>CM068364.1:37302995-37342995 GCA_034769755.1 Odontamblyopus lacepedii | reverse complement strand
CACAGAGAGAAGTGTAGGATCTGGAGGAGGCCACAGAGAGAAGTGTAGGATCTGAGGAGGTCACAGAGAGAAGTGTAGGATCTGAGGAGGCCACAGAGAGAACTGTAGGAGATCAGGCGGTTAAAGAGAGAGTAGTGTAGGATCTGGGGGGGACACAGAGAGAAGTCTAGGATCTGGAGGAGGTCACAGAGAGAAGTGTAGGATCTGAGGAGGTCACAGAGAGAAGTGTAGGATCTGAGGAGGCCATACAGACAGAAGTGTAGGATCTGAGGAGGTCACAGAGAGAAGTGTAGGATCTGAGGAGGCCACAGAGAGAAGTGTAGGATCTGAGGAGGTTACAGAGAGAAGTGTAGGATCTGAGGAGGCCACAGAGAGAAGTGTAGGATCTGAGGAGGTGACAGAGAGAAGTGTAGGATCTGAGGAGGTGACAGAGAGAGAAGTGTAGGATCTGAGGAGGTGACAGAGAGAGAAGTGTAGGATCTGAGGAGGCCACAGAGAGAAGTGTAGGATCTGAGGAGGCCACAGAGAGAAGTGTAGGATCTGAGGAGGTCACAGAGAGAAGTGTAGGCTCTGAGGAGGTTACAGAGAGAGAAGTGTAGGATCTGAGGAGGCCACAGAGAGAAGTGTAGGATCTGAGGAGGTGACAGAGAGAAGTGTAGGATCTGAGGAGGTGACAGAGAGAAGTGTAGGATCTGAGGAGGCCACAGAGAGGGAAGTGTAGGATCTGAGGAGGTGACTGAGAGAGAAGTGTAGGATCTGAGGAGGCCACAGAGAGAAGTGTAGGATCTGAGGAGGTCACAGAGAGAAGTGTAGGATCTGAGGAGGTGACTGAGAGAGAAGTGTAGGATCTGAGGAGGTGACTGAGAGAGAAGTGTAGGATCTGAGGAGGCCACAGAGAGAAGTGTAGGATCTGAGGAGGTCACAGAGAGAAGTGTAGGATCTGAGGAGGTTACAGAGAGAAGTGTAGGATCTGAGGAGGCCATACAGAGAGAAGTGTAGGATCTGAGGAGGCCATACAGAGAGAAGTGTAGGATCTGAGGAGGCCATACAGAGAGAAGTGTAGGATCTGAGGAGGTTACAGAGAGAGAAGTGTAGGATCTGAGGAGGCCACAGAGAGAAGTGTAGGATCTGAGGAGGTCACAGAGAGAAGTGTAGGATCTGAGGAGGCCATACAGAGAGAAGTGTAGGATCTGAGGAGGCCATACAGAGAGAAGTGTAGGATCTGAGGAGGCCACAGAGAGAAGTGTAGGATCTGAGGAGGCCACAGAGAGAAGTGTAGGATCTGAGGAGGCCACAGAGAGAAGTGTAGGATCTGAGGAGGCCACAGAGAGAAGTGTAGGATCTGAGGAGGCCACAGAGAGAAGTGTAGGATCTGAGGAGGTCACAGAGAGAAGTGTAGGATCTGAGGAGGCCACAGAGAGAAGTGTAGGATCTGAGGAGGTCACAGAGAGAAGTGTAGGATCTGAGGAGGCCACAGAGAGAAGTGTAGGATCTGAGGAGGTCACAGAGAGAAGTGTAGGATCTGAGGAGGCCACAGAGAGAAGTGTAGGATCTGAGGAGGTCACAGAGAGAAGTGTAGGATCTGAGGAGGCCACAGAGAGAAGTGTAGGATCTGAGGAGGTTACAGAGAGAGAAGTGTAGGATCTGAGGAGGCCACAGAGAGAAGTGTAGGATCTGAGGAGGTCACAGAGAGAAGTGTAGGATCTGAGGAGGTCACAGAGAGAAGTGTAGGATCTGAGGAGGCCATACAGACAGAAGTGTAGGATCTGAGGAGGTCACAGAGAGAAGTGTAGGATCTGAGGAGGCCACAGAGAGAAGTGTAGGATCTGAGGAGGTTACAGAGAGAAGTGTAGGATCTGAGGAGGCCACAGAGAGAAGTGTAGGATCTGAGGAGGTGACAGAGAGAAGTGTAGGATCTGAGGAGGTGACAGAGAGAGAAGTGTAGGATCTGAGGAGGTGACAGAGAGAGAAGTGTAGGATCTGAGGAGGCCACAGAGAGAAGTGTAGGATCTGAGGAGGCCACAGAGAGAAGTGTAGGATCTGAGGAGGTCACAGAGAGAAGTGTAGGCTCTGAGGAGGTTACAGAGAGAGAAGTGTAGGATCTGAGGAGGCCACAGAGAGAAGTGTAGGATCTGAGGAGGTGACAGAGAGAAGTGTAGGATCTGAGGAGGTGACAGAGAGAAGTGTAGGATCTGAGGAGGCCACAGAGAGGGAAGTGTAGGATCTGAGGAGGTGACTGAGAGAGAAGTGTAGGATCTGAGGAGGCCACAGAGAGAAGTGTAGGATCTGAGGAGGTCACAGAGAGAAGTGTAGGATCTGAGGAGGTGACTGAGAGAGAAGTGTAGGATCTGAGGAGGTGACTGAGAGAGAAGTGTAGGATCTGAGGAGGCCACAGAGAGAAGTGTAGGATCTGAGGAGGTCACAGAGAGAAGTGTAGGATCTGAGGAGGTCACAGAGAGAAGTGTAGGATCTGAGGAGGTGACAGAGAGAAGTGTAGGATCTGAGGAGGCCATACAGAGAGAAGTGTAGGATCTGAGGAGGCCACAGAGAGAAGTGTAGGATCTGAGGAGGTCACAGAGAGAAGTGTAGGATCTGAGGAGGCCACAGAGAGAAGTGTAGGATCTGAGGAGGCCATACAGAGAGAAGTGTAGGATCTGAGGAGGTCACAGAGAGAAGTGTAGGATCTGAGGAGGTCACAGAGAGAAGTGTAGGATCTGAGGAGGCCACAGAGAGAAGTGTAGGATCTGAGGAGGCCACAGAGAGAAGTGTAGGATCTGAGGAGGTCACAGAGAGAAGTGTAGGATCTGAGGAGGCCACAGAGAGAAGTGTAGGATCTGAGGAGGTCACAGAGAGAAGTGTAGGATCTGAGGAGGCCACAGAGAGAAGTGTAGGATCTGAGGAGGTCACAGAGAGAAGTGTAGGATCTGAGGAGGCCACAGAGAGAAGTGTAGGATCTGAGGAGGTTACAGAGAGAGAAGTGTAGGATCTGAGGAGGCCACAGAGAGAAGTGTAGGATCTGAGGAGGTCACAGAGAGAAGTGTAGGATCTGAGGAGGTCACAGAGAGAAGTGTAGGATCTGAGGAGGCCATACAGACAGAAGTGTAGGATCTGAGGAGGTCACAGAGAGAAGTGTAGGATCTGAGGAGGTGACAGAGAGAAGTGTAGGATCTGAGGAGGTTACAGAGAGAAGTGTAGGATCTGAGGAGGCCACAGAGAGAAGTGTAGGATCTGAGGAGGTGACAGAGAGAAGTGTAGGATCTGAGGAGGTGACAGAGAGAGAAGTGTAGGATCTGAGGAGGTGACAGAGAGAGAAGTGTAGGATCTGAGGAGGCCACAGAGAGAAGTGTAGGATCTGAGGAGGCCACAGAGAGAAGTGTAGGATCTGAGGAGGTCACAGAGAGAAGTGTAGGATCTGAGGAGGTTACAGAGAGAGAAGTGTAGGATCTGAGGAGGAGGCCAGAGAGAACTGTCGGATCTGAGGAGGTGACAGAGAGAAGTGTAGGATCTGAGGAGGTGACAGAGAGAAGTGTAGGATCTGAGGAGGCCACAGAGAGGGAAGTGTAGGATCTGAGGAGGTGACTGAGAGAGAAGTGTAGGATCTGAGGAGGCCACAGAGAGAAGTGTAGGATCTGAGGAGGTCACAGAGAGAAGTGTAGGATCTGAGGAGGTGACTGAGAGAGAAGTGTAGGATCTGAGGAGGTGACTGAGAGAGAAGTGTAGGATCTGAGGAGGCCACAGAGAGAAGTGTAGGATCTGAGGAGGTCACAGAGAGAAGTGTAGGATCTGAGGAGGTTACAGAGAGAAGTGTAGGATCTGAGGAGGCCATACAGAGAGAAGTGTAGGATCTGAGGAGGCCATACAGAGAGAAGTGTAGGATCTGAGGAGGCCATACAGAGAGAAGTGTAGGATCTGAGGAGGTTACAGAGAGAGAAGTGTAGGATCTGAGGAGGCCACAGAGAGAAGTGTAGGATCTGAGGAGGTCACAGAGAGAAGTGTAGGATCTGAGGAGGCCATACAGAGAGAAGTGTAGGATCTGAGGAGGCCATACAGAGAGAAGTGTAGGATCTGAGGAGGCCACAGAGAGAAGTGTAGGATCTGAGGAGGCCACAGAGAGAAGTGTAGGATCTGAGGAGGCCACAGAGAGAAGTGTAGGATCTGAGGAGGCCACAGAGAGAAGTGTAGGATCTGAGGAGGCCACAGAGAGAAGTGTAGGATCTGAGGAGGTCACAGAGAGAAGTGTAGGATCTGAGGAGGCCACAGAGAGAAGTGTAGGATCTGAGGAGGTCACAGAGAGAAGTGTAGGATCTGGAGGAGGCCACAGAGAGAAGTGTAGGATCTGAGGAGGTCACAGAGAGAAGTGTAGGATCTGAGGAGGCCACAGAGAGAAGTGTAGGATCTGAGGAGGTCACAGAGAGAAGTGTAGGATCTGAGGAGGCCACAGAGAGAAGTGTAGGATCTGAGGAGGTTACAGAGAGAGAAGTGTAGGATCTGAGGAGGCCACAGAGAGAAGTGTAGGATCTGAGGAGGTCACAGAGAGAAGTGTAGGATCTGAGGAGGTCACAGAGAGAAGTGTAGGATCTGAGGAGGCCATACAGACAGAAGTGTAGGATCTGAGGAGGTCACAGAGAGAAGTGTAGGATCTGAGGAGGCCACAGAGAGAAGTGTAGGATCTGAGGAGGTTACAGAGAGAAGTGTAGGATCTGAGGAGGCCACAGAGAGAAGTGTAGGATCTGAGGAGGTGACAGAGAGAAGTGTAGGATCTGAGGAGGTGACAGAGAGAGAAGTGTAGGATCTGAGGAGGTGACAGAGAGAGAAGTGTAGGATCTGAGGAGGCCACAGAGAGAAGTGTAGGATCTGAGGAGGCCACAGAGAGAAGTGTAGGATCTGAGGAGGTCACAGAGAGAAGTGTAGGCTCTGAGGAGGTTACAGAGAGAGAAGTGTAGGATCTGAGGAGGCCACAGAGAGAAGTGTAGGATCTGAGGAGGTGACAGAGAGAAGTGTAGGATCTGAGGAGGTGACAGAGAGAAGTGTAGGATCTGAGGAGGCCACAGAGAGGGAAGTGTAGGATCTGAGGAGGTGACTGAGAGAGAAGTGTAGGATCTGAGGAGGCCACAGAGAGAAGTGTAGGATCTGAGGAGGTCACAGAGAGAAGTGTAGGATCTGAGGAGGTGACTGAGAGAGAAGTGTAGGATCTGAGGAGGTGACTGAGAGAGAAGTGTAGGATCTGAGGAGGCCACAGAGAGAAGTGTAGGATCTGAGGAGGTCACAGAGAGAAGTGTAGGATCTGAGGAGGTTACAGAGAGAAGTGTAGGATCTGAGGAGGTGACAGAGAGAGAAGTGTGGGATCTGAGGAGGTGACTGAGAGAGAAGTGTAGGATCTGAGGAGGCCACAGAGAGAAGTGTAGGATCTGAGGAGGTCACAGAGAGAAGTGTAGGATCTGAGGAGGTGACAGAGAGAAGTGTAGGATCTGAGGAGGTGACAGAGAGAAGTGTAGGATCTGAGGAGGTGACTGAGAGAGAAGTCTAGGATCTGAGGAGGCCACAGAGAGAAGTGTAGGATCTGAGGAGGTTACAGAGAGAAGTGTAGGATCTGAGGAGGTGACAGAGAGAAGTGTAGGATCTGAGGAGGCCATACAGAGAGAAGTGTAGGATCTGAGGAGGTTACAGAGAGAAGTGTAGGATCTGAGGAGGTGACAGAGAGAAGTGTAGGATCTGAGGAGGTTACAGAGAGAAGTGTAGGATCTGAGGAGGCCACAGAGAGAAGTGTAGGATCTGAGGAGGTGACTGAGAGAGAAGTGTAGGATCTGAGGAGGCCACAGAGAGAAGTGTAGGATCTGAGGAGGTTACAGAGAGAAGTGTAGGATCTGAGGAGGTGACAGAGAGAAGTGTAGGATCTGAGGAGGCCACAGAGAGAAGTGTAGGATCTGAGGAGGTTACAGAGAGAAGTGTAGGATCTGAGGAGGTGACTGAGAGAGAAGTGTAGGATCTGAGGAGGTGACAGAGAGAAGTGTAGGATCTGAGGAGGCCATACAGAGAGAAGTCTAGGATCTGAGGAGGCCACAGAGAGAAGTGTAGGATCTGAGGAGGTTACAGAGAGAAGTGTAGGATCTGAGGAGGTTACAGAGAGAAGTGTAGGATCTGAGGAGGTGACAGAGAGAAGTGTAGGATCTGAGGAGGCCACAGAGAGAAGTGTAGGATCTGAGGAGGTTACAGAGAGAAGTGTAGGATCTGAGGAGGTGACAGAGAGAAGTGTAGGATCTGAGGAGGCCATACAGAGAGAAGTGTAGGATCTGAGGAGGTTACAGAGAGAAGTGTAGGATCTGAGGAGGTGACAGAGAGAAGTGTAGGATCTGAGGAGGCCATACAGAGAGAAGTGTAGGATCTGAGGAGGCCACAGAGAGAAGTGTAGGATCTGAGGAGGCCACAGAGAGAAGTGTAGGATCTGAGGAGGCCATACAGAGAGAAGTGTAGGATCTGAGGAGGCCACAGAGAGAAGTGTAGGATCTGAGGAGGCCACAGAGAGAAGTGTAGGATCTGAGGAGGTTACAGAGAGAAGTGTAGGATCTGAGGAGGTTACAGAGAGAAGTGTAGGATCTGAGGAGGCCACAGAGAGAAGTGTAGGATCTGAGGAGGTTACAGAGAGAAGTGTAGGATCTGAGGAGGTGACAGAGAGAAGTGTAGGATCTGAGGAGGCCACAGAGAGAAGTGTAGGATCTGAGGAGGTTACAGAGAGAAGTGTAGGATCTGAGGAGGCCACAGAGAGAAGTGTAGGATCTGAGGAGGTGACAGAGAGAAGTGTAGGATCTGAGGAGGTGACAGAGAGAGAAGTGTAGGATCTGAGGAGGCCACAGAGAGGGAAGTGTAGGATCTGAGGAGGCCACAGAGAGAAGTGTAGGATCTGAGGAGGCCACAGAGAGAAGTGTAGGATCTGAGGAGGTCACAGAGAGAAGTGTAGGATCTGAGGAGGTTACAGAGAGAGAAGTGTAGGATCTGAGGAGGCCACAGAGAGAAGTGTAGGATCTGAGGAGGTGACAGAGAGAAGTGTAGGATCTGAGGAGGTGACAGAGAGAAGTGTAGGATCTGAGGAGGCCACAGAGAGGGAAGTGTAGGATCTGAGGAGGTGACTGAGAGAGAAGTGTAGGATCTGAGGAGGCCACAGAGAGAAGTGTAGGATCTGAGGAGGTCACAGAGAGAAGTGTAGGATCTGAGGAGGTTACAGAGAGAAGTGTAGGATCTGAGGAGGTGACAGAGAGAGAAGTGTGGGATCTGAGGAGGTGACTGAGAGAGAAGTGTAGGATCTGAGGAGGCCACAGAGAGAAGTGTAGGATCTGAGGAGGTCACAGAGAGAAGTGTAGGATCTGAGGAGGTGACAGAGAGAAGTGTAGGATCTGAGGAGGTGACAGAGAGAAGTGTAGGATCTGAGGAGGTGACTGAGAGAGAAGTCTAGGATCTGAGGAGGCCACAGAGAGAAGTGTAGGATCTGAGGAGGTTACAGAGAGAAGTGTAGGATCTGAGGAGGTGACAGAGAGAAGTGTAGGATCTGAGGAGGCCATACAGAGAGAAGTGTAGGATCTGAGGAGGTTACAGAGAGAAGTGTAGGATCTGAGGAGGCCACAGAGAGAAGTGTAGGATCTGAGGAGGTTACAGAGAGAAGTGTAGGATCTGAGGAGGTTACAGAGAGAAGTGTAGGATCTGAGGAGGCCACAGAGAGAAGTGTAGGATCTGAGGAGGTGACAGAGAGAAGTGTAGGATCTGAGGAGGTGACAGAGAGAGAAGTGTAGGATCTGAGGAGGCCACAGAGAGAAGTGTAGGATCTGAGGAGGTCACAGAGAGAAGTGTAGGATCTGAGGAGGTTACAGAGAGAGAAGTGTAGGATCTGAGGAGGCCACAGAGAGAAGTGTAGGATCTGAGGAGGTGACAGAGAGAAGTGTAGGATCTGAGGAGGCCACAGAGAGAAGTGTAGGATCTGAGGAGGCCACAGAGAGAAGTGTAGGATCTGAGGAGGTGACAGAGAGAAGTGTAGGATCTGAGGAGGTGACAGAGAGAGAAGTGTAGGATCTGAGGAGGCCACAGAGAGAAGTGTAGGATCTGAGGAGGCCACAGAGAGAAGTGTAGGATCTGAGGAGGTCACAGAGAGAAGTGTAGGATCTGAGGAGGTTACAGAGAGAGAAGTGTAGGATCTGAGGAGGCCACAGAGAGAAGTGTAGGATCTGAGGAGGTGACAGAGAGAAGTGTAGGATCTGAGGAGGTGACAGAGAGAAGTGTAGGATCTGAGGAGGCCACAGAGAGAAGTGTAGGATCTGAGGAGGTGACTGAGAGAGAAGTGTAGGATCTGAGGAGGCCACAGAGAGAAGTGTAGGATCTGAGGAGGTCACAGAGAGAAGTGTAGGATCTGAGGAGGTTACAGAGAGAAGTGTAGGATCTGAGGAGGTGACAGAGAGAGAAGTGTGGGATCTGAGGAGGTGACTGAGAGAGAAGTGTAGGATCTGAGGAGGCCACAGAGAGAAGTGTAGGATCTGAGGAGGTCACAGAGAGAAGTGTAGGATCTGAGGAGGTTACAGAGAGAATTGTAGGATCTGAGGAGGTGACAGAGAGAAGTGTAGGATCTGAGGAGGTGACTGAGAGAGAAGTGTAGGATCTGAGGAGGCCATACACAGAGAAGTGTAGGATCTGAGGAGGCCACAGAGAGAAGTGTAGGATCTGAGGAGGCCATACAGAGAGAAGTGTAGGATCTGAGGAGGCCACAGAGAGAAGTGTAGGATCTGAGGAGGTTACAGAGAGAGAAGTGTAGGATCTGAGGAGGCCACAGAGAGAAGTGTAGGATCTGAGGAGGCCATACAGAGAGAAGTGTAGGATCTGAGGAGGCCACAGAGAGAAGTGTAGGATCTGAGGAGGTTACAGAGAGAGAAGTGTAGGATCTGAGGAGGCCACAGAGAGAAGTGTAGGATCTGAGGAGGTTACAGAGAGAGAAGTGTAGGATCTGAGGAGGCCACAGAGAGAAGTGTAGGATCTGAGGAGGCCACAGAGAGAAGTGTAGGATCTGAGGAGGTTACAGAGAGAAGTGTAGGATCTGAGGAGGTTACAGAGAGAGAAGTGTAGGATCTGAGGAGGCCACAGAGAGAAGTGTAGGATCTGAGGAGGCCACAGAGAGAAGTGTAGGATCTGAGGAGGTTACAGAGAGAAGTGTAGGATCTGAGGAGGTTACAGAGAGAGAAGTGTAGGATCTGAGGAGGTTACAGAGAGAAGTGTAGGATCTGAGGAGGTTACAGAGAGAGAAGGGTAGGATCTGAGGAGGTGACTGAGAGAAGAGGAGCATAGGGTCTGAATTCTGGTTTGAACAGGATATTTGCAAAATATGTTTGTCTCCTCCAACTCTCAGGTTGGGTCCAGTATTTGATGCTGAGATGAAACCTCCAAACAGACAAACAAAAACATCACACTGTCATCACACAAATATTGTAATTTAGAGACAAAAAAAAAAAAAAAAACCTTCACATTTAACCTGTCGTACACAGCACAAATGTATCATGGTCCCAAGCTGAGGGAGTAACTGTTTTCCATAAAAATATCTGGTGTGTTTTAGCCCGTCCTTGAGCTGAGAGCCTGGTGCATTAGGCGAGCGTTCCCTGTCTGTCTGGACCTGCATCGATTGGGACTGCAGACAGGCTGGTGCTGGTTCCTGTAACACGTCTGAGTCCACAGCACAAAGCTCCAGTGTCTGAGGAGCATTAGTGCATTAGCAGAACCACTCACTGGCTCATGCTTCCAGTCTCAATGATCTCCAGAGAGTGAGTGGAAATAAAGCTCGGTCTGTACGATGATTTAGCTGGGAAATTTAAAGGGACTGTACCCGATTTTTATGGCTTTAAAAATGTGAAAAACAGAACCCCTTCATTTTCAGCTGTTGGTTAAAAATTAATGAATGAATAATTGCATTTATATAACACCTTTCCTGTCCTGCTGAGCCTCTGAGCTCTGACGGGACCAGGGCTTGACAAGCTGCAAGTTAAAATGACTTAAATTAAGAACATTTGACTTTATTTGAGTAGATTCATCTTGAGAAGTGAATTCTGCCAGTCGAATAAGTGTTTTTTTAATTCAAGCAACAATTGATTTTGTTTTTTATTTTAAGCTCAAAAAGTTATTGTTTTTCTTATTTGTGTAGAAAGATGTATTTTCATATTTTAAGTACAAAAGTCTTACTGCACTGGCAGATTATTTTACTTCAAGTGAAATTTACTCACATCATGGTAAAACTTTCTTAATCCAAGTCATTTTATCTTGACTAGATTTAGTTTTTTTGCAGTGTATTCTCCTTTTAGGCCTTTTGCATTCCAGATGTCCTAATTATTTACATTGATTACATTTTTATCAACTATTTTAATTAAGACAAATTAGGTTTTTTCTCTTTACAGAAAATATGTATAAGCATCTCTTGAGGCCAAAAAAGTGTGCAAAGTTCAGATTGCATCTAATAATAAAGTTCTGCACAGGAAGCATTTAGCATGCTAGCTGTGTTGGCATTAGGCTACTATATCTGTGTAACAGACCTTTTCTTCACAACGGACAGAAGTGCCGTGATGTGAGCTAAACGTCACTTCCATTCATGCTTTTCTATGGTAAAATATGTGTGGAAATGTCTTGCTTATTCTCCATCAGCTTCATAAATCTGCTCCGTCACCAAATCTGCAGCCACCAAGGTCCAAAATGAAGAATTTATCTACAACGATCAAGGGAAGAAAGACGAAAGCTTAAAGAAGAGCGACAAGCATTAGTGAACTACTGAGAATATGGTATTATTATTATTATTATTATTATTATTATTATTATTATTATTATTATCATTATCATTATTATTATTATTAAATTGTAGCCTAATATTCATGTATGCTCTTTGAATTTACAGTCATTGTAAGTAATTGCCAATATGATTTATACAGCGCCAAGACCAAATGTGTTCCTTTCAACAATATGTGGGTTTCACTGAATCTTTCAATCAATTTTACATTCAGAACTACATTGTTAAGAAAGCAAGTATGAAAGAATATCAAAGAAAAATAGATCTAGAATAGATAGAAGAGTTATTTATTTTTATAATAGAGCAACAGTAGCACTATTCTCACTAACAAAGTTGGCCCGACTAAAAGTGTCTTCACACTGACCCTGGTTTGGTTTTTGTTTGAGACTTGGACTCTCCACTCTCCACTATCCTGCCCATGTTTGTCTCTAAATGCTCCTAAACCACCTTTTTTTTGTGGTGGCACTTTCGGGAATCCCATTCATTTCATTGCAGAATTTGGGAAAAGTTTTGCATCTTAAATATGACATAATGTTGGTTCATTTGTGGAAAATGTTCTATTTTCATGTGCACCAACCATAGACCGTATATATGAGTGGATAAAGCTAAAGCCAAACAGGAAGTGCTCCAGGAGGCTCTTTCGGCTCCTTCTGACCCCGGCTCCCATTGATTTACATTGTGATCTTGTGACTCCTCTCTCTGTAACTGATGCTGTGGCTTCGTCATTTTGGTCTTAAATAGTTAGTATTGACCCACTTTACATGATTCTTTTTTCACTATTTTGTCCATCAAAAAATCCTCTTCATAACATAGACAGCGACAAAGGCCGCAGGTGAAGCAGGCGCTGTCATAGCACTCCTAGTCTACTGCCTGCTAACAAACCTCTCAAAGCCGAGGCATATGGATCCTACTCGGACCGTGGCTCAAGCGGATGGTAACATCTTCCCACCCTTCACTTTAAAAGAAATATCATTGATATACGAGGAGTTAGACCACAAACAAACACGCTATGAAGTGGCAAAAACAAGCACAGACTATGGCACCTACACATTGGCTGTGACCCTGGTATATCCTCCACTATACAACAGGACGGCCACAAGGACTAAGATCAAAATAAAAACCAAAGCAGCAAAAACACACCCGACTGGTCTCATTATAGTCATATGCCTGCTGCTATCCGGGGATATACATCCGTGCCCAGGCCCGGCTGTTGAGTGGCAGTCGAGAGGTCTCCACCATCACCATTGCTAACCGGGGGGCTAGCACCGCCGGCGGTATGCAGTGGTCCAGCAGCTCCCGATGGAGTCGCGCCTCTGGTGTTCAGCCTAGCAGTCGAGGGGCCTCTACCATCACCAATATCGGAGTTAGCCAGTGGGCTAATACCATCAGCGGCGCACCAATGGGGCCGCACCTACGGCTTTCAGCCCAGCAGTCGAGGTGCCTCCACCATCACCAACACCGGAGTTAGCTGGTGTACTACAGATGTTTCGGACATCTGTAGTCTCGGACTGGTCTTTGTCTCGGAGCCGCTGATGGTATTAGTACGGCACAGCGGCCAGGATGCTACTGCCAGTGTCTAGCCCTAGTAGAGCCACTAGACTGACCACGGAGAGAGCGCGTCTGAGGGCCACGGTGGGTCTGTATCACAAACACAGTCACTATCTACAACAAATTCTGGTTGACAACATCCCACTATAAAGAAGCTAAGAAATCCTGTGATGAGGAGACACCGGAACACAAAGGTTTTTGAAACACTTAACCAGGCGAAGCTGATCTGGGATAATCAGAGCAAACCGAAGGGGCTACTCTGTGGACATAAACATTTGCAGTTTGCTACCTAAACAGGAGCAACTGGATCACATCCTTAGTAATTCAAATATTGACATATTAGGTCTATCTGAAACTTGGCTCTCTAGTTCATCACCAGAGGCTGGTATCCTCTCTTCAGATTATAAGGTGTTCAGAAGACACCCCCCTCCCCTTCCTTTGACAGAGTCAAAGTTTTGTTATATGTAAAAAAAAAATGTCTGAAATGTACACAACTCAGTGTACCCAGTGAAGTTGTAATTGAAAACATCTCTGTAAGAGAAAAGAGTAAATTTCTCTCTCTCCAGAAATGTCCTTCACCTTGGTCTGTCTCTATCAACCCCCATCGGCCAAGGTCAGTTTCTATGAACAGCTAAAAGTATTACTCAATCATCATACGACACATAATAACACGAATGAAATAATTGTGATGGTGATTTCAATATTAACTGGGACTCTAAGAAGGACAAGAAAACACTCAAATGTACTATGGAAGCATTTAACTGTCCACAGTACAACAACCTACTAGAATTACTAAACACTCTAAAACAATAATAGTTTTCACCAATAGACCCTGAACGAATATCCAAGTCGTACAACTTCTTGACTGGTCTCTCTGACCACAATATGATACTTTGCTTTAGGAAACCAAGTCACCATTTTCGAATCACTTCTCGAAGTATATAAATAACAGCCCCCTATATGAATTCAGACCCAAAAATCAAAGACAAAACGTGGCTACAGCCTTAGCATCATTAAACTGGGACTCAGTATTATCAGATGATGACCCAGAAGCTAGCTGTAGTCAAAGCTGTTAAAGATGTTATGTCATCCCATTCCACTAGAGGGAAGCATAAACACAAGAAAAGATGTTTCTTACCATGGTTGAATAAAGAATGCAAAGATCTCATGAAATCTAGAGACCAGTTACTTAAACAGTATTTGAAAACAGGTCTAATTATAGATTTACACATATGAGAAACAGAAGTAATAAAGACTCTGAGGCAAGCCAAAGCTTACTTTTTTTTATCATGGTGATAAAGAATACCAAAGGAAATGGTAAACTAATATGGCAAAACCTAAATAATTTCATTGGTCACCATTCAAAAAACAACATCAATAAGGACATGGAGCTCCATATAAATAACTCCATTATCAGGGACCCTTTCGTCATAGCAACAAATCTGAACAACTTCTTTATAAACTCTGTGCAGGAAATCGCGCAGCATTTTACACCATCTGCCTGTCCTGAAAATACCATTGATCCGGATCAGCAAGACTATAGAATTACTGAAATATCAGACCATGAAGTAGCCAAAATCATCAATGGCATGAAAAATTCAAAAGCACTTGATGCTTTTGAATTTAACACATGTGTAATGAAAGAGTTCAAAGATTCTCTAGTATGTCCAATCACTAACCTACTAAATATGTCATTTAGGTGCTCAGTTGTCCCAGTGGTGTGGAAAATAGCGGCCATAACACCCGTCTTCAAATCGGGTTCTAAAAGGGACATGACTATCGGCCAATAAGCATCCTACCCATCATATCCAAGATAGCTGAGAAGTGGGTTGTTAAACTCCTAACAGACCATGTAGAAAACACCTACCCCTCACTTCACCCATTACAATTTGGTTTTCGGCGACACCATTCTACTGACACTGCATTATGTGTGCTGATTGAGAATATAAAAAAACTTGCTTGATAGGAATTTCTGTGTCAGGGCTGTCTTCTTACACCTAAAGAAAACCTTCAACACCGTTAACCATCAAATTCTACTGTTGAGGCTGGCTCAGTTTAATATCTCTGATCAAGCACTTGCATGGTTCACCTCATATTTATCACATAGAAAACAGTATGTAGTAGTGAATGGTGTCAAAATCTCCCTGCCTGGACTGTAGTGTTGGGATCCCACAGGGATCAATCCTTGGACCTGTTTTATTTTCTATTTTTATCAATAATTTACGAAACACCTGTCGGAATGTACCTTCTCAGTTTAGTTTAGTTTAGTTTATTGTTTATTTGTCAGGGACCATGTACAAACACATTAATCTTAGAAAAGAGGAGATGTTTTGCACCAGATTTAGCAAAAAAGCTATTTTCCATCTGCAGTCCCTGGGCAGGTGCGCACTAAAAGTAACATGTTACAAATAGTAGAACATTCTATAAAACAACAAAGATGTACGTGGATGATGCCATAATCTACACTCAAGATCAAAATGTCCAGCAAGCTGCTAACAGCCTTACTGCTGTGTTGTCTTCTGTGCACAAATGGCTCACTGACTCCTGCCGTCTACTTAACACTAAGAAAACGGTTTGTATGTACTTCTCAAAATGCCATCGAGAGGCACATCGATCGAACATATTTCTTAATGATATAGAACTTGATCCTTGATATCTTGGAGTAATACTGGATCCTACATTATCATTCAAAAGTCATTTTAAAAAAGTAGCACAAGTTATTAAATTTAATATCCAAAACTTTCGATATATCAGAAATAACTTAAACCTAAATGCAGCCAAGATGTTCTTTTACTCTATGATTGTCTCTCATATGGATTATTGTCTAACAAGTTGGTCACTTGCTTGTTCCACACCTCTCAAAACTATAGAAATCCTGTATAAAAGAGTGCTGAAAATACATGATAAAAAACCTCAGTCTCATCATCATTGTAACATCTTAAGAAAACTTAAGTTACTAGATTTTCAAATTATAATTAACTTAAAAAATGCTTGTCTGATCTATAAGATGCTACACTCTCTAGCACCACCTCCACTGGGGAGTTTATTAACCATGGTATTGGTGCACAGAGGACACCGAGGGCCACCACTACAGGTGACGTGATAATTCCATACAGGCGCATCTCATTTCATCAGGCTGTACTTTCAATCCGAGGTGGAAAGTTATGGAACAGTCTACCTCAAACAATAAGAGAATGCTCCACATAATAATAATAATAATGCATCAGTTTTATACAGCGCTTTTCAGGACACTCAAAGACGCTTTACAGAGCATTATTCATTCACTCCAGACCTGGTGGTGGTAAACTACTATTGTAGCCACAGCTGCCCTGGGGCAGACTGACGGAAGCGAGGCTCCAATCTGCGCCATCGGCCCCTCCGACCACCACCAACACTCACACACACACCACTTTCATACTAGGCAGTGTGGGTGATGTGCCTTGCCTAAGGACACAACGACAGTTTTTGCCTCTGGCCCCACTGTGGCACCTGGAATTCCCAGTGGTCTCCCATCCAAGTACTAACCAGGCCCGGCCCTGCTGAGCTTCTGAGATCTGACGGGTTCAGGCTTTGACAAGCCGGTATGGCCACATATAACTCATTTAAAGTCCAATTAAAAAGCTGGCTCTGGTCGAATCAGAAATTCACACACTTGTAATGTAATATATAAATTGTAATGTATATATTGAATGAATCTGTAAATGGCCTCGAAATCTGTTTGGATATGTGTGAGTGCTGGTGCACTTATGACAATGACAGGTATGCAGGTGTGTATATAATGTATGTATTGTAATGTAGTATATCGAATTGATCTTTGTATGGCTCCAAAATCTGTTTGGACATGTGTGAGTGCTGGTGCACTTATGGTAATAATGGGCAGGCAGGTGTATATATACCAGAAGGGTTTTTTAGATATTTTATTGTAGTGTATCGTGGATTAGTGTTTACTATGTTGTACGTTATTCTCCTATTTACCAAACCCTTGGGACATCGGATGGAAATGAGCATTTCTGCTAAAGTCCAGTATGTTTACATTCATGCTATATATGCTTGTCTGTTCATTAACATGCATTGTCCCGTTTAAATAAATAAACCAAAAAAATAAAAAATTTAAAATAGAGCCTGGCTCCAGATTTGCTCCTAACTGTGAGCATCGTGAGCCTCATTTGAGCGGAGCTGAGCGCTGTGGGTGACGTCATACTCGCTTAGTCCACTCCTTTATACGTCATTGGCACTAACAAGTAAACTCCTCACTGATTCTCTGGAGGCTTTAAAACTGATTTATCGTCCATATTGAACTTATTTACTGTCAATATCGGGAGCCCTATACAAAATAAGAGAACCCGAATGATGATGGCGCTGCCCACGGCAACTTCCGGCATAAGGGGAATAAACTATGTAAAAGTATAAACCTGCATATATGTTGAGGTGACAACAGTTTCTCCATTGTGTGAATGCTACAGTTTTGAATTTTGTATGTTTATATTTCAGCTTATGTGACTGTTTGCAGACACACTATTCTACTACATGCAGATTATTGTATAATGACTACTGAATTCCACCAATGTGAAATAAAATAAATAAATATCTTAAAACTTCTGGTGTTGTGTTTTTCGCTCTCTCTTTTGTCTATGTTCCCACCGTTCCAACCAAAAATGATGCTGCCAGCTCACTGCAAATGCTGCATCTGCTGTTCAGAATGTTCACAATGCACAAGACAGGCTGCTAGCATCATCACCAGGGTGCGTCTGTGCTATATCCAACAGCCAATCAGCATGTGGCAGCATCCTCCTCAGCAGCCAATCGGCATGCAGCCCCTCCTCCCTCAGACACAGCACACACAGGCAGCACTCGGCTGTGCTCACATCCCTCTTTAATGAATGGAGCATAAAGCTTCTCCGTGGAATTCACCACAGCTATGAAGCGGCGGCAGCGGGACCAGCGGGACCAGCGGGACCAGCGGGACCCGGGGAAGATGGAAGCCAGCACTGAACCCCCACCAACCCAACCTTCAGAACCATCCTCCTCTCCTCCGTTAGCTATGCTACCATCCAGCTCGGCTACTGCCTTATTAGCGCTAGCATCCCCAGGCACTAGACGCTCAATCTCTATGGGAGACTTCCGCAGGGTGACAGGGGCGCTGCTGGCCACCTCAGAGCCTCCTTCAGCTTCAGCCACAGCCCCCTCCTCCAGACTGGTGACCCCCAGTTCCAGCATGGAGTTTGAGGCAGCGCGGAGGAGGCTGCTGGAGGTGGAGGAGAGACAGAAGGTGATCCGAGAAATGGAGAAGAGGCTGGAGGAGCTCAGGGAGGTGTTTGTGAGATCTGAACAAGAGGTGGTGATTCATGGAGAGATTGTGTCCAGGATTACAACATCCGCCCAGCAGGGGGAGCTCTTTGTGGAGGAGAATACTCAGCGCTTAAAGAAAGGGTTGAAGTTCAAGAAGCACCGACCAACCATCGTGTTTTCGTCCATGCTGGGGCTGAGGACGTGTCTGCCCTGGCCTGTCAAGCTCAAATAGAATCAGCACCACTAGGGTGTGTTTTCCTAAAGAAGGTATTGTATCTATGAGCCTTAAAGGTCCTATATTAACAAACTTACGTGTGAGCTTTAACCAGGCTATAATCTGCTACCTCCTCAAAAACATACTTAAGATTGTCAAGAGAAAATTTGTAAAAGTTTTCTGGTGCATTGAGAAGTTTTCATGTGGCTAAAACAATAGCTGTAACCTCAAAGTTTGATCAAAAGAGCAAAAAATAATTCTAGTAAAGGTGTAAAGAGAACACAGGGGAAAATGTCCTCTATTACAACTTAATTACATCACAAGCAGGAACAGAGTGAAATGAGTGCTTTCAGATTTCAGAGAACACAGATTAAATGTTGTGTGTTTAAACATGTGACTAAAACTAAACATAACTATCGATGTTTTTAATGAAGACACAGCCTTACAGCGAGGATCAAAAATAGAGCAGTGTAGGCCCTTTAAGCTGAATGTCATCTCTCAGCGGTATGTATATCAGTCGTCTTTTGGTTCATTTCTGAGCACTAGTGGTTGGAGTTGGGATTACTTGGCCAGATTGGATTTATTTTTCTAGTTAAAATCTTCAGTTCCTCATGCTCGTCTGTACAGAACTTCACTATTTGCTTTTTGAGACAAACAGACCTCATTCTGGCCTGTTCTCTGCTGCAGTATATCTGTGAGAGTCAGCACTGCTTACCTGCTGCTTCATCATTTTTGTTGATCAATCTGCTGCCTAGAATTATGTAACTTTTAGCCTCAGAAATAGCGGACTAAGTTTTTGTACAGTAACAGAGTCTGGCTGGCCAGGCTGATATTGCTGCAGTGTTCTTCTCTGATTGTCTTTTCTGGAACAATATGATCTCATATACATTTATATGCTAATATGGAACATTGGATTTCATTTGGAGATTGCGTTACATGAGAAGACTGTGCACAATGTGAAGGATGTGACATTGCCCTCACACAGCGAACCCTTCAGGACAACAGCAGGAGCGTTACTGAGATGCACGGATGACTCACGGACTGCAGTCTGGTTTGGGCTTTGAACTGAGCTTTTAGGACAAGAATAATACACTGGAAACTATTAAATAAATTAAAATGGCTTGAATTAAGACTTGTATTTGGTATAGTAATGTAAATGATAATGTAATAATTTGAGTCACTTACTCACTTTCACTTTTCTCCCCTTTATATTACTAAAATTAATTCTATTCGCAAATCTCTCTTTGTGACAAATCACTATCAGTAGTACTTAATTCAAGCTATTTTCTTTTTTGCAGTGCAGTGTGGGCATTGTCAGAATGGATCATAAGACAAACTCAAATATTTCTCTGAACAATAAGATGCATAAACAAACACACAATGTGGACTTTTGGGTGATGACATAAATGGTTCCTTAGCTTGGGAAATGTTGGAGGTCTTTACCTGTGGCCCCGCCCCATCACAACCACTCCACACTGCAAACAGTAATATCTACGTTACCTCAGATTTTTCAAACTAAGAATATTTCACTTAATTATATATATCTTTTTCAAGTAACACAAGATTTTTTTCGTGCATTGTTTGTTTTTCTTGTTTTGTATTTTCCTATTTTAAGTAGAAAAAGGCTCGAGCCATTGGGAGATAATTTTACTTTTACTTATGTGAAATTTACTCAGATCATGATAACATTTTCTTAATTCAAGTAATTTTAACTTTGAAAGACTAGACTTTTGCAGTGCAGCACAACCTCCCCAGCACAAAATACAGCAAAACCAACAGACGTGAGGGACGAGCACTGTCTGAAAACATTCAGACTTCAGGGAGGCATTAGAGGCATAAACCAATCTTACAAATACATGAAATGCTAATTAGACTATGCAAAAAAGAACATCCATCCATATTTATAATATAAGAGTAGAGTGGAATGCTACAGTAGAATTAATGAGAATTTCTTTGACATTTGAAAATTTTGTCCTAATCAATACAAAAACTAGCATCTAAACTAGATGCTCATTTGTGGAAGTACTAATGCTAAAGTCCCATTCACATGACAGAAACGAACCTTTCCTGAACAGCTTTAGAAAGATCTGGAGCTGTAACAGAACAAACATAAGAGCACATAGACTAGTGTACGCCCCTGGAGCACTGTGGAACCCTAACCCTAACCCTGCACCAGTGAGGGAGGACACACATATAAGAGCACATGGGAATAGAAAAGAAAGTCCTACTATTTAATGTTCATCGAGGTATCATGGTGTATTCCTTTGTATTGAAATTGAGTTTGAAACTTTAGTATCGTGACAACGCTATCTAACCACAGTCAGAACCAAATATTGCTCTCCAGAATTGGATTTGACATCTCCGAGCAGTAGAAAGAGAACAGAGTAAACAGAACAGAATTTGGCACTGCACAGTTCTACACAGCTGCACATACGGCTGCTTCTTCTCTTTGGCCCAGATCTTTCCTCACAGTAACACAGATGACTAATGACTCCTGTTCTCTGCCACTCCACCAATCAGCAGTTCAACCAGGAGCCTATTTTTGGAGGTTTCAGCAGAGTGCTACAGCGATTCTCCGAGGGGGCTGTGTACAGATGTGTGCAGAGACAGTGTGTAGAGGCCATGTGCAGAGGCTGTGTGCAGAGGCTGTGAAGAGATGTGTGCAGAGACAGTGTGTAGAGGCCATGTGCAGAGGCCGTGTGCAGAGGCTGTGAAGAGATGTGTGCAGAGGCTGTGTGTAGAGGCAGTGTAGAGACATGTGCAGAGAATATGAGGATGATAAAAATGATATCACGAGCAGATCCCTGGACAATCTGCTCTTCCAGTAATACTGTCATATAGGGATCTAGTGCTTCTCTGTCATATGCTCTATGCTCAAACACAGACAGGCTCCACCACTCACTTTTCCTACTGCTCAGCCTCCTGCTCTGAGTGAGTGACAGGTGGCTTTAACCAATCACAGTGAAGTATGAACTTTCAGAAGAAGAACATTTGTATAGTTATGTCTTTCTATAATCATATGGTTAAAAAATGGATTGTTTTAAATATCATCAACAATGTGCATTATATAACTTTTCTAGTATAAGTTTGACCTTCTGATGTTCTGCACTATGGCATTAAACTGCTTGCACATAGTCAGATGCAGGCGGTCTAGAGCAGTTTAATGCCACACTATATACATATATACACTCGTATATAATAAAGAATTATTAGTGCAGTGCTGTGGAATAGCATTAACATCCCTATGGATACAAGCAAGTGGCAGAGCCCCACCAGAAAAGACAGAACGCACCTTTTACTGAGGGCATGGTGAAAATGCATGTGTTTAATATAATAGGTTAATTCTGTGAAATGAGGCGATTGTTTGAGAGCTTCATTGATCAAGGGCTTGAAACACAGGTCAGAAGAGTTCACTCCAGTGTGACTCTGAGGTTCTAAACAGGTCACAGATGAGAGACCTCAGAACTGAATGTTCCCAAAAGCATTCCACGACTGCTGGCTCCGTGCACATCCAAAGCAAACTCCCAAACACAAATCACGCTGGCCTTAACTGTCCGCCTCCTATGTACAGTGTATGGACAGTACTCAGACACAATGTACAGTGTATGGACAGTACTCAGACACATACAGCATGTGTGGCCTTATGTGATCCACAGGTATGATGCAGATGAGGTCATGGTGCTGGTCCAGCAGAAGCAGGTTTTCACATTCAGGTCAAACTTAAAAAAGACAAAAACTTTTAATTGCAAAATATCAATGAGTGTGTGTATATGACTGCGTCCACACAACAATTAGAACTAACCAAATCAGAACTAAACTCGGACTAAACCCTGGACGGCTCAAGGACTAAAGCTGGACAAAAGAGATTTGAGCAGTACTAAAGTGTGAGCGCAGTCGATTTCTCCATCTTCTTTTTATAGCCCGATGATTGTGTCAGTTGCCGTTTTCTCTGCAGCACAGTCATATGCTGGTGCTTAGAAAGATGACAGGAACAACACATTCTGACGTTTTTTAAATTCTATTACAAAGAATAATACTCATGCTTTCTCAGTCATTCATAATCTCCACACTGAATTAAGTTTATCACCATATAACACATTTACCATGTGTGTTACCATGTGTTACCAGAGGTGGGTAGAGACAAACATTTTATTCAAGAGTAACATTACTTCAAAATATTACTCAAGTGGAAGTACCAACCAAAAAATTACTTAAGAGTAAAAAAGTTTTTTGGAAAGGTACAACTCAAGTACGAGTAACTGTCAGGACATAGAGCAAATAATTTATCATTTTGAAGTTATACAATCTGAAGGTTAAAACATTAAATAAGACACCAAATTGGTTATTTTCAAAGGATAGACACAAGAATGAGAAACTATGGTGCAAGAAACACAAATGTTCAAATAATTTTATATTAGTAACATAAAGCTTTTTTCACTTGTAAACTTGCTCACAGTGGGGAGTCACCAAAATCTATGACTTCGGTGCCAGATGTACTCTGAAAAGTAGAATTTCTTTAAAAAGTTACTCAAGTAAATGCAAATGATTAAATGAATACTACTCAACTCTGGAAATGACCATGTTTGCACTTTTCACTTCCATGGTATTAAAGTGTTTTCAGTTTCATACACCATGGACAGCTCCTCACTGAATGTGTTTGTAGTTTGTGTATGATAATAAGTTCATTGTCTCTAATTGTGGGTTTCAGATAACCCTAAATGCTAACACTGAATGAGGCTGGAATCGTATTGGACGAATCAATCACATGATTCTCACACTGTACTGTGTGTTGACTGAATGAATGAACTTTCTCAAAGATCTGTGGGCCCACTGCAGAATGAATGTACTCTTAGTCTAGTTTAAATGTATGTGCTTTAATGTAGTGCTTATATGAGTCTGGACCTGTGGTGGGATAAGCCTCATTCACACATGCAGCCTGCGGCCTACACTGTGGCTATGGGAGTGAGTTTAGACCATAGGCTGTATATATGTAATAGAACGTGCTCCAGGAGGCTCTTCCGGCTCCTTCTGACTCTGCCTCCAATTTACTTACATTGGGATCTCTGTAAATGCTGTTGTGAGCCTCGTCATTTGGTCTTAAAATTACCCTGCTCTACATGATCCTGAATTTTTTTTCCTCACCGTTTTGTCCGTCAAAAAATCCTCTTCATAACACAGAGCCTGGCTGCAGATTTGCTCTGTCCACTTTTTATACGGTCGATGGTTTAGAGTCAAATCCAGGTTAAGGGTGAACGGAGCAGACCCCCGGCAATGCTCTGGGACCTATGTGTGAATGGGCTTTAGATGGAAGTTTGTGCTCATTGTGGCTTAAAAGGTCGACCATAAGTCAAAGAAATACTCGACATTGTGATATGAAAGACGTATCTCATGTTCTGAATGCAAAGACAGAACAGGACCAAGCTTTTACTTTCTACAAAGATTAACATGAAAACCTCAGGGCAGCACTCAGGGCTTTGGAGATAATGCATTCTCTCCCATGTGAAAAAGTAACTACGGTACTTGCAAAACCAAGATTAACATCGGTTTCTGTAAAAGATTGGTCCAAATCCTTTGCTACACAGGCCATAAAGTCAGAGCAGCCCTGGGCAACATACTTCCAATCTTGTCCTCACGATTGCACCTGATGATAAAGCAATGGTGGGACAAAAACTAAAAACTAACTATTTAAGACTATAGAGGGACATTTATCTAATTCATAATAACACAAAGTTTATGTTGTGTCGGCTTTTTGACTGCAGATAAAACCCAGAATGTATATGGGAGCTGTAGATTTGGAGAGATTTGAGTCTCTTTAACCAGAAATTAAACAGGTCCTGACTCCCGGTGGGCTTCTGTCTTTCTGCTGACTGCTTTAAATCATGTGATGGTGAATATATGATTAATGTAGATTGTAAAAGCACACGCCTCATCTCTGAGCGGATGGATTTTGCCTGATGATGTATATGTATGTATTAGAAAGGATGTAGTTATGACATGACTTTCCACTTTCTGTATGAAAATGTATCTGTATCCTGCTTTCTGCTCCTGCTTCAGAGGATGAATGAATGTTCCATATTGTTAGTTTAAGCTACATGTACGTCATGTTCCACTTGAGCACAGCTGAAATGTAATGTATGTACATAAGACACTTTTGCTTAAAGCACTGTTTTTGTAACATTAGCTGCGTTATAGAATAAATGAGGATATTCAATAAGTATTCAGTTGTATTTCTGTTCACCATGTTACCAGGCTGGGATGAGCTGGCTGTCTCTGCCCAAATCAGGCAATTGCTGTGTACTTAGAGACACAGAAATTGCCTGATGTTTACTTAAAACCGTGAAAAACAGAAGGTAATGTTAAAAACAACCAACACTATTAAGTGCAGTTCCTGATTCTCAGACAATAAAATGCTTTACAATTTGATGCAGACAGATCACAGCAAATTTATTTTGATCTCAAGAGCTGCTTATACAATATATCTATACTGGGGAAAAATATTTTGTACCAATACTTGGATAAATATAGGTACAGGCCTTGAATAGATATTTTCTCATATCGGACAATAAGTTATACAGTTGGAATGTTGGAGCAGTAGCTCTACACTGCCACACTACGGCATTAAATGCATCTTTTATTTACAGGTGCTATATTATGAAATTACAGGAAAAACCTGAAAAAACCCTAAACATGCCTCTTACTGTAAAGTCACTTCCCTTCTCATGAAGTATGCATGCGTACTAAAATGTTACATACATGCCATTCCACATTAAATCTGTCATCTATAAAAAATAAACTAAACATGACAATGAGCAGTTCCAGCCAAACACAGTGAACTCTGGTGTGAGGACTTTCAGAGAGTTGTTGGTTGGCTGGTCGACGTCATTTCCGGTGAGTGAATTCTGTTTTGCGAGCGGTGTTACTAGCGTCTCTCTACTGAATCTGTTAATCCTCGAATCCAACATCTAAACTAGTGCCTGAGCACTTCGTCAAACCATCGAAGTTTATTCAGCATCTAGTGCTCCGTAATTCGTGGTCTAAGCCTCTCTCTCTCTGTAGTTTCAGCTTGTAGTTTCAGCCTGATCTAGCCTAGCCTAGCATCATGGCTAAAACTCTCGCTCTGTCCTGTTCTAGTTGCCACATGTGGAGTGAGAACCCTGGCTTATTTGATAGTGACAGGGACAGTTGCACTAAGTGCAGCGTAGTGGCCGTCCTCGAGGCCAGGGTTACAGAGTTAGAAACGCGGATCCGCTCATTGGAGGCGCTGAAGCCGAGTTATAGTCAGGCAGTAGCAGGGACCCCGGACCGCATTAGCATGAGCGCAGCTAGCGAGAGTAGCCCCCCGGTGCATCCCGTGCAGCCGGGACCAGACCAGGACAGGTTTGTGACAGTTAGAAGCAGGCGCAGGGCTGAGAGTAGGACTGCAGACCAGGGACACAGGGCTGAGAGTAGGACTGCAGGAGACCAGGGACACAGGGCTGAGAGTAGGACTGCAGGAGACCAGGGACACAGGGCTGAGAGTAGGACTGCAGGAGACCAGTAGGGAGCTTCCCGTCCGGAACAGGTTCTCCCCCCTGAGCTGGACGCGGGACACTCTAGTCATAGGGAGCTCCATAGTCAGGGACGTGGAACTGCCTGCAGCTTCCACACGGTGTTACCCTGGAGCCAGACTGGGCGACATCGAGGGGAATCTGAGGCTTTTAAAGAGAAGTAAGAACAGGTACCGCCGGATCGTTATACACGCGGGGGGTAACGATACTCGGCGCGGTCAGTCAGAGGTGCTGAAGTTGCAGATAGCGGCAGTTTGTGATTTGGCTAAGTCGATGTCGGAGTCCGTGTACTTCTCTGGCCCCTTCCAAATTATGCCAATTGTGAAATGTTCAGCCGCTTTTCAGCTGTCAACCAGTGGTTGTCCAATTGGTGCCCGCAGAATGGTGTCGTCTTCATAGATAACTGGAGGGCATTTGAGGGGAAGTCCAGGCCTATACGTAGTGACGGCATTCATCCCACAGCGGCTGGCTCCTCCCTGTTAGCTCAGAATATGATCACTAGCCTTAGATGACCATCAGGTAAGACTAGCACACAGAATAGCTCAGGGAGTGTCAGTGACGCTAGGGAGCAGAGTAGACTAGTGAGGCACTGCTCTGTTAGCGAGAACAGCTCCAAACAGGCTGAGACTGTGTGTGCCCCACGTACAGGGGCCTCCTCTGAGCCACCCTGCATGAACAATTCTCCCAGACTGGCTGAGGCTGTGTATGTCCCACGCACAAAAAGCACAAATAAAACACAGCTAAACTCTGATAGGAAAGGCGTCAGACCTCATAACTTAATAAAAATAAATACATGTGTCGCAAATAAACAAAATAAATGTATAAAAAACACAAATAAAACTCAACTAAAGTCTGATAGGAAAGGCGTCAGGTTTCATAACTTAATAAAAATAAATAATTGTATTGCAAACAAACAAATTAAGCATGTAAAAAGCACAAATAAAACACAGCTAAACTCTGATAGGAAAGGCGTCAGATCTCATAACTTAATAAAAATAAATACATGTGTCGCAAATAAACAAAATGATAAGTGTGTAAAATGTGGACTGCTAAACATCAGGTCCCTCTCTTCTAAATCTCTTTTAATAAATGAATTAATTGGCGACTTTAATATTGATCTTCTAGCTTTAACTGAAACATGGCTTCAGGAAAATGATGATGTTAGACTAACCGAATCTACACCTCCAAGTCACGTGAACTTTCAAAGTGCCAGGAGCACAGGTGGAGGTGGCGGTGTGGCCGTCATTTCTCACTCCAGCCTAATTCTCAGCCTCAAATCTAATTATACATTCCGCTCCTTTGAAAGCCTCGCACTATCTATTACGTGCACCAACTGGAAAAACCAAAAAGCTGTTATATTTATAACAATCTACCGACCTCCTGGTCCTTATGCCGAGTTTCTGACAGAGTTTTCTGACTTTATTTCAAGTTTAGTTTTGGAATGGGAAAGGATTGTTATAGTTGGAGATTTCAACATTCATGTTGATAACAGCAGTGAGTGCCTCAGCAGTGCTTTTGGTGCTCTCCTGGATGGGGTCGGTTTTACCCAGAGTGTGAACAAGCCAACTCACTGTCACAATCACACTCTTGACCTCGTCCTAACTTATGGTATTGAGATTAATGATTTAATTGTAATTCCTCAAAACCCTATACTCTCTGACCATTTTTTAATCACCTTTCAATTCGTACTAAAAGACTATCCAGCTCTGCAGGAGAAAACTATAATGAAAAGAACAATATCAGAAAAATCGGTAGCTGAGTTCAAAGAAATAATCGAGCCAGTATTAAATGATATGCCCTGTGACAATGAGAACAACTTTAATCCAATTATCATGGATCAGTTTGTGGATAGGACAATGCTCACCTTAAAATCTGCTCTCGATGTTGCAGCTCCGCTAAAACAGAAAAGCATTAAACCAAGACCTCCGGCTCCTTGGTTTACTCCAGAACTGTGATCACTCAAACAACACGTAAGACGCACAGAGAAGCTCTGGCGCCGCTCGCGCTCTGAGCAGTCTCTGAAGGCATGGAAGCTCTGCCTGCTCTCTTATAAGGCCGCTCTGCGAAAAGCACAAACCAGATACTATTCAAACCTAATAGAAGTAAACAAAAGCAACCCCAGATTTCTGTTCAGCACTGTAGCCAGACTGACAAACTCACACACTGCCCCTGAGTCTCTTCTCCCCTCAAAGTTCAGTTGTGACTTTCTTGAATTCTTCGATTACAAAATTACAACCATTAGAGACAAGATCAACGAAGCCACTCCAAAAATCAGCACCGAGCAAATCCAGCAAATCCAGTCTGTAACACCAATATCCCACATAAATCCTCTAACAGAATTAGACAAATTTACTCCTGTCGATGAGGCGGAGATTACCTCAGTCATCATGTCGTCCAAACCATCAACTTGTTTGCTCGACCCTATTCCAGTCAAACTCCTCAAAGAAGCTCCACCTAATCATAGGTTCCATCCATAACATAATAAATATGTCATTAGAAAATGGCTTTGTTCCTCAGTCCTTTAAATATGCTGTAATTAAACCGCTTTTGAAAAAACCTAGCTTAAATCCTGATGAACTAGCCAACTACAGACCTATCTCGAATCTTCCATTTCTCTCAAAGATTCTGGAACGAGTTGTGGTGAAACAGCTTTGTCACCATCTGCAGGGCAATAATTTATATAAAAATGTCAGTCTGGTTTCAGAGCTCACCACAGCACAGAAACTGCTCTGCTTAAAGTGACAAATGATTTGCTACTAGCTGCTGATAACGGGCTGGCTTCAGTCCTGGTCCTACTGGACCTCAGTGCAGCGTTTGACACCATTGATCACAACATTCTACTGCAGAGGTCAGAATGTGACATAGGTGTCAGAGGGACCGCCCTCAAATGGTTTAAATCCTATCTATCAGATAGGTACCAGTTTGTTAGTGTAAACCAGTGCACCTCTCCCTGCTCTAAAGTAGCTTGTGGTGTTCCACAAGGATCTGTGCTTGGTCCAATCCTGTTTACTCTGTATATGTTGCCATTAGGTAACATTATCAGAAAACATGGCATTAATTTCCACTGCTATGCTGATGACACTCAGCTGTACTTATCAATGAAACCAAATCAGATCAAATCGATAAGCTCAGTGCCTGTGTGAAGGACATCAAAACCTGGATGACCCTGAATTACCTGCTCTTAAACCCTGAAAAAACAGAGGTCATTGTTGTCGGTCCTAAAGGTCAGAGAGATTCTCTGTCAGACCAGATAATCTCACTTGACAATGTGAGTATAGCCTCTAGCTCTACTGTAAAAAACCTTGGAGTCGTATTTGACCAAAATCTCTCATTCACAGCTCATATAAACCAAGCTTGTAAAACTGCATATTTTCACCTGCGAAACATAACTAAAATCAGAAATATTTTGCCTAAAAATGATGCTGAAAAACTTATCCCTGCATTTGTTACATCCAGACTAGATTACTGTAATTCTCTGCTCACCGTCTGCGCTAAAGGTACTTTAAGAAGCTTCCAGTTGGTCCAAAATGCAGCGGCCAGAGTCCTAACAGGAACTAAAAGACGTGATCACATCAGTCCTGTGTTAAAATCACTGCACTGGCTTCCTGTCGAGTTTAGAATTAAATTCAAAGTTCTCCTCCTGACATACAAAGCCTTAAACAATATGGCCCCATCATATCTTCAGGATGCCATTGTCCCCTATCAGCCAAATAGAGCACTTCGCTCTCAGAATGCAGGATTATTAGTGGTTCCTAGAGTGTCTAAAAGTACAGTGGGGGGGAGAGCCTTCAGTTACCAAGCTCCTGTGTTATGGAATCAACTCCCTGTTGATGTTAAACAGACATCTATAGCCTGTCCGTCCATGGGAGTGGATCTCTCCTTCACTGTAGTTCTCCCCGAGGTTTCTTCTTTTTCCCAGGACCCTGGGTTTTTTGGAGTTTTTCCTTGCTGAGAAGGAGGGTCTAAGGACAGGGGATGACTGGACCATGTTTCATTTGCTGCTTTACATGAATGTTGTTTATTCCTGTATTGATATGTCTGTGTGTATGTTTTACTCATCCATATCTTGGAACGCCCTTAGAGGCAACTGTTGTTGTGATTTTGGGCGCTACAAAAATAAATTGAGAGGAGACAGAAGCATATGGCCCAGAACTCTAATGTACACAGAATTTGACAAAGAGGAACACACTGATTTAGTTGAAACCACATAATATATCAGGGAAAAAAAAGTTTGTTAGTTACTCTAAAATAAATGGAACTCTCTACTTCCTGTAATTTTCAACATATTTTTCAACTTTTTTCACAAATTACTTCTTGATTGGTCAAAACAAGAGAATGATCAAAACTTGTCATATGGACTTTAACATTTTAGTCCACATAAAAACAGTAACTGTGATGTTGGTGGACTGAGGTCACCTTGAGTGCACTACATGACCACTCCCTGCTGCAGTGTGCACTCTGCAGCACACATTAGGTAACACATGCTCTTTTGCCAGTGCTGGATTTGAAAAGTTCCAGTACGGTGCATTAAGTTGCGGCTGCTCTCTTAATGAACGATTTAGACCTCGGATGTTGTTGTTGAGCTTCCGAAGAAACATTACATATTATTTTCCATGGAAGAGATTATGCCTATTATGAACATCATAAACCCAAGGAAGCGCCGATAACAGCCCCAGGCACTTCACTTCATACACTCAGATTAAAGGCTTAAATCTGCCTTTAATCCTCTGCCTGAAATAATAGTATCCACAGATTCCATTAAACGTTACTCTGAATTCTGCATGTAATGGATAATATGTGAAAGCTCCACAAATGCCACCAGAGAGCAGGGCACAGTTATGTAAGAAGCAGGTGAGAGTTTCATCATCCTGTCTGCAGTCGGACGTCCCATCCTAGACCACAGGGGGTGGATGGAAGGAGTGAAGAGAGGGAAGAGAGGGGTAAAGAGGGAGAAGGGGAAGAGGAGAAAAGAGGAGAGAGGGAGGACAGAGAGGAAAGGGAGGAGAGGGAAAAGAGGAACAAAAGGGGGAGAGGGGAGAAGGAGGAGGGGGAAAGAGAGAACGAAGAGAGGATAAGGAGAAAAGGGGAGAGAGGGAGGAGCGGGAAGAGAGAGGAGAGAAAGAAGAGAGGAGGAGAGGAGGGACAGCTTCCTCTCCTCCTTCCTAGTACAATGGTTCACAGGTCACTTTGGAACAACAGAATGCCCCATAGTTTCATGTGGAGACACTTGCACTTATAGTTGAAATCACTCTTTCATATGTTTTATATTATATTGTCCAGAGCAGATTGTTTGTCCCTGTGTCTCTGTGGGCTTCACTTTTCAACCCAGTGCGCTTGACTATGTAATCGATTAGGTACCAGAGTACATAAAAAATTACTATGACTTCAAATGACTATGCAAGTAAAAAGAGAAGTAAGGTTTTATTAAACTTTTTTTTTCAAACAAAGAACACACAGGATTCTATGGAGCAGGTTATATTTATTTTACAAATCATACATATTTAAAACATATTTACAATGATTCACATCACACTGAACAAGCTTTAATAGCAGAACAAACCACTTATGTCAGATCTGGTGATACTGATACTGATACTGGTGCCCAAATGCAGACTATAATAATTAAACCATGAACTGTTTTAGAATGGACCCCACTGAAGGTGTGGCACTAGACCAGCTTTCTCCCTTCCACTGTTTAAAGTGCTGCAGCTGGGAACGTCAGCTTTTGTTCAAATATTGTCAGCAGTGTTTGTTTAAACAGAAAAGTTGCACCAAATTATTCACTTTAAGTTTTTATTTTCTAATTTTCACTTAGTTGCAATTATGCTTTAAATGCATTAGGTTAAAATGCCATTTGTAGGGAGCAGCCATTTTCAGTGAATGGTACTGGAGCGAGGTACTGGGAGGAAGATTAGGATACATGATTTACTCTGTAGTTACATGTGTGTGTTGACACTAATACGTGGAGATGATATTGCTTTGCTTGGAATATTCCACAGTATGGTATTAAATTTCTCCCAGATCCGATCCATTTACTGATCTTTATTTAACCAGGAGCTCTGCACTCGAGGGGTCCCTACTGTATGTGTAGGCACAAGGAGAACATGCTCACAGAAGGCCCCACTCCGCCACAGAATCTAACCCAGGACCTTCTTGCTGTGAGGTGCAAGTGCTAACTGCTGCGCAACCATACCTCTCTAGAGAGGTATGTGTTGCAGGAAGGGCATCTGATTTTTTGTTTTTACTCCTCATTTCTGACGTGGTATTCATGCACATTCGGGCTTTCATAGCTTGCGTCACACTTTCAAACCTGGTCCTCTGTACAACTGGTTCGACTTTTAGATCTGATGAGTGATCAGAGACAATCAGAGACTCTTTCTATGAAAATGACAAATAAGACAAAAAAAAGCACAATATAAAACGTCCTCAAGTGCGTGCTAGTACAATAAAAGGCAGGTAAGATCCCACACAAACACTGCCCTCTTCAGGAAAAGCTGTGTAGGGTCCCTTTAAGTCTTCAAGCTCCAAAATGTTCAAAGTGCAAAAATTCCAGGTGTAGTTCCCTTTAAGTGTTCAGTTTAGGAAAAAGTATTTGGTCTCAGAAGCTGAGTTAGGCATGGGAGAAAGACAGGCGTCTCTATTGTCCAAAAGAGATTTTCCCAGCTGACCTGTAGTACTGTGCTCTGGTCACAGGTGCTCTCACATGACCTGGTACGTGTCCTGTTGGCTCATGTCAGTTTTAGTACATAGTTGACTGGAAATGTGCCACTCCTAGACGGGTCTCCCTCTATGTGACCCACCTAAAAGAAACAAAGCAACATCCAGAGTCTTTCACATGGACTAGGTCAATGTATTAAAGTAGTCATATGTTACACAGACCAAGAAATGCTTTAAAGCAGAACTAAGTAACTTCAGCGGTAGAGCTCCCCCTACAGGTCTCTTGTGAGAATGAACTGTCATAAATACTCTCCTCAGCCCCTCCTCTGCCCCACCGCTCATCTGCGCTCACGTTTGTTCACATAAAGCCGCTGAACAGTTTCCGCAACACAATGTCTCAGGTGGGTCATGTTTTTTACTTTGTTTAATGGTGATCGATTTCAATCTTGAGCACCGCGGCTCATGAAGCACCACAGCCCATAGCGCCCGGAGCTTCTGGAGCACTACGGCTCACGGAGCACCACAGCCCATAGCGCCCGGAGCTTCTGGAGCACTACGGCTCACGGAGCACCACAGCCCATAGCGCCCAAAGCTTCTGGAGCACCGTGGCTCATGGAGCACCGCAGCCCATAGCGCCCGGAGCTTCTGGAGCACCGCGGCTCATGGAGCACCACAGCCCATAGCGCCCGGAGCTTCTGGAGCACCGTGGCTCATGGAGCACCGCAGCCCATAGCGCCCGGAGCTTCTGGAGCACGACGGCTCACGGAGCACCACAGCCCATAGCGCCCGGAGCTTCTGGAGCACCGCGGCTCACGGAGCACCACAGCCCATAGCGCCCGGAGCTTCTGGAGCACCGCGGCTCACGGAGCACCACAGCCCATAGCGCCCGGAGCTTCTGGAGCACTGCGGCTCATGGAGCACCACGGCCCATAGCGCCCGGAGCTTCTGGAGCACTGCGGCTCACGGAGCACCGCGGCTCATAGCACTGGGAGCACCCGGAGCACCGCGGCTCGTAGCGCCGGGAGCACCCGGAGCACCGCGGCTCGTAGCGCCCGGAGCTTGTCAGTATGGGGTGTGTGACTAACTCTGTTACCTGTGTGTAGCTGAAGTGTCGTAGAGCAGTTTGGCTCTCGTGAGAATGAGAACAGACCCAGAGAGCATTCTGAAGATTTCAATCCAAGATGGCCGCCTTCTGCTTTGTCAGGGGGCGTGGCCATAATAAAATATTTTTTGTTTGTCTTCACGTGACAAATGTGTGTACCAAAATTTGTGGCTTTACGACAAAGTTGAGCTGGGTTGGCTCCCATAGGAGTGGGCGGAGCCTAATATTCAAGGGGAATTATCTCCATTTTTTGATCCCCACACATGAAACCTATATTTTCTCAAATGTCTCATCATTTCTGAACTTTTGACAAAGTCTGGTGAGTTTTTGAACGTTTTTGAATGTGTTTGCGGGGTCACATTTTATTTCTGTAGGGGGCGCTAATGCACCAAAATAATTTTTTTCACATTCAGCAGCTTTAGGGCAGGGAGTTTAAGAACTGTGTCAAATTTTATTGAAATCAGAGTTTGTTTGAGCAAATAGGAGCAATTTGTAAATATTCAAAACTTGTGTTCATTTTTTGTCGCTTCACTGCTCAGAGACATCAGACGGATTTGGGAGCTGTGGAAAACTTTTGATGTTCCTGGAGATAATGTGGACCAAATCTGAGGCCGTTTGGGAGACGCCTGCAGAGGAGTGCGTTTCCACTTCGCCAACATTAATCCAAGGTGGTGGACATAATATTTTTACTTGTCTTGTCATGATCGACTTCTGTGTTAAATTTTATGATTCTACGTGCAAATTTCTTTTTGTGTCATTCATATTCCCTAATGTATTTTTGTAATGTTAGGGGGCGCTGATGAGCCATTTTATTTATTTATTGAAAATGGAAATAGCCAAAAGTTAGAGAGGCAGAGTTTTTTGCATGTGACCAAATTTCGTGAGTTTTCGACATTGTTCACTGGGTGAAAAATGGGTGAGTGCGTTAGGAGAAAAAAAAAAAAAAGAAAGAATATTCTGATACGAGAACAATGTTCCGCTTTTTTTGGCCGACAAACGACACACTTTTGGAAACCTCTGGTGCAGCTACGTCATGGCGAGGGTCCCTGGTCACTACAGGCGAGTCACGCTGCGTCATTTTAGTTCCCGCCCCCTATGAGCATCACTATGCGATACTAATAGGCCCTTCACCAGCCTCTGGTGCTTGGACATAATAATAATAATAATAATAATAATCATCTCATCTGTAGTTTGTTCATTGCTATTCACATGTTGTCCCCTGTCCCACTCCCCCTGTGGAGTGGAACTCTTTCAGACGCCTGATGGCAGCTGGACCCCTCTTCTCCTCCTCGCCTGGCTCCTCCTCCTGGCTCCTCCTCCTCCTCGCCCGGCCTCCCCTCCTCGCCATGTCTCCTCCTCTCCCGGCTCCTCCTCCTCGCCCGGTCTCCTCCTCGCCCGGCTCCTCCTCCTCGCCCGGTCTCCTCCTCCTCGCCCGGTCTCCTCCTCGCCCGGCTCCTCCTCCTGGCTCCTCCTCCTCCTCGCCCGGCCTCCCCTCCTCGCCATGTCTCCTCCTCTCCCGGCTCCTCCTCCTCGCCCGGTCTCCTCCTCGCCCGGCTCCTCCTCCTCGCCCGGCTCCTCCTCCTCGCCCGGTCTCCTCCTCCTCGCCCGATCTCCTCCTCGCCCGGTCTCCTCCTCCTCCTCGCCCGGTCTCCTCCTCCTCGCCCGGTCTCCTCCTCCTCGCCCGGTCTCCTCCTCGCCCGGCTCCTCCTCCTTGCCCGGTCTCCTCCTCGACCGGCTCCTCCTCCTCGCCCGGTCTCCTCCTCGCCCGGCTCCTCCTCCTCGCCCGGTCTCCTCCTCGCCCGGCTCCTCCTCCTCCTCGCCTGGCCTCCTCCTCGCCCGGCCTCCTCCTCGCCCGGCTCCTCTTCCTCCTCGCCCGGCCTCCCCTCCTCGCCCGGCCTCCTCCTCGCCCGGCTCCTCCTCCTCCTCCCCGGCTCCTTCCCCACCTGGGTAGCTGTGGTCATACTGAACTGGCCCACGGGCCTGGACATCTATAGCCTGTCCGTCCATGGGAGTGGATCTCTCCTTCACTGTAGTTCTCCCCGAGGTTTCTTCTTTTTCCCAGGACCCTGGGTTTTGTGGAGTTTTTCCTTGCTGAGAAGGAGGGTCTAAGGACAGGGGATGACTGGACCATGTTTCATTTGCTGCTTTACATGAATGTTGTTTATTCCTGTTTTGATATGTCTGTGTGTATGTTTTACTCATCCATATCTTGGAACGCCCTTAGAGGCTACTGTTGTTGTGATTTTGGGCGCTACAAAAATAAATTGAATTGAAATAATAATAATAATAATAATAATAATAATAATAATAATAATAATAATAATAATAATAATAATAATAATAATAATAATAATAATAATAATAATAATAATAAACAAATCTGTGTTAGAAAACAGCGGTGCCCAATGGGGACTGACATTGTTGTAATCGTCATCACAACAAAGCCCCTCCGATGGATAGCTGCACATCATGCTAGTGAGTAGCAAATTTTTTTCATTTATACCAAATGACGATGTGCTGAATCCTAAGAGTATCATGGATTCAGAAAATAAAAGTTAATACAGTGGGTGTGTATTGGTGATTGTGAAAACGGAGGTTGATCTGCAAAATGTGGTCTGAAAATACGGTATTAAAGCTGCCCAAACAAGCACAAATCACTCCAAATACAACCTCGGCTGAGCGATGAAGGGAACATGATTAAAATGTCTGTCAGCTTTGCAGAATAGTTCTGCTTTAATGAAACAAAGAGACATGTAGATGCACTTACCCACCAGTGGGGGTCACTACTTCCAGTGACTATGATGATCTCATCCTTGAAGAAGGCGAGTTGCTCTGTGCTCACAGCTCTGCAGTCCACCAGAGCACGCACACGTCTGTGATGAGGCCTGCTGACAGACACCTGCACACAGCCCAGAGGAACTTCACACTCTGTTTCTTACATTTCATGATCATTGATTCAGAGATTGTTGTGTAGACAACACAAAGCATGTGGGAGGTGTTCACACTTCACTTCAGTTTGAAGCTAATTCTGATGTGCTTTTTATTGTCACTTTATTTTTATTGGTTATATTCAATTTTTAATCATAACATAAAAAATAAAGATTAAAATAAACACAATGATGCAAACACCAAAACATGAACAGGAGCCTAGGTAGTTTACCATGTCCATTTATCCCATTTCTTCATCATTTCAGTTCTTTTTTCCATTCGATAAATGTCTTTTATTGTAGCTGTCCACTGATGGTAGTTGTGCCCCAGTTCCTAGTTATTGATTTTTTGGCAGCTAATGACATGACTTTGAACAGATATACAGTATCTCACAAAAGTGAGTTCACCCCTCACACTTCTGCAAACATTTAATGATTTCTTTTCATGGGACAACACTGATGAAATGACACTTTTATACAATGTAAAGTCGTCCATGTGCAGCTTGTATAACAGTGTAAATTTACTGTCCCCTCAAAATAACTCGACGCACAGACATTAATGTCTAAACTGCTGGCAACAAAAGTGAGTTCAGCCCTAAGTGAAAATGTCCAAATTGGGCCCATTTAGCCATTTAGCCATTTCCTCCCCAGTGTCATGTGACCTGTTAGTGTTACAAGGTCTTAGGTGTGTAAGTGGAGCAGGTTTGTTAAATTTGGTGTTTTCATTCTCACATTCTCTCATACTGGGCACTGGAAGTTCAACATGGCACCTCATTACAAAGAACTCTCTGAGAATCTGGAAAAAAGAGTTGTTGCTCTACATAAAGACGGCCTAGGCTATAAGAAGATCAGCAACGCTATAAGAGCTTCCTTCTGTCCCAGAAGGAGGCTTCTTCTGAAGATGAAGCACAAGAAAGCCCACAAACAGTTTGGTAAAGACAAGCAGACTAAGGACATGGATTACTGGATGTCCTGCGGTCTCATAAGACCAAGATAAACCTGTTTGGTTCAGATGGTGTCAAGCGTGTTTGGTGGTGCCCAGGTGAGGAGTACAAAGACAGGTGTGTCTGGCCTACAGTCAAACATGGAGGTGGGAGTGTCATGGTCTGGGGCTGCATGATGCTGCCGGCACTGGGGAACTACAGATCATTGAGGGAACATGAATGCCACATGTACTGTGACATACTGAAGCAGAGCCTGATCCCCTGCCTTCAGAAACTGGGCCGCAGGGCAGTGTTCAACATGATAACGACCCCAAACACACCTCCAGGGCGACCAGTGCCTTTCTAAAGAAGCTGAGGCTAAAGGTGATGGAGTGGCCAAGCATGTCACCAGAACTAAACCCATTGAGCTTCTGTAGGGCCTCCTCTAATGGAAGGTAGAGGAGCGTGAGGTCTCTAACACCCACCAGCTCTGTGATGTCGTCATGGAGGAGTGGAACAGGATCCCAGTGGAACCTGTGAAGCTCTGGTGAACTCCAGGCCCAAGAGGATTAAAGCAGTGCTGGAAAATAATGGTGGCTCCACAAAATATTGACACTTTGAGCCCAGTTTGTACATTTTCACTTAGGGGTGGACTCACTTTTGTTGCCAGCAGTTTAGACATTAATGTCTGTGCGTCGAGTTATTTTGAGGGGACAGTAAATTTACACTGTTATACAAGCTGCACATGGACGACTTTACATTGTATAAAAGTGTCATTTCATCAGTGTTGTCCCAGGAAAATATATTGTTAAATGTTTGCAGAAGTGTGAGGGGTGAACTCACTTTTGTGAGATACTGTATATCACTTTGGTGAATAATGTCTTCTGAGAAGTTGTATAGACAGACCAGTCCAGGTGACATGGGGGCAGAGTATCCAGCACCTGCCCCAGTACAGCACAAACCATTTCCCAAAATAAGATTTGGACATTTCCAAAATATATGAGAATGGTCCACATTGATTTCTCCGCATTTCCGCCAACAAATCTGATGCATCTTTAGCTGTTAACTCTTTAGTTTAGGTGTAATAAAAAATCGAATTAGGTTCTTCCAGGCAAACTCCCTCCGTGTACGGGAGCACGTGGTGGTGTGATGAAGCTGCCACATTTTTAACCAATCTTTGTGATAAATTTTTATGTTCAATTCTTTTTCCCAATTCCCCCTTCACTGTTTGAGTTGTGTTTTATCATCATTAATTAGAGCTTTATATAATGCTGAAATTAGTCTAAGATTACAATCTTTATAGGCTTTAGTTATTGTTTATTGAATTACACCGTGTGATTTGTTATGGAATCTAAATTCGATTCTTATTCTTCTTATAACTCCTTATCGCCAACCATGTTTTGAATTGGTCTTTCCAGACTACCACTTTCAACAGCCTTCCATTTCCCACTGGAATATGGATTACACCAGCAGTGTAGGGATCTTAATTCTGAGGCATAATAATATTCTTCCACCTTGGGTAGACCCATCCCACCCTTTTCTTTGGGCATCTGGAGAGTCTCATATCGCACTCTGGGTCTCTTGTCCCAAATAAATCTAGATACAATCCTGTTCCAAGTTGTGAGTTAAGTATTGGTGCCCCCTACTGGTAGAGCTTGGAATAAAAATAAAAACCTGGGCAAGATGTTAATTTTTACAATATCAGTGCTAGAGCTGAAATCTAAAGGCAGGGTAGACCATCTTTCAATATCTTTCTGTATTTTTCCCTGTACTTGCAAATAATTCTTAGAATTTATATCTAGAAAATCTGTTGTTATTTCAACCCCTAAATATTTCATGGACTGCATTTTCCAGTTAAACTTGAAGGCGTTTTTGATATTTTGGGAGGGAGTGTAATTGAATTTAAAATATTTATCTTGTAACCCGATAGATATTCAAATGTTTCTAATAGCGTCATCAGTTCTGGGAGAGATTTATCTGGTTGTTCGAGGAAAGCAAGAAGTCCAATTTTATGCTCATCCCCATTTACTGTGACTCCTTTAATTTCAGGATTTCGAGGTTCGATAAAAAGTGCAAACAAGGATAAAGAGCCCACATCCCTGCCTTGTTGATCTTTCTAACTGAATTTTTTGTGTTATATTTCCATTTATTTTAATTCTTGCTGTCAGTTGAGAATATAATGTTTTTATAATTTCTAGAGATTTGGTCTTGAATCCCATTCTCTCCAGAGTCAGGTACAGACAGAGTCAAAGGCCTTTTCTGTGTCTATGTTCAACAGGGCTTCACTTCCTTTTAGTCTTTGGGCTCTCTCCGTTATATGCAGGGTTCTCCTTATGTTGTCATGTGTCTGCCATCCTTGTATAAACCCTGTTTGATCCTCGTCAATCACATCTGACAAAAATGTGTTTAATCTTTCTGATGTACTTACAGCTAAGAGTGCTTTGTACTTGTTTGGTACTGATTTGGTTTGGAGTTCACATCTGCTCCATTAGAAATCTCAGAGTCTTGGGGTTCACAAATACCCAACTAAAGACATACCAAAGAAATTACATAAAAATACAAACATAAGTGTGCACCTACAAGAGACTGTGAGGAAACCTACAGACATTTAGAACTCCGTTTGTTTGACAGGGAAATGTAGTGTCCTCCTTAAGAGTGAACATGGTCTGAGTCTCCTGTGCTTACCATGGCGTTTCTGCGAGTGCGGGGGGCGGGGTTCAGAGCTACAGAGGAGGAGCCAGGGGAGGAGGCAGAGGAGGAGCCAGAGGAGGAGGAAGGGGATGAAGAGAGAGCAGGAGAGGAGGACTGCAGGCTACAGAACAGCTCCTCCTGACTCCCCTGGACACTCCCCTGGGCAGTGGGGGACAGCGTTTTGGACTGGCCTGGTCCGACACTGCAAGTCCTGCGGTAGGATGTGGTCTTCTGTGAACTGTCACAGCACACAACAGTTAGAACACACAGAGACATCTGTACCAGACTGAACTCACAGTGTAAT
>CM068364.1:37282995-37300495 GCA_034769755.1 Odontamblyopus lacepedii | reverse complement strand
CTTTGAGTGTTATACTCGAGATGCCCAAAGTGCTTTTCCAATCAAATCAGCAGTAAAGAAACATGTAAAGTATGAAACAGTCAAATAAAAACAGATTGTGCAAAGTGTCACTGTAGTGTTGAGTGTAGTGTCTGAAAGGTTTTTAGCTTTGCTGCGGCGGGATTTTTCAAGAAACTCAGGCTTAGTCGGGAAATGCGTTTTGGGTGTTTTTATTGTGTGCTTCCACAGTGCCAAAGAGGTGCAAAAACAGTGAAAACAGTGAAAACATGCAGAATAATATTTACAGTGGACACTGAGTTCAAGTTCAATTTACAGGCCGACAAAAAAAATAGAGTAGACTTTCCCTTTAAGTCTCTCGGTTTAAGCGCTCTCTCTCACTCTTGCTCTCTCTCTCGCACATTACCTCCTGTAATTACCTACTGTAACCAGGCTCAGACTGACGGCAGAGTGGCACAGTGCACCTTTATGCCCCCATTCGCCCTCCCACAGATCAAACCATTATTTACACCATTTCTATAATTAAATGGGGAAATCTCATGTGCCCAAAAGTTAGACATGGACATTGGCTTTATTACAACATAAATAAGCTATTTAGAACACACCAAATATACTGATAATAAGGATAATTGGACATGCAAATTACGTGGGGCTCACATGACCCCCGACGCATGCAACTGGGGGATTTAGGCTCCCGGGGCGGATGTGTCTGGGTGTGCCAGTGCGCCCGCGGATGTGTCTGGGTGTCCAGTGCGCCCCCGGGAGGAGGGAGAAGGCAGCAGCGTGAGTGGAAGGTATGATTGGTTTGAGTGGCCAAACAGACGCTACTAAGTGTGGACCCTTAGTTGCGGCAGAACACGCTGGCGAAGTTGTGCAACTTGATGCTTAATGTTGGTTTGGGGATGAACAGGTGCACGGAGCGCAGCAGGTGAGGAAACGGGTGCGAGCGCAGGTCTTCACATGCTCCATCCCACATGCTCAGGGAGGGGCTCTGTCACACTTGCATTTAAACAGGCCAAAGTCTGCTATGGTGCACATGTCAGAGTCAGCAACAGAAAAACAAAGTCGAGGATGAGTTTTGTATTTCACTGTTTTTATGAGACTGACTACATGATAATAAAATAAATCTAATCTAATGTCTTATCTCACTGATCTGTGTCTCTGCTGTGCAGCAGTTACATTCAGGCCTCAGTGAGAAGGTCCAATTCCAGAAAGTACAGACTGTATAACAGAAGTGTGGAAACTGTGTTTTTGGGTGGAGAGGAATTGGAGTTGGTGACTCATTTTAAATATCTCGGAGCTATATTAGATTATAATCTCACATTCAACAAAACACATTAAAAAAGTTACAAATACTATCAAATTTAATATGCAAAATTTCAAACAGATTCGGCCACTTATTACAACAGAGGCAGCAAAGTCTGACCTCCACTTAGGGGTGGGCGATATCTCGATATTTAAAATATATCAAGATATATTTTTTGGTCCATATCGCCCAGCCCTACCTCCACTCTCTGCTTTTTTCTCATATTGACTATTGTTGTACAGTGTGGTCATTTGCTGGAGTCACTGCTCTTAAGCCAATTGAACAACTCTACAAAAGATCAATCAAGATATCTGATCGGAAGCCCCAATCCTTTCACATATGTCCACTTTTAGATAAATAAAAAAAAATTTATTTCGAAAATCTAAAAATGTTTCAAAATTGTTGTCTAGTATATAAAGTCCTAAATGGCACTGCCTCACCACCTACAGTATGTCTTGTCCAACTATGTGTATGATGTTTGTTGTATTGTGTTGTAATGTCTTAATCTAGACTGTGTTTAGTATCGTCTGTCACTGCATGTTCTGCTCATGTTCTGCTCTTATACCATGTTTAGTATTGTCTGTCATTGCATGTTCTGCTCTTATACCATGTTTAGTATTGTCTGTCACTGCATGTTCTGCTCTTATACCATGTTTAGTATTGTCTGTCACTGCATGTTCTGCTCTTATACCATGTTTAGTATTGTCTGTCATTGCATGTTCTGCTCTTATACCATGTTTAGTATTGTCTGTCATTGCATGTTCTGCTCTTATACCATGTTTAGTATTGTCTGTCACTGCATGTTCTGCTCTTATACCATGTTTAGTATTGTCTGTCATTGCATGTTCTGCTCTTATACCATGTTTAGTATTGTCTGTCATTGCATGTTCTGCTCTTATACCATGTTTAGTATTGTCTGTCATTGCATGTTCTGCTCTTATACCATGTTTAGTATTGTCTGTCATTGCATGTTCTGCTCTTATACCACATCCTGTTTTACCCCTTTTACCCCCTCCAATGGGACTACGGATAGAAATGAGCTCCTAGCTAAATCCGGTGTATTTACGGCACTAGTCGTTCATTAATACACACTGTCCCATTCAAATAAATAAATAAAATAAAAATAAAAATAAATAAACACCACACCTCACGAGCTGAAGACTGGTGTTGTCCTACAGACTATATTTGTTTCTTTATAAGAATGACCTGTACCATCTTATTTTGTGTTTTACATGAATCTATGAGGAAGCACTATGCAACTTTATTGCTTAGCTGAAAATGGTACACAGAACGGCAATAAACCTGTTTCTAAAAATGTGTTTCCACAGAAACAAGAAGGTGACATCACCAGGCCAAGTTACAGGTCAGATCTGTGTAGAGGCAACAGTAAAAATGGTCTTTTCAAGTAAAAAAAAAAAAAATTGGAATAAAAACGCATATAACTGAATAACCATAAAACGGTTTAAGACCTGTGGAACACTCCAGGCAAAATGGAGCCAAGCAGGTAGCGGACCCCACACCAGACATGTTCCTTTAAAAAGCCGGGGTGAAACACTCACCTCTCTGTATGGCCTTGGCTGGCAGAGGAGGCGGAGGTGGTGTGATTCCTCCAGTGGACTTCCTGTTGTAGAGGAAGTCCAGGTTCTCGTAGGTCTGACAGGGGCGGGTGCTGGGGGAGGAGTGAGCCACACTCCAGCGGGCGAATGCGTTCCCATTACCGGCTGCAGCAGAACCGTGGCTTTTAGGTGATGGGCTCCCCTTGATAAAGATGAAAGAAAGAAGAAAACACTGGAGTCAGTATTTATGTTATAGTGTCCGGCTGAATGACTTTTCCAGGTCCATACGCTCAGAAATGACTTGTTTTTATCTTCAAACATATTTACTCGTCCATCAAGTAATAAAATGACTTGAAGGACTTTGAATAAACCACTTGTTATATCAAGTTATTCATAGTCACAATACATAAAACTAAAGGCTGAATTGAGACTAAATATGGGCCTAATATTGGACTAACCCAGGGCTAATTTAGAACTAGATTAAAACCACTGGTGTATAAATATGCAATGACTTACATACAAGAACACAGTGATAGTGTGGAATGGTAACAGGATGGAAACAGCACAATCAGTCAGTTTTGGATGGATGGAACAATACATTTAATCACAGGACATCATCTCCCACTCCACTACTTTGGAAGTGGTAATATGATAAATCCTAACCCTGTATGAACGTCCTCTGGCACAAATTACAAAGTACATAACGCAGTTGTATAGGCCTTACTTTCCCATTGTTTTAGTTTTTTATTTAAACTAAATGATCTTGTGCCCATTCAGAAATGTCTTGAAACCAGTGACATATTGTACATTACATTTCATCGAGTCAAAACTACTCACTTCTATTTTATCTGATCTGACAGGATGAGTACATTTCTACCCTGTCTGATCACGCGCTGTGCTCGAAATGGCATCTGTGCCATGTATCAGTCATTGCTCTTCGATATTGAAAGTGTAAGTGAGTCATGTGTAGAGGCTCTGTGAGCTGTGCTACCTTCTCGTCCAGATCGTCCTCACTATCATACATCTCCTGGCTCGGACTCTCCCACACGAACTCCACATGGATCTGAGAGTTGAACTGCCCACTCTGCGCCAGCTCCAACTGCACACAGGAAGAAAACTATGGACATTTAAATCAGATTTAAAGTAAGAAATCCCCACGTAGATTTTTATTTTACAATATTGCTCTAAAATGACCAATGACTTCCGATCTAAGGTTGTGGAGCTGAATCCTGCCTCCCCAGACAGATGACGTCCACAGTAGCAAGTAGTTTTTTATCTTTTTAAATTTCCTTCTACAACTGCTAAGCCCTTGGTCCAAAGATGACATTTCTCCTCTACGATCGTGCAGACTGGATAATGGAATCTGTGCCGCTTAAAGTTACTAAAAAGAATCCTCTGCATAGATTTCAAAGTCTGTTCCTAACACAAAAGGATGGGATAAAATGAAATATTATCCCATGTGAAGAGAATGGATTAGATTCAAAAATGTCCCATGGGACCTGCCCCCAGCCGTCCTCAGGACATGTACTCAGTAGAAGAGCAGAAGCACAGACAGCCTCTTCTGCATAGTTTTATTTGTCTGAAAAATTGTAAGTGTTTTGAAGTGGTTTGGTCGAATCAAGGTTCATATATTTGTGAGAATTCAGCTTTTTCAGTTCCAATAGCGATTCCAATACTATAACTCAGGGTATCTGCCGACGCCCAATATTCACCAACACCAGTGCAGAGACTGGAAACTGCATTTATTTTATTTTTTTTTAAATTTAATAAGACAAAACTGATCCAAATGTGTTATGCAGCTATTATCCCTCATATAACCCACAGAACAACTTTATATGAGAAATTCAAACATTATGGGACTTTCTGGGCAAACTATGATCAATAAAGACATCAATGTAGGTCCAACCAGAACACCGGCTACACCGATATTTGGAAGCTGTTAGCTGATCTAGCACATGTTTCAGCATTGGTGTTGATATCCAAAATGAGATACCATATCAGACTGGTGCATCCCTAATTGTGAGCATGAAGTGGAAGTGGAGCCCTATGACGACTGCACTGACAGAGCAGGAGGAGCTCAGCTGTTGGAGGTTCAGGCTCTGGTGTGAATGCAGGTGACATCAGTCTGTTCTTTGTGTGGTGTTGTGTGACACAGAGGAGCTCAGGTCTTACCAGTTCTACACAGTGTGTGTGCTGCAGCCTGCGGGCCATGTCCAGAGCCGTCTCCCCCGCTGCGTTCACTGAGGACACACGAGAACAAATGAAAAGAGCTGTTTGTTTGTGAGTTGCTCATAAATATTGTGCTTAAAGACGACTTGTGTATGCACAGAATATAAGAGCTATATAATCCATGTGTCATAATCTGAGACAATTTAATACAAGAAACAAGTCCACTGCCCTCCGCGTTAGAAAACTCCTAATGGGAGTTCATGTCACCATAAATATCACCACAGAGAGCCCCCCAGACGACTCCAAACCACATCGGCAGTCAAATTATGAAGATGTAAGTTAAAACTTGTGAACATGTGAGGAGACAAAGGGACATGCTGTGGCTCAGGCTACTTTTTCCTAAACAAGAGTAAATCCTTGTCAGCGACACATGTACTTACTGCCACATGATGCTGTTTATATCACTTTATTTAACCAGGGAAATCCCATTGAGATTAAAAACCTCTTTTTCAAGGGAGCCCTGGAATCGACTGTTGACCTGTCGATTAAAACGAGCCTTATCATCGAGATTGACCAAAGTAGAGTAGAGTCTATCGATTTTTCAATTTTTGGCACAGCCCTAAGTTTAACCCATTTGAAAGCCATTCCCCTTCAGATTGCATGGCTCTCAGGATTACAGTGGATGACTTGTGAATGACGTGTGACATGATATCATGCAGAAGTACCTGTGTGCAGGGCGGCTTTAGCTTTGAGCAGTAACTTGAGTGACTCTGGTTTGTGATGCAGGACGCTGTAGTGCAGAGCCGTGTTCCCCTCACTGGTCCTCTTCTCCACACAGTTACTGCAAGTACCACACAAACAGTCAATTACTGCCAGTACATTTATGTTTGTTTTATTATTTACTTAACAAGGCCTAACTGTCTTATTTACACTGTTGGTCTGGGTTTTTAGAAACTACTTAGGTTACAGCTGCACAATCTGTCTGATTAGCAAAGCACATTTAAAACATCCAAGAGAACTGACCAAAAAGACTGAAATGACAAACTACAACATGAACCCCAGGCATTTCAGAACATATTTGCATTGGCCTAAACTACAGCAGCATCTGACACACAGGGAGGGCATCTGACACACAGGGAGGGCATCTAACACACAGGGAGGGCATCTGACACACAGGGAGGGCATCTGACACACAGGGAGGGCATCTGACACACAGGGAGGGCATCTAACACACAGGGAGGGCATCTAACACACAGGGAGGGCATCTGACACACAGGGAGGGCATCTAACACACAGGGAGGGCATCTAACACACAGGGAGGGCATCTAACACACAGGGAGGGCATCTGACACACAGCATCTGACACAGGAGGAGGCATCTGACACACAGGAGGGCATCTGACACACAGGGAGGGCATCTAACACACATCTGACACACAGGAGGTCATCTGACACACAGGGAGGGCATCTGACACACAGGGAGGGCATCTGACACACAGGGAGGGCATCTGACACACAGGAGGGCATCTGACACACATCTGACACACAGGAGGGCAGGGGGGAGGGCATCTGACACACAAGAGGGCATCTGACACACAGGGGGGGCATCTACACACAGGAGGGCATCTGACACACAGGGAGGGCATCTGACACACAGGAGGGCATCTGACACACGGGAGGGCATCTGACACACAGGAGGGCATCTGACACACGGGAGGGCATCTGACACACGGGAGGGCATCTGACACACGGGAGGGCATATGACACACGGGAGGGCATCTGACACACACGGAGGGCATCTGACACACGGGAGGGCATCTGACACACACGGGGAGGGCATCTGACACACGGGGAGGGCATCTGACACACAGGGAGGGCATCTGACACACGGGGAGGGCATCTGACACACAGGGAGGGCATCTGACACACGGGGAGGGCATCTGACACACGGGGAGGGCATCTGACACACAGGGAGGGCATCTGACACACAGGGAGGGCATCTGACAGACATTCCAGAACATTTCTGTTCACAGTCCCATAAGCTGCAGGGACTTATGGGACTGTGATCTGCCAACTGCACCATTTAGCTGTGATATGCCTGGGATGAATCATGCAGCCCTGAATCAGGAGGACACAAACACAAACACATCATATGCACACAGTCAGACTGGTCATTGGTTAGTAAAATATTCACATCCTTGAAAATCTCCTGTAGTTTCTAAAGCATAGAGAGAAGAGACTGCAGGATTCAGTGTTAAAACAGTGTTGTACTGACCTGTTCTGACAGAGGAAGTCCACCAGGGCCAGAGAACTCTTCTCCTCCAGACGCACAGCCAAGTGCAGGGCCGTCTCCTTCAGCTTCTGAAACACAAACACCATTTCAGTGTCTCAGTTATACACACACTCATCACTACTGTGTCAGGCTTTTGAGTATGTGTTGATCAGTGAGTCAGGACTGAAATAATATCCTAAAAGCATTAGAAATATATTAAGTGTAACATTGTGATCTTGGTGCATATCTGTGAGCTCAAACTGACAGTACAGGAGCACAGTGAAGTGAATATTTCCCCTATTCCCCGACTTCCCCCTCATAAACTCACCACACCACAGCCTCTTAAACTCACTGACTGCTCATGTTTCAGTTAATATCTCTAATTACTGGGCTTTTCCACATGAAACTAAAACTGGTGCAAACATCTGCTCTGTCAGCATAAATACAGAAAGAGGAAATACTATTATTCTGTTGAATAATGGTATGACATGGTGTTCCAAAGAGGTGACTGTTTTAAGTTGACAGAGCTTTAAGCTTAATCAGAGGGTAGAGAAGTCAAAAAACACACACAATTAATAGCAAATATAAATACAAATATATAATATTAATATATTCAAAGTTATACAAGTATTATTTATTTATTTATTTGATAAGTAACTGTACTACCGCCCTCTGAGATGAATGTGGCAGTGGAGTCAATTCTGAACAACTAAAGGTTCAACATTTGTCATCATAACCATCAGTTTAGATCATTCTAGTAAAATTCTTCCATAGATGAAAGTATGACATCATATATGTCGCCTATTCTGATTTAAAACTTGTTTATGATTGATCTACGTTCTGAAAATAACTGGCACAGAGCTCAGTGACGTCTCTGCAGCACAGATGAACACAATAGCAGAACTTGTAAGTGGTCCAGTGGTGATGGGAGTCACTGACCGGTGTGTCCGGGGTGGGCAGGGGCTGCACCAGGTCAGCGCCCTCTGCGTACAGCTGCAGCAGGGAGCACAGGTCCCGGCTCCTGACTGCGTCATACAGCCTGCCTGGGTCCGGGTCCTCTCTCCTCACCACGTAGCGCCGCTCTGCGTACTTGGACACGATGTACTCCTTTCTGGCACTCCTGATGTGAAAACATCTCGTTCATTAAATGAGTCCAGACATACAGAAGGTGCATTTACAGTTACTTTAAGGACTATCTCTTCAGAACATAAATCATAATTTGTACACAGTGGTTTCCTAAAGGTGCCATTAGTTATGGGCCCCTCCCGCCTATTTCTCCTTTCACCTGGCGTCAGCGCTCTTTGCTTGAACATAATAATTGATTAAACGACTTGATTGATTCAACAGAAAAGGTGAGAGTGTCTCAACAACTGCTGGCTAATGCTAGCTAGCATGTACTTAACGGCACAAATCAGCTCACGTGTAGTTCCAGATAAATGAATTCTTTATGGTCAGACTGTGTTAAAACAAAGCTCAGATTAAAGTCTATCTTGAGTAACAGCACTTCAGACAGAGCAGTGCTTCTAGTTAGAAAAACATTCTGTTCCAGAGTGAACAACAGTGACACCTTTGTGGTGATGTATATGGGTCAGTGATGGAGCGTGTGAGCAAAGGCATAGACAGCATCACAACTTTCTTTTGTACATATTATAACATGTAAAAAATATCTAACTGTTCAAAACCCTGGGCTCAAATCAATGTGTGAAGAAAATGTGCTGTTGTAGAATAAAAGACAAATGCCTCTCACATGTCACTGTTCGGCAGAGGTTTGACCAGATCATTGGGAAGCCCGGCCTCCATGATGTCGTTGAAGCGCGTGTTTCCAATACAGACCGCCAGCTACGAGCACACACACACATATGGAACATGAGGCCAGCTACGAGCACACGAGCACACACACACATATGGAACATGAGGCCAGCTACGAGCACACACACACATATGGAACATGAGGCCAGCTACGAGCACACACACATATGGAACATGAGGCCAGCTACGAGCACACACACATATGGAACATGAGGCCAGCTACGAGCACACACACATATGGAACATGAGGCCAGCTACGAGCACACACACACATATGGAACATGAGGCCAGCTACAAGCACACACACAAACATGGAACATGAGGCCAGCTACGAGCACACACACACATATGGAACATGAGGCCAGCTACGAGCACACACACATATGGAACATGAGGCCAGCTATGAGCACACACACAAACATGGAACATGAGGCCAGCTACGAGCACACGAGCACACACACACATATGGAACATGAGGCCAGCTACGAGCACACACACACATATGGAACATGAGGCCAGCTACGAGCACACGAGCACACACACACATATGGAACATGAGGCCAGCTACGAGCACACACACACATATGGAACATGAGGCCAGCTACGAGCACACACACACATGGAACATGAGGCCAGCTACGAGCACACACACATATGGAACATGAGGCCAGCTACGAGCACACACACATATGGAACATGAGGCCAGCTACGAGCACACACACATATGGAACATGAGGCCAGCTACGAGCACACACACACATATGGAACATGAGGCCAGCTACAAGCACACACACAAACATGGAACATGAGGCCAGCTACGAGCACACACACACATATGGAACATGAGGCCAGCTACGAGCACACACACATATGGAACATGAGGCCAGCTATGAGCACACACACAAACATGGAACATGAGGCCAGCTACGAGCACACGAGCACACACACACATATGGAACATGAGGCCAGCTACGAGCACACACACATATGGAACATGAGGCCAGCTACGAGCACACACACACACACATATGGAACATGAGGCCAGCTACGAGCACACACACAAACATGGAACATGAGGCCAGCTACGAGCACACGAGCACACACACACATATGGAACATGAGGCCAGCTACGAGCACACGAGCACACGCACACATATGGAACATGAGGCCAGCTACGAGCACACACACACATGGAACATGAGGCCAGCTACGAGCACACACACATATGGAACATGAGGCCAGCTACGAGCACACGAGCACACACACACACATATGGAACATGAGGCCGGCTACGAGCACACACAAACATGGAACATGAGGCCAGCTACGAGCACACACACACATGGAACATGAGGCCAGCTACGAGCACACACACACATATGGAACATGAGGCCAGCTACGAGCACACACACATATGGAACATGAGGCCAGCTACGAGCACACGAGCACACACACACATATGGAACATGAGGCCAGCTACGAGCACACACACAAACATGGAACATGAGGCCAGCTACGAGCACACACACACATGGAACATGAGGCCAGCTACGAGTACACACACAAACATGGAACATGAGGCCAGCTACGAGCACACACACACATGGAACATGAGGCCAGCTACGAGCACACACACAAACATGGAACATGAGGCCAGCTACGAGCACACACACACATGGAACATGAGGCCAGCTACGAGCACACACACAAACATGGAACATGAGGCCAGCTATGAGCACACACAAACATGGAACATGAGGCCAGCTACGAGCACACACACAAACATGGAACATGAGGCCAGCTACGAGCACACACACAAACATGGAACATGAGGCCAGCTACGAGCACACACACACATGGAACATGAGGCCAGCTACGAGCACACACACAAACATGGAACATGAGGCCAGCTACGAGCACACACACACATGGAACATGAGGCCAGCTACGAGCACACGAGCACACACACAAACATGGAACATGAGGCCAGCTACGAGCACACACACATATGGAACATGAGGCCAGCTACGAGCACACACACAAACATGGAACATGAGGCCAGCTACGAGCACACACACAAACATGGAACATGAGGCCAGCTACGAGCACACACACATATGGAACATGAGGCCAGCTACGAGCACACACACAAACATGGAACATGAGGCCAGCTACGAGCACACACACAAACATGGAACATGAGGCCAGCTACGAGCACACACACATATGGAACATGAGGCCAGCTACGAGCACACACACATATGGAACATGAGGCCAGCTACAAGCACACACACATATGGAACATGAGGCCAGCTACAAGCACACACACAAACATGGAACATGAGGCCAGCTACGAGCACACACACATATGGAACATGAGGCCAGCTACGAGCACACACACATATGGAACATGAGGCCAGCTACGAGCACACACACAAACATGGAACATGAGGCCAGCTACGAGCACACACACATATGGAACATGAGGCCAGCTACGAACACACACATATGGAACATGAGGCCAGCTACGAACACACACATATGGAACATGAGGCCAGCTACGAACACACACATATGGAACATGAGGCCAGCTACGAGCACACACACATATGGAACATGAGCCCCTAATGTCCTCTGAGCAGGTTCAGGACCTGAACAGGGCTCATAGTGCACAGTTTATCACAAACCTGGAGTTGTGTTTTGTTTCATTCATGTTTAACACACTCAACACTCTTCTCTCAAACTTAAAACACTCCATTCTACCTTGTGACATTAACACAGCTCCACTGTGTTTTTAAACTCCATACACCTTCACTGGAAACATTTACTGGTCGACCATTTCAACTGTACAAACGGTAAAACATAAATATTCAAAAATAAAAACAACTTAAAGGTGCACTGTGTAATATTTCTAGTGGAGGGTCCTCCACCAGCTTGTCTCAGTGGAAATATTACTGCTTGTTACGACCCAGCTCTGCTAGGGACTGCGGAAGTAACAAAATAACCAAGATGTAAAATGGAATAAATAAGGTAATTTAATTAAAAGGAATGTACAAGGTAAATTAAACAAAACAGGCTAAAATATGTACATAAAATAACCCAAACTAAGAAAAAGGACAGGATAACAAGTTGTGCCAAAAACGAGTTTTGTGGGCTTACACAAAAAAAAACAAGTGACTAAACTAAGGGACACAAACAAAACTAAATCACAAGTGTCCCAAAGCAAAATCACATAAACCCACAAACAGAAACAAGTGACAAAACAAAAAGGCACAAAACCGAACTAAACTAACAAAGTGTCTCAACACACACAAAGTCACGTACTAGTACAAAGTGACTGACAGAGACACAAACACAAAATGGCATACTGGCCACAAAGGCCAGCAGCCCCAAACAGGTGACAGGAATTTTCTTAAATAGGGGGAGGAGGCTGGAGGTGAGGTGGGAGTGGCCGAGGGTTGAAGTTCCCACCAATCAGAGACCAGGGCACAACCAACAGGAATCCAAATGACAAAAGAAATTAAAGCACACAACAAATCAAAGAACTGGAGGCCTGGGGCCGTAACACTGCTTTGTCTAGAATGTTCCACAGTATAGATTAAACCTGTCGATCATGAGGGACACAAGGAGGTACAGCACTACGCTGCATTACAGTTCAGATCTGTGGAGAGCCGCCCTTTTTCACAGAAGGAATTGTATTTTTGAGCAATAGAAATGCCCATAATGAATAAATGCTAGATGAATATGTTTAATGTCATACCATGGAACATTCCAGGCAAAGCAATAACATCTCCATGAAGATAAGTAGGTAGAGGGCGCTCCACCAGAATAGTTGCACAGTGCACCTTTAAAATGATTCTAAAGTAATGAAGAGTATAATGCAGTTCAGCTGAGGCTAAATATCACTGTTAACCTGAAAACTACCAGTGAATGACATCACAAGGTGAATGGGAGCATTTTGAGCTTTGGGGATGCAGACATTCTGATCATACAGGATTACTTAAACATGTATGACTGAAACAAAACACAACTCAGTGTGAGTTTTGCATAATATAGGAGCTTTATATTGGTGATGACATGAGGGCTGTACCAGCAGCTCTGAAGTGCTGAGGAAGTCCAATGTGAGCGACTGGATCCTGGAGTAGTGCACGCCCAGCTCCCTGTGGATCCCCGAGCACTCGATGCAGGTCAGGATGCCCAGGTTAGTGGACAGCCACGTGGGCTCTGCAGCACACAAGAGAGTTCAGCTCAGGCCACACAGGACAATCCTCATGTGGAGACCAACGGACATAACTCTGAATGAGGTTTGTAGGTGAGATGAAAGGCATGCAAGTCCAATAGGATCTGCACAAGTACTGGACAGTAACTATAGGGTAGACAGGCTAAATGTCTCTAGATCAGCCTCAGTTTCTCTTTCAACACTGACCATTTTAGAATGACAGTATTTTTCTTTTTCAATAAAATTACAGCCACTTGTTAGAGGTGAAATGTGTACAACCTAAAAGGTGTTTTTGGGTATGGCCATCCCAAGAACGCTCTGGAGAAATTCAATTATGTCAACTGAACAAAAAAAAACCTTTGTCCAGTTCATAGAATTGAATTTCTCTTTTGCCATAGATCCTGCCTGGACGACATTCTGTAGAGTGGCATTAAACCAGTCTCCATGGAGACAAGTGAAGCCATGATGTCAAATTACAGGTGACATTTGGAGAGGCAACAGTAAGAACATATGTTATACACTAATCAGATAAATGTGAGACAAGTTTAATGTCACATGGCAGAACAGACCATGGAGAATCAGAACCAATCAGCAGCCATTAGCTTTTTTGGATGATTTTTTTATTTTAATATTACGAAGATAATTACTGATTAAAATGTCAGACCTGACTTTAAAAAATGTGTTTACTTGTTGTTCATATGATCATCATGCATCTGTCAGACTGGACACATTTAGCTCAGACAGCTAGCATGCTAACTCACCTGGAGCTCCACAGTCAGCACAGGCGTCGTTGCCGGGCATGTGCCTGAGCTCGGTGATGATGGAGCGGGACAGTTCGTGCAGGCCGCCCCCCTGGAGCTGCTCTCCCCCCAGAGCTGTGTTCAGAGCCTCCTCTTTACTGTTCTGCAGCACCCACATCCAGCTGCACACATGCACACAAGACCACATATATGACACCACAAAACACATGTGTCATCAATCACTTTATCGAAGCTAAGACTGCATTTGTCCAAGGTGAGTACGAGCACTTCATTTTGAGCACTTCCCAATGCCGAGGACAGTATCAGACATTTTTACAACAGTTCTATTAGTCGTGAATCTAATTCACCTCATAGGATTTTTTGGAGTATAGCCGACTTTTTCTAGTCCAACTAAAATCATTGTATCTGAACCCACTCTATTCATCGATAACTTAGCATAAGTTATATCAGGGGCAAACCGGGCAGTAGGTGAGTTTCCAGATCCTTTGAGACAAAAACAGTTCAGACTTTGACCCTTTTTTTTCTTGAATAAAGGTGTTAGCTGCATTTTGACAGATGACAAGAGACAGTGATTGTTTATCCATCAACATGCATCACTTGATCATCCTAAAACTAAATTACGTTTATTACTTTTATTTATTTATTTTTATTTATTTGTATTAAATGTAATTGCTGTTAAATACACTCTCTAGTCCTTGTTGTAATTTCATGGAGCTCACAATAGGATTGTGTAGGATGAACATTACTTTAAAAACGTATTCATTACTACATTTCTCAGACAAGTAGCATGGGCACAAATAGCTTTAAATTAATTATGTCCAGTTATACACATTATCCAGCATATGAGTGAGGTCCTATGTTATGTATTATTCCTGCAATTTAAACAATAAAACTGATGTTTGCATGAACATCAAAACGTCTATAGAATCTGGATATGTACACACAAAAATCACCAGCTAAAGTTGCAAAAGAGCAGAACACAAGAACAAAAGTCAGAACAGACAGAGTAGCATAAAGAGTCGGGCTTGGAACAAGATTTGTATCCACCATGTTCAATCACTACTGGCTCTTTGTCTAATTCAAAATGAATAAGTGTTTCTAAGTGATGTGTGATGTAACTGATCAATAATATGTGCACAAAGGCTTCTTATTCAAAGAGAGACAGAGCTGGGGTCTCATTCATAAAGGACGGTGCAGGAGTCCTGAGCTCGTGCGGACTCCAAATGTAGAAAACCCTCTGCATGCTCCACCACACTGTGCTTTACAGACCCACCTGCAGCTAGAATCTGTGCACGTGAACTCACATCAGGTCATGCCCTCTCCACACCTCCACCTCACCATAAAAGGAGCCAAGTGACTTGTGAATGAGATTTCCCTAAACATGAGCCGATAATCAGTGGGTTTGACCGAGACACGGGGGACAGAGGGAGGGGGACGCTCCACGCCGTCACGTCAAAGGCCTGAACAAGGTTTTACAAAGAAATACAAAACTAAAAGTGACAACAACTCATCTCAACTTCATTTAATAATATTTCACAATATTTAGGCAGTGCTTCTTTGCAGTAAAGTCAATGTGTTTTTTCGATGTTTCAAGAGTTTTCCCTCTATATTTTTAAGTATGCCTGTGTGTCTGGCCCTGTTTCGGCACATATACTAGTAGATACGGGCACGCGGTGATCTGAATGGTCAAAGGAGGGGCTATTAGTGTGTGCGAGAGATTCACACGCCCTCCACCGGAGAGCGAAAGGAGCGAGGGAGGGATACGTGGACCAGCGGCCAGTGGACAATCACTTCAGCAGACAGAACACAGATTCGGCACAGATCAGGCGCTGTGATTCTCCCTGTAAAAGTCCAAACTCTGCTTAACTGTGTGAATGCGCCTGGGTCTGGACGGGCACAGGGAGGGTTCTTAAGAACTTAAGTTCTTATTTGCAAAAGCTCCTCTCTACAAAAAAGCAGGGAATATTTTGAGTTGGGGTCAGGTTCGGCTTCGTGTCATGCGCAGACTATTGCTCCTAAACAATTTGGCAGATTTGATCCTTTCTACCACCTAAACATTTAGGAAATCTTAAAGATACACTATGTAATTTTCCGGAGGAGGGTCTGCCACCTGCTTGTCTCCATGGAGATGTTATTATTTTGCCTACAGTTCCACATAATGGCAATAAACTAATTTGACTCCATGGAGGTACAGGTCAGTTCTGTGAAAGGCAAATCCGCTCACAGTAAGATAAAAAAGCAGAAAATGTACATATTTAGAGCTGCAACTATCGAATATTTTTGGAATCGAGTATTCTGTCGATTATATCATCGATTAATCGAGTAATCGGATAAATCACACTTTTTTGTTTTTATACAACTATATCAATAGTGTGTAACGCAACATGAAAGGCCTCTTAAAATGAGCAAGCAATTGCTGTTATTCCTCACAAAAAAGGTTTTTATTTAAAGTCAACATTTTTTTTAAACAAGTGTAAAACCTTTGGCTTATTGGCTTATAAGACAGGAGTTTTCTAAGTGACAACGTTAATCCTTTAACTAGCCTAATTAATAAGCTAAATATAGAACTAGCGAACACATAAGTGTTCGTAAGTAGCGTCGATAAAATATTTCCTTTCTCTGATATTGGAATTGATGCCAGCGGTTCTAGATTAAATCAGATTTTTGGTAAAAGTAGAACAACGAACTAGACGTTTCTGATGTGGGAAACACCGAGTGTGTGCGTGTGTCTGTGTATACGTGAGGAAGGGAGCGATTTGAGTGAGATCATTTGCTCTCTTGCTGCTCATTATGCCTCGTTACTATCGACTCATAACACAGGTTACAAATAATTACAAATACTGTACATTCTAATAGGCGTTACTTTTCATTTCAGTTAGCAATCGTAAAAGTATATTACCTCGTAGATTCTCCGACTCCGCTTAGAGAAGTACAGTTCACGCTTTAAGTTTCGCTTTAAGTGCTGCAGCATTGAAGACGTACTGTTGTGGTACATCAGGTTGGCTTTGCCAGTGCACACTGGCACCGGCCACGTCATTATCTGCCATTTCCACACCGTGGAATAAATCGCGCCGCTTCAAATCTTTGAAATGTACGTCATTGATAACTGTCCGTGTGAAACAGTGATCCCAGACTGGCGCAGCAGTCTACAAAGGAGGAGTGATACGATAGCAGAGACATTTTAAATAAATTGACTTTGGTGACATGAATTAAACGAAGCCTCGAGGCAAAGAATTTGCCCCGAATATTTTTTGTAATCGAATTATCCGAGTTACTCGAGTAATCGTTTCAGCCCTATACATATTATGCCTTTATTATGATACTTGTGTTAAATCAGCACAAATTCCATAAAAATGACAACACTGATATAAATCCAGATGATTATAAAGCTCAAAATGTAATTCCTTTGAGA
>CM068364.1:37150495-37280495 GCA_034769755.1 Odontamblyopus lacepedii | reverse complement strand
TACATGCAGTCAGTGCATATAAGTCTTTACCTCCAGATGCTTTAATGAGATGAGATTAAAAATAACCACTGAAAAGTCAGTGTATTCAATGGCTTCTGTTCCAGTGCATTGTCCAGAGCATCACCTTTAAAACCTTTGATACCACATACATGAAACTAGGGCTGAAACCATTCATCAAGTAAATCGATTAGAAAAATGCATCGAATTTTTTTTTTTTGCCTCGATGCTTCGTTTTATGTTCATACGCTCGGCGATGGCCGGAACCTTCTGCGGTAGAGGTAAAGTTTCCGCACGACTGCTGCACTTCACTGTACACACAACAGCGCGGCGCCCAGGGATGTGTAAGAGCCTAAACTCATCTCCTCCGGTACTCCTCATCTCCTCCTGTACTCCTCATCTCCTCCTGTACTCCTCATCTCCTCCCTACGCCGCGCACACTGCACATGGATCGTGTCTTGGCTTCCTCCTGTGCGCCTCTAAACCACAACTAACACCAGGTCTAAAGCAGGTCTAAAGCAGGTCTAAACCAGGTCTAAACCAGGACTAAAGCAGGTCTAAAGCAGGACTAAAGCAGGTCTAAACCAGGTCTAAAACAGATCTAAAACAGATCTAAAACCAGGTGTAATCCAGGTCTAAAACCAAACAAGAATTTGCAGGAGTTGTTGCTACATTTATGTAGTTTTAAAAATCATGACAATATCAAGTAATCCAAAGTATTCAGATTACGTTACTCACTTTAAGTAATTTAATGGATTACGTCACAAACTACATTTTGGGGAATGTAATCTGTAATCTGTAGGGGAACATTTTAAAAGTCACCTTCTCCACACTGATGCTACAACATCTAAACAGAACCGTACATTACATCAAGTGGAAAAGAAACCGTGAGGTGAGTCGACCTGAGCCCAGCGATAATTATGTTTTTCATGTCCAAAACACGTGTATCTGTCACATGTGGTGTGGACTTAACATGTGCAAAGGAGACACGACAATAACAAACGATTACTCGATTATTTGAACAAAATAGTCGACAGAATAATCAATCGCTGCAGCCCTACATGAAACTATTATATATAGAGAAAAAATAGTCTGAAAATGAAGTGGAAACAGTCAGGTAACATGTGTATACAAGGCATTACTAAAAAGAAATATGAAATAGTTGCCATGTTACCCGTCACTCTTCTTGAGCAGGAAGCCTGACTTCTCAGTGCCGTACTTCTTGTTGCCTTGAGGCTGGTGGATGCTGTAGCCGTTCCCTGAGCTGAGGTTCTCCTGAGAACATCACAACACCACATCATCCTCACATCTTTGAAAGGTAAAGAGGGGAACTAACCACATTTCAGTTCCACTGTGTACATGGCAATACTGGTGTCAAAAGTACTGAAAATCAGATACTAACACTAGTATCAAAACTAGATACTCATCTGAACATATCTGAAAGTATTAATACTCAAAAGGTCACATTTACAGGAAGGAAATTAACTTTTCCTAAATAGTTTCAGAATGATCTATGACTATGGAGCAAACCTGGATGACAGAGGGACTACACAGATATAAGACCACATGGCAATATAAAAAGAGTTAGTACTGAAAATTACATTTTATTGTCTAAATAAAGTGTTTTTATTATCAAGAATTGGTATTGAGTCTATTATCACAACAGCACATGATGATCCATGTCTCTGAATCTTACCTCCTTCACGTCCACCTGCATGAGCAGCCTCAGAGTGTCCCTGAGCTGGGTCAGCTTCTTCCCCTCCTCATCCTGCTCCTGCCGGACCTGCACACACAGCAGCAACACAGGGCTCAAAAGGGGCTCATCAACATGGGTCCTCAACAGAATGCATCACATGCACCAGGACCAGATTCCTTCAGTCTGCAGCTCTGGTATAACAATACTGGACTTGACTTTTCCCCCACAGTATTCTGGAAACATTTATGCCAATTGATTAGTCAAAGGCAAAACTCTCAAAGCTCCGTGTCCATGTATCTCTATGTATGTGACCCACTGCATTCACAACACCACCCCTGCCTATATGACCCACTGCATTCACAACACCACCCCTGCCTATATGACCCACTGCATTCACAACACCACCCCTGCCTATATGACCCACTGCATTCACAACACCACCCCTGCCTATATGACCCACTGCATTCACAACACCACCCCTGCCTATATGACCCACTGCATTCACAACACCACCCCTGCCTATATGACCCACTGCATTCACAACACCACCCCTGCCTATATGACCCACTGCATTCACAACACCACCCCTGCCTACACCTATTCTAAAACTACTATTTATGCAGAAAAACAAACAAAACATTAGGTAACAATGTCAGTCAGCCCATAGATCAGTCTCTCTCTATTACAGATGTCATCATCAGATCACTCAAATGAAGCAGTGGCACCAGCAGGTCCAGTTTTGTACCTTCAGATGTTTTCCACTTGTGGGAAGCAAAGTTTTTATTCCCATTTCAGTTCTAGTGCAGCATTTACATAAAGAAAACCGTGAGCTCTTGTATGAAAAGTTCCCATATCAGAGTTCAACAAACAAGTGAGACACGACGATGATCAACTTACTTTTTGTGTTTAAATTCACCCTGTTATGAAACAAAAGGCTGAGTGAAAGAGTGGCTTTAAAGGGTTCAAATTAGAGGCTCAAGTCTGCATGGAGATTATGTGTCCAAAAATGACTTCCGATATTACACCACAAAACAAAGAGCAGCACAGTGGTACCAGCAGTTTGACCCTTCTCCTGCAGATGAATAAGGGGGAGTTTGGCAGAGCAATATCTGTTTGGACAATAACATTCACCACACTGAAAACATCAGGATCAAAATAACAGGATATACAAAACCCATGCACTATGACCGTCTCAGTGCACACATTTAAACATGCCACTCACGGACGATACTGAGAACACATCATGCGAGCTCTAAAACAACATCCACACCTCCACTGGGCCATAATCCAAGGGAGACAAAAGGTCAAAATGAATCAATCACAACAAACCAGAAGAGGGCAGCAGGATCACAAATACACACTGACCTTATGAACTCTCCAGAGGACTATGAAAAAATATAACAGAAACCAGAACAAAAAAACTTCGGCCTCTATTAGTGTGTCCTAAAGATACAACCCACAAGAACAAAAGTGTAACGCAGTATTAGGGATGACAGTCAATATCAACTGCAGAGACTGAGAGCAGCGTTTATTTCATTTAAACAAGAATAAAGTGAAAAAACTGATCCAAATGCAGAGCCGTTATTTATACCTTAAGAAACCACAGACCAACTTTGTGTAAATAAAAATATATAACAATTTTCAAAGTTTCAAATGCTGAAACTTTCCGGGTCAACTACGACTTAGGGTCTAATTACATTCATTTATTATATTGATATTTGGGAGCCGATATCCATCCAGAGAATTGTTTCAGTATTTGCACAAATGTCCTATAACAGTTATATATAAAATCTGATTTAAATCATGTGCGATATATACACAGGGGAAACAGGACGGGCAGTTCATCTTTGTAAAAAAACAAAACAAACAAAAAACAAGAGTCATATGAGAATCAAGCAGCTGTTTTTTTTTCTTCTTTGAATTTTTTTTCTTTCTTTTTTTTGGGAAAGAGACTCTCCTGAACTAAAATACAAATACCTGGGGGTCCACATAGATTCTACCCTGACATGGGACGTCCATGTGAACTCTGTCTGTAGCAAGATACAACAAAGACTGTATTTCTTGCGAAGACTGGGGGTATTTGGTGTTGAACAAAAAATAATGATTGTTTTCTATCATGCTATTATTGAGAGCATAATAAGATATGGAATGTGTGTGTGGTTTGGTGATCTCACAGTTAAAACAAAATCTGAACCTTATAGACTGGTGCACACAGCGCTCAAAGTGATGGGGGTGAGAGAGTGTCCATCCTTGCAACAGTTGTTTGAGGAGACTGTTGTCAAACAAGCAAGAAAGATCACTTCAGACCCCCTCATGTCCTACACTCCCAATATGAGCTGCTACCATCTGGGCGACGCTATAGAGGACCCATTAAAAACAGAAAAAGACACCTGAACAGGTATAAAAACTCATTCCTGCCCATCTCAGTGACTCTCCTGAACTTAGGCCATAGCGCAGGACTGTGATGTGATTTTGTATGGGGTTGTTAACGTGAATGTTGAAGTATGTCTTGTTTCATGTTTGTTTAATGTGTACTGTTTATGTGGCAGCCTTTGTGTCCAAAACAAATTTCCTTTGGGACAAATAAAGTAATCTTGAATCTCTTGAATCTTGAAAACGCAGGGGAATAGGATCAAATCAGAAAGTGAGGTACAGATCACACTGACTGTGACAACAAAGCCTGAGACCACAGGAGGCGTGGTCAGCCTGAGACCACAGGAGGCGTGGTCAGCCTGAGACCACAGGAGGCGTGGTCAGTCTGAGACCACAGGAGGCGTGGTCAGTCTGAGACCACAGGAGGTGTGGTCAGTCTGGTGGAGCGCAGGAGGTGTGGTCAGTCTGAGACCACAGGAGGCGTGGTCAGTCTGAGACCACAGGAGGCGTGGTCAGTCTGAGACCACAGGAGGCGTGGTCAGCCTGAGACCACAGGAGGCGTGGTCAGTCTGAGACCACAGGAGGCGTGGTCAGTCTGAGACCACTAGGTGACAGGAGGCGTGGTCAGTCTGAGACCACTGGAGGCGTGGTCAGTCTGAGACCACAGGAGGCGTGGTCAGTCTGAGACCACAGGAGGTGTGGTCAGTCTGAGACCACTGGAGGCGTGGTCAGTCTGAGACCACAGGAGGTGTGGTCAGTCTGAGACCACAGGAGGTGTGGTCAGTCTGAGACCACTGGAGGCGTGGTCAGTCTGAGACCACAGGAGGCGTGGTCAGTCTGAGACCACAGGAGGTGTGGTCAGTCTGGAGGAGCGCAGCGGAAACCACAGTGTCTCTTCTCCACAAACATTCCCATATCCTTCAGAGCAGACCTGGGTACTGTCCAGCTCCTGAGCCACAAACGGCCCTTTGGTTGACTCTGACTGGCCTCTTTAAGCTAATTTGGAATTTCAAAATAAACATATTTTATAATTTGACCTCAACCATGGACTAAAGCTGCATTCTGTTTATTTTAAAGGTGTTTTTAATGACATTTTTGTAAGGCCTCACTTCTTCGTCATAACATAAACTCTTATCACTCTGACTCTGGCTATTTACTGCTTTTTATAAATAAATACAATGAATTCATTAATTGAATTAATTTATTTATTTATATTATGCAGAACTGAGTGAAGCATTTTGCCCTCCACAATATTTTCTGTTTCTCATGTTGCCCCATAAAGAGTGTGGTTACCGTGTGAATGGAAGTGGCCAACTTCTCAATGAATGGAGACAGGTTTTCTGCAGCTTTCAGCCCGTCCTGAAAAAAACTAGAGGAGAGAGAGAGAGGGCTGCTGAGTCATTCATCTGAACATAAGCTCACACAGACACTGGTCTACCTCACACATGGAGCAGAACACGAGGCAGGGAAACATTACAGAAGATCACCTGCACATACATATGCTCCATATGCCACCCTGTTCTGAAGGTTCTGTGGACCAGAACTGACCTGAGCTGCACCTGGAAGTACTTGATGAGGCTCTGCAGGAGGTCAGGGCCCTGTCGCACCTTCAGCTCCTGGATCTTCAGGAGATACTGTTGGACACACACAGAATGTTGCTCTACTATGATGAAATTTCAATGTCGCGGAATAAAAGTATAAAAACAGTAGTAGAATAAAAAAACTATTAAAAATAGACCCTAAACCCGACCACTAACCTATAATATTTAGCTATACCTGATCATTAAAATACTAAAAACTGAAGGTGAATAATAAAATTAAAATACAGTAGTAGAGCACAAGATAAGATGCTAAATCCTGATTTCCAGCAACATCCATCCATCACCTCCCACTTAATCCAGCTGGGTCGAGGGGGCAGTTTGCTGCCCAATCCTCATAGCCCCTGACCCCCTATGAACCCCTCTGCAGGTGGTGAACCCACAGGAGGGTGGACGTCATGGTCCTTGATGTTAGTTCATAGGGGTGCTGCATGTTTTGGGTTGATGGGGAGTACCCGGAGATCGAACCTGCAACCTTCTTGCTGTGAGGCCTGAGTGTTGCCACTCAGCCACCGCGTCGCCGATTTCCAGCAACAGTCATGGATTAAATTGTAGCTAAAAAAGCTTTAAATAAATGCAGTAACAGTTGTGATTAAGTGATATTCAATCTCAGATTGTCACATATGTGTAGACTAGATTCTATTGCAAACTCCTCTGCCTAAAGGTGTTATTTACTTCTGGTTCAGTTCTGGTTCAGTCCTGGTTCAGTTCTGGTTCAGTCCTGGTTCAGTCCTGGTTCAGTTCTGGTTCAGTTCTGGTTCAGTCCTGGTTCAGTTCTGGCTCAGTCCTGGTTCAGTCCTGGTTCAGTCCTGGTTCAGTCCGGGTTCAGTCCTGGTTCAGTCCTGGTTCAGTTCTGGCTCAGTCCTGGTTCAGTTCTGGCTCAGTCCTGGTTCAGTCCTGGTTCAGTTCTGGTTCAGTCCTGGTTCAGTTCTGGCTCAGTTCTGGCTCAGTTCTGGTTCAGTCCTGGTTCAGTCCTGGTTCAGTTCTGGCTCAGTTCTGGTTCAGTTCTGGTTCAGTCCTGGTTCAGTTCTGGCTCAGTTCTGGTTCAGTTCTGGTTCAGTCCTGGTTCAGTCCTGGTTCATACTGGTTCAGTCCTGGTTCAGTCCTGGTTCAGTCCTGGTTCAGTCCTGGTTCATACTGGTTCAGTCCTGGTTCAGTCCTGGTTCAGTTCTGGCTCAGTTCTGGTTCAGTTCTGGTTCAGTCCTGGTTCAGTCCTGGTTCAGTCCTGGTTCAGTTCTGGTTCAGTCCTGGTTCAGTTCTGGCTCAGTCCTGGTTCAGTCCTGGTTCAGTCCTGGTTCAGTCCTGGTTCAGTTCTGGCTCAGTCCGGGTTCAGTCCTGGTTCAGTCCTGGTTCAGTTCTGGTTCAGTCCTGGTTCAGTTCTGGCTCAGTTCTGGTTCAGTTCTGGTTCAGTCCTGGTTCAGTTCTGGCTCAGTTCTGGTTCAGTTCTGGTTCAGTCCTGGTTCAGTCCTGGTTCAGTCCTGGTTCAGTTCTGGTTCAGTCCTGGTTCAGTTCTGGCTCAGTCCTGGTTCAGTCCTGGTTCAGTCCTGGTTCAGTTCTGGCTCAGTCCGGGTTCAGTCCTGGTTCAGTCCTGGTTCAGTTCTGGTTCAGTCCTGGTTCAGTTCTGGCTCAGTTCTGGTTCAGTTCTGGTTCAGTCCTGGTTCAGTTCTGGCTCAGTTCTGGTTCAGTTCTGGCTCACTTCTGGTTCAGTTCTGGCTCAGTTCTGGTTCAGTCCTGGTTCAGTTCTGGCTCAGTCCGGGTTCAGTCCTGGTTCAGTCCTGGTTCAGTTCTGGTTCAGTCCTGGTTCAGTTCTGGCTCAGTTCTGGTTCAGTTCTGGTTCAGTCCTGGTTCAGTTCTGGCTCAGTTCTGGTTCAGTCCTGGTTCAGTCCTGGTTCAGTTCTGGTTCAGTCCTGGTTCAGTCCTGGCTCAGTCCTGGTTCAGTTCTGGTTCAGTCCTGGTTCAGTTCTGGCTCAGTTCTGGTTCAGTTCTGGTTCAGTCCTGGTTCAGTTCTGGCTCAGTTCTGGTTCAGTCCTGGTTCAGTCCTGGTTCAGTTCTGGTTCAGTCCTGGTTCAGTTCTGGTTCAGTTCTGGTTCAGTCCTGGTTCAGTTCTGGCTCAGTTCTGGTTCAGTTCTGGTTCAGTCCTGGTTCAGTCCTGGTTCATACTGGTTCAGTCCTGGTTCAGTCCTGGTTCAGTTCTGGCTCAGTTCTGGTTCAGTTCTGGTTCAGTCCTGGTTCAGTTCTGGCTCAGTTCTGGTTCAGTTCTGGCTCACTTCTGGTTCAGTTCTGGCTCAGTTCTGGTTCAGTCCTGGTTCAGTTCTGGCTCAGTCCGGGTTCAGTCCTGGTTCAGTCCTGGTTCAGTTCTGGTTCAGTCCTGGTTCAGTTCTGGCTCAGTTCTGGTTCAGTTCTAGTTCAGTCCTGGTTCAGTTCTGGCTCAGTTCTGGCTCAGTTCTGGTTCAGTTCTGGTTCAGTCCTGGTTCAGTCCTGGTTCAGTTCTGGTTCAGTCCTGGTTCAGTCCTGGTTCAGTTCTGGCTCAGTTCTGGTTCAGTTCTGGTTCAGTCCTGGTTCATACTGGTTCAGTCCTGGCTCAGTCCGGGTTCAGTCCTGGTTCAGTCCTGGTTCAGTTCTGGTTCAGTCCTGGTTCAGTTCTGGCTCAGTTCTGGTTCAGTTCTGGTTCAGTCCTGGTTCATACTGGTTCAGTCCTGGTTCAGTCCTGGTTCATACTGGTTCAGTCCTGGCTCAGTCCGGGTTCAGTCCTGGTTCAGTCCTGGTTCAGTTCTGGTTCAGTCCTGGTTCAGTTCTGGCTCAGTTCTGGTTCAGTTCTGGTTCAGTCCTGGTTCAGTCCTGGTTCATACTGGTTCAGTCCTGGTTCAGTCCTGGTTCATACTGGTTCAGTCCTGGTTCAGTTCTGCTTTAGTCCTGGTTCAGTTCTGGCTCAGTTCTGGTTCAGTCCTGGTTCAGTCCTGGTTCAGTTCTGGCTCAGTTCTGGTTCAGTTCTGGTTCAGTCCTGGTTCAGTCCTGGTTCATACTGGTTCAGTCCTGGTTCAGTTCTGCTTTAGTCCTGGTTCAGTTCTGGCTCAGTTCTGGTTCAGTCCTGGTTCAGTCCTGGTTCAGTTCTGGTTCAGTCCTGGTTCAGTTCTGGCTCAGTTCTGGTTCAGTTCTGGTTCAGTCCTGGTTCAGTCCTGGTTCATACTGGTTCAGTCCTGGTTCAGTCCTGGTTCATACTGGTTCAGTCCTGGTTCAGTTCTGCTTTAGTCCTGGTTCAGTTCTGGCTCAGTTCTGGTTCAGTCCTGGTTCAGTCCTGGTTCAGTTCTGGCTCAGTTCTGGTTCAGTTCTGGTTCAGTCCTGGTTCATACTGGTTCAGTCCTGGCTCAGTCCGGGTTCAGTCCTGGTTCAGTCCTGGTTCAGTTCTGGTTCAGTCCTGGTTCATACTGGTTCAGTCCTGGCTCAGTCCGGGTTCAGTCCTGGTTCAGTCCTGGTTCAGTTCTGGTTCAGTCCTGGTTCAGTTCTGGCTCAGTTCTGGTTCAGTTCTGGTTCAGTTCTGGTTCAGTTCTGGCTCAGTTCTGGTTCAGTTCTGGTTCAGTCCTGGTTCAGTCCTGGTTCATACTGGTTCAGTCCTGGTTCAGTCCTGGTTCATACTGGTTCAGTCCTGGCTCAGTCCGGGTTCAGTCCTGGTTCAGTCCTGGTTCAGTTCTGGTTCAGTCCTGGTTCAGTTCTGGTTCAGTCCTGGTTCAGTTCTGGCTCAGTCCTGGTTCAGTTCTGGCTCAGTTCTGGTTCAGTCCTGGTTCAGTTCTGGCTCAGTCCGGGTTCAGTCCTGGTTCAGTCCTGGTTCAGTTCTGGTTCAGTCCTGGTTCAGTTCTGGCTCAGTTCTGGTTCAGTCCTGGTTCAGTCCTGGTTCAGTCCTGGTTCAGTTCTGGTTCAGTCCTGGTTCAGTTCTGGCTCAGTCCTGGTTCAGTCCTGGTTCAGTTCTGGTTCAGTCCTGGTTCAGTCCTGGTTCAGTCCTGGCTCAGTTCTGGTTCAGTTCTGGTTCAGTCCTGGTTCAGTTCTGGCTCAGTTCTGGTTCAGTTCTGGTTCAGTCCTGGTTCAGTCCTGGTTCATACTGGTTCAGTCCTGGTTCAGTCCTGGGTCAGTCCTGGTTCAGTTCTGGTTCAGTCCTGGTTCAGTCCTGGTTCAGTTCTGGCTCAGTTCTGGTTCAGTTCTGGTTCAGTCCTGGTTCAGTCCTGGTTCAGTTCTGGCTCAGTCCTGGTTCAGTCCTGGTTCAGTTCTGGTTCAGTCCTGGTTCAGTTCTGGCTCAGTTCTGGTTCAGTCCTGGTTCAGTCCTGGTTCAGTTCTGGCTCAGTTCTGGTTCAGTTCTGGTTCAGTCCTGGTTCATACTGGTTCAGTCCTGGCTCAGTCCGGGTTCAGTCCTGGTTCAGTCCTGGTTCAGTTCTGGTTCAGTTCTGGTTCAGTTCTGGCTCAGTTCTGGTTCAGTTCTGGTTCAGTCCTGGTTCAGTCCTGGTTCATACTGGTTCAGTCCTGGTTCAGTCCTGGTTCATACTGGTTCAGTCCTGGCTCAGTCCGGGTTCAGTCCTGGTTCAGTCCTGGTTCAGTCCTGGTTCAGTTCTGGCTCAGTTCTGGTTCAGTTCTGGTTCAGTCCTGGTTCAGTCCTGGTTCATACTGGTTCAGTCCTGGTTCAGTCCTGGTTCATACTGGTTCAGTCCTGGCTCAGTCCGGGTTCAGTCCTGGTTCAGTCCTGGTTCAGTCCTGGTTCAGTTCTGGCTCAGTTCTGGTTCAGTTCTGGTTCAGTCCTGGTTCAGTCCTGGTTCATACTGGTTCAGTCCTGGTTCAGTCCTGGTTCATACTGGTTCAGTCCTGGCTCAGTCCGGGTTCAGTCCTGGTTCAGTCCTGGTTCAGTTCTGGTTCAGTCCTGGTTCATACTGGTTCAGTCCTGGCTCAGTCCGGGTTCAGTCCTGGTTCAGTCCTGGTTCAGTTCTGGTTCAGTCCTGGTTCAGTTCTGGCTCAGTTCTGGTTCAGTTCTGGTTCAGTTCTGGTTCAGTTCTGGCTCAGTTCTGGTTCAGTTCTGGTTCAGTCCTGGTTCAGTCCTGGTTCATACTGGTTCAGTCCTGGTTCAGTCCTGGTTCATACTGGTTCAGTCCTGGCTCAGTCCGGGTTCAGTCCTGGCTCAGTTCTGGTTCAGTTCTGGTTCAGTCCTGGTTCAGTTCTGGCTCAGTTCTGGTTCAGTTCTGGCTCACTTCTGGTTCAGTTCTGGCTCAGTTCTGGTTCAGTCCTGGTTCAGTTCTGGCTCAGTCCGGGTTCAGTCCTGGTTCAGTCCTGGTTCAGTTCTGGTTCAGTCCTGGTTCAGTTCTGGCTCAGTTCTGGTTCAGTTCTGGTTCAGTTCTGGCTCAGTTCTGGCTCAGTTCTGGTTCAGTTCTGGTTCAGTCCTGGTTCAGTCCTGGTTCAGTCCTGGTTCAGTTCTGGTTCAGTCCTGGTTCAGTCCTGGTTCAGTTCTGGTTCAGTCCTGGTTCAGTCCTGGTTCAGTCCTGGCTCAGTTCTGGTTCAGTTCTGGTTCAGTCCTGGTTCAGTTCTGGCTCAGTTCTGGTTCAGTTCTGGTTCAGTCCTGGTTCAGTCCTGGTTCATACTGGTTCAGTCCTGGTTCAGTCCTGGTTCAGTCCTGGTTCAGTTCTGGTTCAGTCCTGGTTCAGTCCTGGTTCAGTCCTGGTTCAGTCCTGGTTCATACTGGTTCAGTCCTAGACACCACTAGTCTGTCTATGAGTGCATCTCCTTAAGGGTTCAGGAAATGCACTGGGACATTTGTGAATTTGCATGTTTCACTTATTGACTTTGGGCTTAACCTAAATGAAAGTGAAGCAGCCTCGGGTCTGACCTCACACATCTGCAGCTGGAGGCCCCTCCTCTCCCTCTCCGTGTCCTCCCCCTGGTCAGGGCTCTCCAGTCGGATCAGCCCCAGCGCTCGGCTCTTCTCTTTCCTCTCCTTGTCCAGTTTCCCTCTGAAGAAACACACCAGTTTGGATCACAACATACAGCAGAGCTATTTAAAAAGCTCACTATAATCCAAAAGTACATGTAAAATCCAAAAATCCTGCAAGAGTTAAATGTAAACATTTTGTTTTCTTGTTTTTTTGTAGTAACTGTAAAAATGTTTTAAAAAATAAATTAGATTGGGCAGGTAACAGTCAGTAACTGGTGACCTACATGTGTTCATGTAAACATGTGAAACAACATCAGGACATCAGCAAATAGCAGAATTTGGCTCATTTAAAAACACAAAAGTTAAATCTATCCATCTATGTCTCCATCTTATTTCCCATAGTTGTGAGTGAGACAGGAGACAAATACCAAAAATAAAATAAAATAAATAAATCGTTTCCAGTATAAGCGACCCATCTGACCTGCCTCAGACCCAGTGAAGGACTCAAAGTGTCTATGAATCAAATATGACGTGTGTTAAAAAGTCCACTCACATCTTGAGGTCGTAATCCCTCCAGCTCTTCTCCATCTGTTTTTTCAGTTCCTGGAAAAGAATCACTTTTATGCACCTTCAAAGTCACGTATTTAAAGTTAGTATCTTAGTTAGTATCTCTTGTGAGAAATGTGGCTGCACAGAACACACAAGCACTGAATGATCATTAACCCTAATCAAATGGTGTAAAAAGCAATCAGAAACATTACTCTGACAGTGCTTCAAATGACTGTGGTGATTATGTTCCAAATAATATTCTCCTTTTATCGTTTTTGGTTTGAGTCCCAGTTTACATTAGAGCGACTCTATTATACACACCACCAGGCAAAAGTTTGGACACTTTTTTAAATGTATTGTTCTTTTCGTGCTTATTTAAATGACAGATTCTCACTGAAGGCATCAAAACTATGAATGAACACATGAAATGTACTAAATAAACTCAAAATAAGATTTTACACTTTGCTTTGATCACTGGTATTTCTGGACCCTGACGTGGCACAGCTTTGAAGTGAAAACCATTTGAGGACCACAGCTTTGAAGTGAAAACCATTTGAGGGACTTCATCCTGAACGGCTCATTGACAGAAGGCCGTGGGTTTGCAGTGATTTAAAATATAAAATATTTTCTTGAGTTACTTCACTATTTTTTCTTTGCTACTTACATAAATAATGGATAATACACAGAAAGTAGTAAACAAATACATAGAAAAAGAAGGTGTGTCCAAACCTCTGACTGGAGGTGGATAATGTGAGTCAGGCTCAGACAGGGCACCAAACTTTCTCTAATCAGACAGTTATTGTTCAGAATTACTCATGTGAGCTGACGAGTCCAGCAGGACACGCTGAAAAAGGATTTGTTTAGACAGTCAAAACAAAAAGAGTAGTTTGTTATTGTCATATGCTCTTGATTTTGAGTTTGATTGAGACCAATTTAAACCCAACCAAACCAATCCAGAATAATACATGTTCAAGTGTTCAGTTTCAGTATTAGTTTCAGTATTGATTGGTATATATACTGGACAACCCCAGTCTCGACACACAACTGTAAACTAATACAAACCAACAAGTCACGTGTGGATTCATTGTGAGTTCTGATAATCACCACAGGGCTGTGCCAGGGCTGTGCCAAGGGCATCCTGTGCCAGTGACCAATAAGAAGTTACAGCTATTGTTTTAGACTCAAAATCAAACCCAATGCATTCAAAAATAAAATCGGCACCTTAAGGCTATTCTACTGAAGAAGAAAGCAGTTCAGTTCATTTCGATGGCTTTGTCTTGTACATGTGAAGGAATTGACAAATAAAAGGCTAAAACTACTACTTCAACAGAGGCTAAAAAGAGCTGTTCACTTCAAAACGACTGCTGTGATATCAGAACATGAGGCAGCCTAATAATACAAGACTTAAACTGAAAAAAAAGGAATAATCTTATACATGTGTGACCGTGTGGACAGTAGGAAACACCTTCAGGTTTAAAGAAGCTTGTCTAACATTTCCTGGTGTAGGTGCCGCCTGTTTACCCTCATGCTTTCCCTTTGCAGGTGTGTAATATGTGACAGTACAGCAGTGAGGTTATCCATCTCCATGGGGACAATGAAATGATGCTACAAGCCCAAGTTCCAGGTCGGATCTGTGGAGAGGCGGGCCTGCTCACAGTGAGAATGTGCATTTTTCAAGATGTTTTTGAGCTATAAAAATACTGTAATTTAATAAAAGCAAGATATCTTTAATGTCAGTGGTACATTCCAGGCAAAGCATCTCCATGGAAACAAGCAGGTGGCTGACCCCCAACAGAAATGTTACACAGTGTACCCTTAATCACTAATGTTATTACATTTATAAAGGCACATCACTATGTTAATTAGATTATAAAAATGTAAATTCCAAATAATAGAATTTACAAAGTCCATTGTGAGCTGACAATAGTAGAATAATCTATAGAGTACACACTAGTAGTGTACTGACCATTATCGAGTATATAAAATATATGTATGAATTAGGACCTGACCGATATGGATTTTGTTGCGGCCGATATGATACTGATACAATGGGAGTTGGAGCTGCCGATATAATCACCGATATATTTATGACGTAAAAATTCTATTGGCTTTTCAGTTGGGTTTATTTAGGCGACATTTTTGTTCTTCTGCCTCTTTACGTCATATTTAAAGACAGTGGGTCGGCCTAATGGTGTTTCTGTATGATATTCTAGCCAGTAAAGAAATGACTGTAAGTAAACTACCACTATTAGCTCTGAGCGGTAAATGCGTGTGCGCCGCGGTAATCAATGATCTGCTAAATGGCGATAATTCACACCTCTGTTCACAGCTCATTTCCATATCAGTGTGTGTCCAGTAACATGTATATGGCCACTAGAGTCACTTTACAGTCGCTAACAGAAGAGAAAACAGCCTGTTTATGTGTGGGAGCTACAGCAGCTAATCGCTAACCATGAGAAAGAACCAAAATGAGCTTCAAAACCGACACATTTCCAACACTCAGCCTCACACAGGCTCCTCTCAGATCACAAGTCAGCACTAAGAACTGTCCTTTAATCCAGACTCAATCTGATTGTCCGTAAAAAGAATCTAATCTCAGTGTCGCACATGTAGACTGTATATGTGGCACATGGATCTACGACTGCAGCTGTAAACAAGTGCACACGGTGATGTGTTCAGAGGCGGGATGAACACAAAAGAATGACTCCGCAGATAAATACTGATGCGGGGCCACAGATTAGGATTCATTTATCTGTTAGCAAATTGGATTAAATGGGCAGAATGTAGAGAGTCTAAGCTTTATAACAAGCTAACACATCCACATGGAATATCGGCCCATATCGGCAAGATTTTGGCCGACAGCCGATATGTTTCCAAGCGCCAATATTGGCAGATAATATCGGCCAACCGATATATCGGGCCCTAATATGAATATATGTGTAATTGGTAAATGGTCACATTTTTATAGCGCTCTTCTACTTTCAAAGCGCTTTACAACAAGGAACCACTCACCCATTCACACACATTCACACACATTCATACACCAGTGTACGCAGACACTGGGGGCAAGGCGGGTTAAGTGTCTTGCCCAAGGACACAACGACAGCTTCATCTGTGGGAGCTGGAATCACACCAGCGACCTGTGGGTCAGTGGATCTGATTCGAACAGCCAACCTTCAGATCAGTGGACAAACGCTCTGAGCAGCTGAGCTCCTGTGGGCCCTGTGTGTGACTGTGGGCCCTGTGTGTGACTGTGGGCCCTGTGTGTGAACTCACCAGCCTGCTGTCTACTGTGGGCCCTGTGTGTGACTGTGGGCCCTGTGTGTGAACTCACCAGCCTGCTGTCTACTGTCGGCCCTGTGTGTGACTGTCGGCCCTGTGTGTGAACTCACCAGCCTGCTGTGGGCCCCGTGTGTGAACTCACCAGCCTCCTGTGGGCCCTGTGTGTGAACTCACCAGCCTGCTGTCGGCCCTGTGTGTGAACTCACCAGCCTCCTGTGGGCCCTGTGTGTGACTGTCGGCCCCGTGTGTGAACTCACCAGCCTGCTGTGGGCCCTGTGTGTGACTGTCGGCCCTGTGTGTGAACTCACCAGCCTGCTGTGGGCCCTGTGTGTGACTGTGGGCCCTGTGTGTGACTGTGGGCCCTGTGTGTGAACTCACCAGCCTCCTGTGGGCCCTGTGTGTGACTGTCGGCCCTGTGTGTGACTGTCGGCCCTGTGTGTGAACTCACCAGCCTGCTGTCTACTGTGGGCCCTGTGTGTGACTGTGGGCCCTGTGTGTGACTGTGGGCCCTGTGTGTGACTGTGGGCCCTGTGTGTGACTGTGGGCCCTGTGTGTGACTGTGGGCCCTGTGTGTGACTGTGGGCCCTGTGTGTGAACTCACCAGCCTGCTGTCGCGGAGCTCTGACTTGAGCACGTTCTCCAGGGGGAAGGTCATTATGTTGTTGAGGTTCTGCACCTAGAACAGTCACAGCACACACAATCTGTAACATGACTCTATAGAGTTGGTTCAGTGTTTGTGGAGAGGAAAGGATGACACAAACATGACGAGGTGCACAGGGCAGTTGGAACAGTGAAAGCCTGAAGGACACACTGGTTTAAGGGATTACTAAACTGTGTGGACAGACATTTTGGATTCAGATGATTTCAGAAGAAATGTTTACATTTTATTCTCTTATTCAGATGTAACGCGTGAATGAAAAATGCCTCTATATTTTGGGAACTATAATGAAGATGGCACTGCACCAGTTTCACCAGTTTCACCTGTGCTGACAGTTGTTTTCACATGGTTATCGGCTCAGATACCAGGGACGCACCCATATGTTTGGCCAGTAATCTGGAGCAGCCGATATTCACACAGCTAAGTAATATCTGTATCAGCCAAATATAAAACAAGTTGACCAATACTGCGCTCCAGTAATGTAATGAAAGAGTTAACTCTGCTGCCTCTTCCCACATACAGGAGGACGAGACTGAGCTGATGCTGTGTTCTATCAGAGCAGGATTTAGACTTTTATTCAGAGACCCAAAGACAACGTTACAGACTCTAGAACAGTTTATGACTGTATGTGTGAAACGAAGTTCCTAACGGATAAATAAAGTTATTTGAATTGAATTGAATTGAATTAATCAATCATCAATCAGACTTTATTTATAGAGCACTTTTCATACAAAAAATGCAACATAAAGCGATTAAATAAATGTGTGACCTGCTGTAAATGCACTGGGGTTTTTCTCACTTTATTTGACAAGTTTTTCTCCTAAATGATCCATTTAGACACATTCACATGGGTAAAAAACTAGACAAAACTAGAAAGCAGACCTGTTCTACAAAATCGACTTTTCTAACCATATTAAAGTTGTTTCTCCTCACCGTTAACTCACCTGAGGCTGGATTTGGATGATCAGTACACAGCAGACACCATGTGTCTACTTTAAATCTAATGAAGTGATCTGTTTTAGAGACATGAGTGTTCTGAGCCGTCATCCTTCTTACCAGGTTCCTGAGCAAAGCGCTGACCTCGCGGCTGAACACGGACAGGTTGAGGAAGCCTGTGGACACCTCGTGGTTGTCCTGGCTCAGGTGACTGTTCCCAAGGTTCTCCAGCACCTCCACGTACTGCTCCGAGTGCTCCACATGGGCTGGAACCACACACACAGTTACATGGGCACCCAAGACATGGCACAACGGAACACAGTGTAGGCCTCTCATGATAACACATTTTAAATCATGATAACACATTTCAAATCATGATAACACATTTTAAATCATGATATATCATTACAGAGGAATATTGCAGAAAACAATAATACTGAAAATACTTTTTGCCAATAAAATGCAGGAGCTGCCACAAATAATATGAATCAAATCTTATGTTATTATGATTATGATTATGATTATGATTATGATTATGATTATGATTATGATTATTATTGTGAGGCCTAGTCACATGGTCACAAGTGATGCAGTTGTTTGGGTAGTTCAGCGCTCTACAGAGATCTCTCCTCTGCTCATCCATGACAATAATGGACCAGCACAGGGTCAACAGTAACAGTGGTGCAAATGAACAGTAAAGTTCCTGTGCACCAGAAGCCGTTCAGCACTAAATGCACGTGTTTTATCGTTTTATAGTGTAGAAAACTCTAGAGTTAAGTCTTACAGACGTATGCTTTCTGTCAATTTAGTTTTTGTAATTCAATTTATTTTTGTAGCGCCCAAAATCACACCAACAGTTGCCTCTAGGGGCGTTCCAAGGTTTGGATGAGTAAACAAAAGAATAGTACTCATGGACGTGTTTAAAAAGTTCAGTGCTTTCTAAATATTATAAATACACAAATCTACATAATCACAAGTGTTTTTCCTTCAGCCCTTTGTCACTGAGCAGAGGAGCCTGAGGCAGCACATGTGGACTGAGTTATTGTAGGAGCTGATCCTGTCCACTGTGTTTAACGATCACTCTCCCAAAGGTCATGACCCCTCAGCGCTGTCTGGTGATGAAATGGAGGAGGGAGAGTTTCCTGCACTCTGCCTGGCACCACGACTGTCACTGTTTTAAAAGATGCAACTGTTTAAACTCAGAGCTTCTGAAAGAAACCTCTGAGCTCGGTGTGTGTGCTTGATGGACGATAACAGTAACAGACAGTAAACCGTGTCCGGCAGACTGAACCGCCTGGTCAGAGGAGCAGAGCCAAACCAGGACACGCTACGGCCAGGTACAAACACAAGACATACACATGAAGAACAAACACAAGACATACACATGAAGAACAAACACAAGACATACACATGAAGAACAAACACAAGACATACACATGAAGAACAAACACAAGACATACACATGAAGAACAAACACAAGACATACACATGAAGAACAAACACAAGACATACACATGAAGAACAAACACAAGACATACACATGAAGAACAAACACAAGACATACACATGAAGAACAAACACAAGACATACACATGAAGAACAAACACAAGACATACACATGAAGAACAAACACAAGACATACACATGAAGAACAAACACAAGACATACACATGAAGAACAAACACAAGACATACACAGGCCAGGGGCCCCACACAGGCCAGGGGCCCCACACAGGTGCAGACAGGTGACACTGGCCCCACTAATCAGGAGGAAGCAGCAGCCAAACTGCACACAGCAAACCCACCGCTGCTACAAGGACCAGAACTGTAGCTCTCGTCCATGAGGACAGAACGAGCAGAGAAGTGCAGCTCTGCCCTTTGGAGCGGAGCCAGAACATACACAGCAGGAAGGAGGGAGGGAAGAGGGGAGGGCAGTTTGTGGGAAGAGAAAAGGAAAGCAGAAGAGAGTGCGGAGGAGGAGGAGGAGAACGAGTGGGCTTACGAGAGACTGTGAGTCAGACCAGGGCGAACAAAGGAGCAACAAAACGGTCAAACTTTGGTGATTCATGTCATTTAACACTAGCCCTGTCTCCATTATTATTACTGAATAAATGAGAAGCTGGAACAATGTTTTTGTGGCTCAACATTTATTGGGTGTATATTTTCTTTGGACTGGTGAGAGATTTGTTTGTGTAGTAACATGATCACATTTGAGCTGCAGACAGGTGAACTTCCCTGGATAATTATTGTTTCATTCGGCCATTATTGCAGCTCAGGCCTTTTAATCATTTGTGTAAATCACAAAATGATTCAGAACACAGGAGGAATAACATCTTATGAGGACACAGCTATAAAACTGGATGGAAACTTAAAAAAGCAAACAAAAAAAACATAAGTTATTTATCGGGCTGCAACCATTATTTTAGCAGTTCACTAATAATCAGCATTTATATTTTCGATAAGTCGATTAAGCAACTGCTTATTTCTGCTGAACATGTCATGTAGAGTTCAGACATTTCCTCACTGACCGCTTCTAGATCGATGTTCACAGATAAAGTTATTATTGATGAACATTTGAATCCTCTTTTCACGGTAATTTAATAATGACACTTTCTTTGTTCTAAAGCTTTTTACTTTTTGGGGATAATTTCTTTGTCAGAACATGTCTGCCAATCTGCAAATGAAGTGGTACAGAAAATATCGTGATCGATTATAGTATTGATTGTAACTCAAAGCAGAATAATTCAATCACATTCATTTTAACTAAAACAAACAAAACAAGCAGCAATATGTTGAACCACAGAGTCCCAGATGATAATGATTCTCCTGTTTTTGGCAGACACAATTGTTTGAAACCCACGGTCTATCAGTTTATGTACGTTTCATTTATTTATTCTTAGTTTTTTTGTTTTGTTTTGCAAATTAATTTCAGCGTTCAAAGTTTCCATAATGACAAACCCTCCGTGTAGATCTTATTGTGTAGGAAATGCCTGTGTGTGTGTGTGGTGGTCTGGGGGGTTGGTCCTCAGTCAGATATTACAGGAACTGACCCATATGATTCTACTTAGAGCTGGAGAAAAACAGAGGTGCGGGTGAGCCCATCCAGTTGCCTCATTCTGGGACTCTGTGACTCACTGCTCTCCAAATGAGAAGCAGACGCACAAACAAGGGCAGGAGCTGTTTCGCAAACCCACAGTTCAGCGCTCGTTTGTCGGGTATGTACGGATGACGTCCCGGTCCAAAGAGCCTGACCCTGGAGAGGAGGGCTCCAACCCGCACTGAGATTTATGTGGATGTAAACATGAGGGAGTGAGTCAGCTATTCTACCCACACACAGGGGCCAAACAAGGGGCCCCTCTTATAACCAAGCACACACGAGGACTTCTGATGTCATCTGAGGAAACCACTATCGTTCTTTCAAGCTCTCATATGAACAGTGCTGAAGTGCACCATCAGCATAGATCTACATACACCACACACATATATTTACTCCAGCGACATACAGGCCGCCACTGTCAAGATTCCCCTGTTCATCAATGATCTGGATTATTCAGGTAACAATATATATTATGGACTAAAAGTGAAAACTGTGACAATTTAAGGAGAAAAAAAAATTCAATCTCTACTTCAAAAAACAAACTAAAATAAAACATATTTCTTAAATGGCTGTTACTAAAGTTTGATTTCATAGAGCTGGTCACATATTACATGGATTTCTGCAGTGAGGCACTAAACGGTTAAGCTGAGCTGAGAGAAACTTGATTTTCTTTGCTCTTTTGTTTCACAAGTCACTGGCTGCAGTTACATGAACCCTCAACATCTAATTCATTTCAGATTTACAAGATTATTCAAAGGACATGTCAAAAGCCAAGTCCTCTCACTTCTTTCTGATCAGGGTCCCTTTGACTCCTCACCAGGTTTTGCAGTTTACATTTTATCACTGAAGAAATCTTAAACATCCAGCAAACTGATCTGAATCAGACAAGGCCACTGAAAGAAACAAACCTGCACGGTGCTGTCTGAACCTATCTGATGGAGTAAATGAAGAATTTGATTTTTACAATTTGTTAGTGTGACTAAACTACACAGGACCAATGAGTGAATTCTGTCAAAACCAAACCAAAGAGGAGATATTTGAAACAAGTGAGAAGCCCAAGGAGGGTTTAAGAGAAATGGAACCATAAACCAAACCAGAGGAGGCTTTTGATTGAAGACCTAGACCTAACATCTCAGCATCAGCATGACAGACGTAGTTCCAGCAAACCCTGGATGTTTGGACATTTTGCTTGGGGCCACCTTGGCATGGGTTAAGTTAGGAGGGGGCCACCTTGGCATGGGTTAAGTTAGGAGGGGGCCCCCTCTTTTCCTTAACAATGAGTCCAGGCGCTTTGGGCATTATACAAGTGGCCGATATTCCACATGGACATGTTTGACCTTATTATAAAGATTAGACTCTCTATATTCTGTCCAATTAATCCAGTTTACAGACAGATAAATGTCCTGATCTGTGGCGCCGCATCAGGATTTATCTGAGGAGTCATTTGTCTGTGTCCGTCCTGCCCCTGAACGCATCGCCATAGGCACTTGTTTACAGCCACAGCCATAGATCCTCGTGCACAACACTGAGATTATTTTCTTTTTACGGACGATCAGTTTGAGTCTGGATTATGGACGGGCATTCGATTAAATTGATTAATCAATCGTCGGGAAAATTAACGATCGATTTACGATTAATCATTAACATTTTATATTAAAATGATCATAATTATTACATAATTATACAACATATAAACCATAATCCCTATAGAGCCACATCCGTGTGAGATCAGAATGTGTTTACTGCAGCTTTGGCACATTTGTTTACGTCTTACAGAAAGGAAATTTAACACCACATGGCTCATTTGCATAAACAGCTCCTTCATTGTGCTGATGCTTCAGCTTCTGTTGGACTAAAGAACACGACTCAGTGGAATATGAGTGTTCTTTCTGTGACAGAGGATGTGATGAGGCTGGTGAGTCTGTTCTGTGTGTATGTCGCTGGAAATACTGCATATACATGCGTAACCGAGATATAAAAATAAAAAAAAGATGGTGATGGTGAACGCACTCTGAGGGATATAGTGATCTCCAAGGAGCCAGAGCCGAGTGTGGGGCCACAGCTCCAGTGTTTGCGCTGAGACGTCGTCTCCACTCCTTACGCTACGTTACGCACAGACACCTACATTTTGGTTTGTCGATTAAAATGAACGTGATCGACAAAATTCTTAATGATCAATTATGGATTAATCGACTAGTCATGCCCATCCCTAGTCTGGATTAAAAAGACAGTTTTTAGTGCAGATTTGTGATCTGAGAGGAGCATGTGGCTGAGTGTTGGAAATGTGTCAGTTCTGAAGCTCATTTTGGTTCTTTCTCATGGTTAGCGATTAGCTGCTGTAGCTCGCACACATAAACAGGCTGTTTTCTCTTCTGTTAGCGACTGTAAAGTGACTCTAGTGGCCTTATATATGTTACTGGACACACACTGATATGGAAATGAGCTGTGAATAGAAAGTGTGAACTACAGCTAATAGTGGTAGTTTACTTACAGCACTTTCTTTACAGGCTAGAATGTCATGCAAAAATGCCATTAGGCCAACGGACTGTCTTTAAATATGATGTAAAGAGGCAGAAGAACAATAAATGTCGCCTAAATAAACCCAACTGAAAATCCAACAGAGCCAAACTGAAGTTTTATAAACGCTGAATTTTTACATCATAAATATATCTGCGATTATATCATCTATCGGCAGCTCCAACTCCCATTTTATCGGTATCAAATCGGCCGCAACAAAATCCATATATCGATCGGGCCCTAATTTAAACTGATATTTAGCGATATCTCCAAACAAATGCACAGGCAAATGAAACAGAGCACAGCTGATCCTCACATGCTCTGACACACTTTTACTATGGGGTTATCTGGATGGAGGTGGGGGATTATGGAGAAATGTATGCAGACCCATTGGACTGCATCTTCACGCACACACCACACTGGAGATTTTCTACACCACATTTATTTGTGATTATGCACTTAACCGAGGAGCAGAATATTGGTGGGGTTTGGTCCTTGTTATCAGTTTGGCTTCAGTTTTATGCAGACACTGCAGATTGTGACTGGATGTGGATTTATTAATAGGCATTTCAACTTTGAGACGCTGTAAAGGCCCCACACTCAGGGCTCTACAGTTCGCCCATTTCACTCACATTTGCGAGCAAATATTTCGGCGTCCGAACGAGGAAAACAAAACCGTCGCACCTGTGCGAGTACTTCTGCAGCACAATAAGGAGAACTGTGCACAGACGTAACTGACGAGTTAAAAGTTCTAACTGTGTCAAACATTAGGGGCGCAGTCACATTAGGACTTCAGAATCGTGCCCAAGTCTGGATCGCCCCTAAAGCGTGGCACGGCTGCCCAGCGCGAGCGCAACCGAACCGTGCACGACCCCAGCAGACGAGCTCCACATGTGCGCCGAAATCACTCATACGAACAAACTCTTCAAAACACCCACATCCACCTGTCCCACCACTCAACAGACCCCCCCACGCCGCTGAACTTCCTTCTCCACCAAAGCGATCTTGTCTCGGACTCAAGCGCATTTGGACTCGGTCTTATCACGGACTCGAGGTCTGAATGCTAAGTGTGATCATGTTTCATTACGGCCGTTGCGATCGGCAGTAAACTTGTACCGGTGTGCGGGACCTGTGCGCTGGAGCCCGCGGACACTGCGCGGCACCGCCTGAGCGCGGCTTGTCCGCCACAGCGCTGCGTTTGGCTTAGTAAATGTACAGAGGCTAAATACCACTTTAAAACCAGTAAGAGAAAGTAACTCCAATTTGAAAATAAAGGTTTAAAGATCCTACACACTTTTTTTCACTTTGAAGCAGTTTTGTGTAAAATGCCAGTGGAGGTCGTCCTAAAGAAGAGATTCACAAACTGTGGGTGAGGATCCAAAATGGGGTGCAGAGTGTTTAAGTGCAGAACAGTTTGCTTGGCTCATTTTAAGTCTAAATGAATATTAATCAGCTAAAATGGAGAAAAAAAAAAACATTGTGATCATGCTAGAAAAGTACAGTCATAATCCTTTTGTTTTTTTTATATAAAATTCATTCAAGTTGGTGTGTGCAAGTTCTGCACTGTAATAAACGTTCAAAACAAAAACCGATTTGTGCCCCCATTTTTTTTTCCTGTGCTCCTAAAATGTTTAACTTAGGGGCCTGTGTTAGCGTAGAGCCCTGCCCACACGTAGAGCCCTGCCCACACGTAGAGCCCTGCCCACACGTAGAGCCCTGCCCACACGTAGAGCCCTGCCCACACGTAGAGCCCTGCCCACACGTAGAGCCCTGCCCACACGTAGAGCCCTGCCCACACGTAGAGCCCTGCCCACACTGCAGACAGGATGTGTTTTTGGGTGGACAAAAGTTTCGCACTTTCTTCAGCTCTTCTGTTTTACCAGTAAGATAACACTGCTTTGTTTGGACACATGTAGGACTACGTTAAACCTGAGGACACATGTAGGACTACGTTAAACCTGAGGACACATGTAGGACTACGTTAAACCTGAGGACACATGTAGGACTACGTTAAACCTCAGGACACATGTAGGACTACGTTAAACCTCAGGACACATGTAGGACTACGTTAAACCTCAGGACACATGTAGGACTACGTTAAACCTCAGGACACATGTAGGACTACGTTAAACCTGAGGACACATGTAGGACTACGTTAAACCTCAGGACACATGTAGGACTACGTTAAACCTCAGGACACATGTAGGACTACGTTAAACCTGAGGACACATGTAGGACTACGTTAAACCTGAGGACACATGTAGGACTACGTTAAACCTGAGGACACATATAGGACTACGTTAAACCTGAGGACACATATAGGACTACGTTAAACCTGAGGACACATGTAGGACTACGTTAAACCTGAGGACACATGTAGGACTGACTATGTTAAACCTGAGGACACATGTAGGACTATGTTAAACCTGAGGACACATGTAGGACTACGTTAAACCTGAGGACACATGTAGGACTACGTTAAACCTGAGGACACATGTAGGACTACGTTAAACCTGAGGACACATGTAGGACTATGTTAAACCTGAGGACACATATACCCTGAGGACACATGTAGGACTAGAGGACACATTAAAACCTGAGGACACACAGGACACATGTAGGACTATGTTAAACCTGAGGACACATGTAGGACTACGTGAAACCTGAGGACACATGTAGGACTACGTTAAACCTGAGGACACATGTAGGACTACGTTAAACCTGAGGACACATATAGGACTACGTTAAACCTGAGGACACATGTAGGACTACGTTAAACCTGAGGACACATATAGGACTACGTTAAACCTCAGGACACATGTAGGACTATGTTAAACCTGAGGACACATGTAGGACTACGTTAAACCTGAGGACACATGTAGGACTACGTTAAACCTGAGGACACATGTAGGACTACGTTAAACCTGAGGACACATGTAGGACTATGTTAAACCTGAGGACACATGTAGGACTACGTTAAACCTGAGGACACATGTAGGACTACGTTAAACCTGAGGACACATGTAGGACTATGTTAAACCTGAGGACACATGTAGGACTACTGTTTTTGTGCCGTTCATGACTCATGAGCCCCTTCTCTGTGGTTAAATAACAGTGATCAGTGATGTGTGTGTTGCTGATGTGCTGCTGGTCCTACAGAGACTGTGTGGAGGCATGTGAAGCCCCGCCCCCCGCGAGCCGGGCCCAGGTCCTAACCGTGCTACACTTCTTGGAAGGTACTACCTTAAGTGCTCTGCTTGGGACCCCTGGAACGGGCTCCCCATACCAGCCCTATGGAAAGAGGCTCCCTCCAGGAGACACTCACCCAGTCCTGATGTGTGGATGGCTCGGATGCTCTTCTTCATCTTCTGCAGAGTGCTGTGGTCCAGCTCCAGTGCCTGCAAGTACACACACTGCTTGTGTCAGCTATATAGTAATAATGTAGGACACCCATTATGCATTATATTTTGCACATTTTAAATCACAACGTTCAACTAAAATTACTTAATAAGAGAAAAGGAGTTGTTAACGTCACCACAACAAAGCGTGGAGAAGTTATCTGCACAGCTACAGCAGCAGATCAAGTCTGTCAGTAGTAATAGTATCACCCATTATGTAGTAGAAAACAGTGGACTCGTGCCAGTGGCAGTGGAGATGGGGCTGATCGGCAGAAATAAGCCATTAAAGATTGTAACATGCACAAATAACAAATACAACTTCGGGTGACTAAATGGTGAGGAGAAAAGACTAAACACGGTAAAAAGCTCTGTCTTGGTCTATACATTTAAAAATACATTATAATAAAATCACATGGCACGTCTCAACAGTTACTCTCTAAGTTTCACTCATCGAGTTTTTAATCAAACAGTTTTTACTCATACTTGAGTTCAGTTTTTGGCTGCTCTGCCCACCTTGGATAATTACTATGTTGACTTATCATTGAATTAATGAGAGCTGGAACAATATATTTTGGGGCTCAATATGTATCATGTGTACGTTTTCTTTACATAAGTGGAAAGATCTTTACAAAATGCTTCAATGATCCTGCTTAACTGGTATTGTGTTAGTGGCATAAAGTAGCTTCGATATTATGGTTTATCCTAATATCTCTACATAGCCATATATATATATCATGTTTCAGAATGTGTTATGGTGACAGGCCTGTACAATGCCATCATGACTTAGGGGGGATCATGGGTGGGAACAAAGCATGAATGAGAAAAGGATCATAAATAACCAGCTCTGACAGACTGGAAACGTGTCTGTGAGAAAAGTGTGGGTGTCTGTGGTACACTGTAAGCATCAGGATGGTGCTGTGGTGTGAAAGAGAAGGAGAATACAAGGTTCTGTCACTTTATGGGATTATGGGAAACACTGTTCTGTTCATTATTGTTCACTGGACTTTTTCAATAAATACTAAATAAAACCATCTCGTCTTCTAAATAAAACAAGAAGCAAACACCGACAATACACACATAATATGGCACTAAGATCCACTGTGCAACATTTCTAGTGCAGCGTCCGCCAAATGTGTTGAGATGTTACTGCTTTGCCGATGCTATTCCACAGTGTGGCATTAAACATGTCTGTTGCCTCTGGGGGCAGGTGACGCCACCAGGCCCAGCTCCACAGAACACCGGTAAAGAGGTGGCTATGTTTTGGTATTTTGTTTTCAGCAATAAAGACGACTGCTTCATGACATCACAAGGTGGAACAGGGCATTTTGAGCTTTGAAGATGCAAACAGACTAATAGTAAAGGAACACTCAAACATGTGTGAATGAAACAAAACCACTCCAGGGATGTTGTTGATGAAATAACCACATTCTAACACGGCTTAAAGTGTGTGTGCTCCAGGACATTTCAGTTCTGATAATGCTCTTGTATTTAGTGGGCATGAACATATTTTTCGTATCATTACATTCTGTATACATTTCAACAAAAAGCAATGATCTAAAACAATAATTAAATTATGAGATATTTTATTATTGAATAAATAAAAAATAATCTTTGGTGCCAACATGGTAATTTTGTTTTCCCACACCGTCCGTCACTATGGTTACGATGACTCAGGTTTCAGAGAAAGTGGTGAGTCTTGTGTCAGGTTTACGCTCGTGCTCCACCTGCTCCAGGTTTACTCCTCTACTGTACTGGAAACTCCACAACAGAACTTCTGATTAATCTGACCAAAGATTTGCTTATTTTGAAGATAAGATTTTTGGTGTTGTGGTTAGCGTTTTAAGGTCATAGTGTTTTTTTTTTCTTGTGTGGTTAACCTTTTAATGGAATTAATATTATAGTCCTTCAGTTGATTAATCAGCCATGTTGAATAAAAAAAACGTATTATCTTACTAATTATTTTATTAGAATTACAACATTCTATAAGATGCACAACAACAGAAATGAGAACGTACGGGGTGATGTATCTGGAGTTTGGAGAGTGGCCGGGCAGTTTAATCTGCCTTTTATTCTGTTTAATCTTTATGTAAAATGTTATTTCATTTAATTTTCCAGTGCCAACCCCACACCCCTTTTTTGTTCATTAATCGGTGTACATCTTTAGTCAACCATGAATTTCTTTAGACAACTACAGCCCTAAATGACAAAATACCTTGAGACATGTCCTAAAATCCAGATGCACAGACTGAATCTAAACTAAAACCAGATTAGATTATTAGGATTTCTTTCATTCTAATCTATTCATTCATTCAAGTGTGTCTGTATCCAACTGTATCCAACTGTAGTCCTAACAGACACTGTGACTTGCTTTTTCATCTCCCAAACAGTGTGCATTTGTGATCATGCTGGACACACCCACTGCAGCAGAAATAGACTTAATAAGCACGTCGTTGTTCTTTATACTGTCTGAACGCCTCTGCACAGTCCACTCCCAAGTGTCAGACCCCCCCCCCGTGTATGATGTAACATACACAAGTGACATCTGTCTGATGCTTGCCGAGTGCAGTTGAATACCTCTCCATACATGACCCAAAAGAGCCTGCCTGATAAAGAAAATGTGGTATACAAAAAGAAAACTTAAGCGTGTCAGTCCATGTGAGAATCATCTGTGCGCTGATTCATTTGCATGTGTATTTGTTTGGAGTTATAACAAAAAATCTTATAGTAGCCTACTCTATATTAAAATATGAATTCAGATAGTTGAATTGAAATGTTAACACTATAAGGCCAGTGACTTCGCCCGGAAAGGCGGTACCGGGGCCCCACCCTGGAGCCAGGCCTGGGGTGGGTGCACGTGGGCGAGCGGCTGGTGGCCGGGCCTTTCCCCACGGGGCCCGGCCGGGCCCAGCCCGAAGGAGCGACGTGGGACCGCCCTCCCCTGGACCCACCACCCGCAAGAGGAGCCATAGGGGTCGGGTGCAGAGAGATCTGGGCGGCAGTCGAAGGCCGGGGCCTCGGCGACCAGATCTCCAGACATGGAGACTAGCTCTGGGGACATGGAATGTCACCTCGCTGGGGGGGAAGGAGCCTGAGCTTGTGCGGGAGGTCGAGCGTTACCGGCTAGATATAGTCGGCCTCACCTCCACGCACAGCTTGTGCTCTGGAACCCAACTCCTTGAGAGGGGCTGGACTCTCCATTTCTCTGGCGTTGGCCGTGGGGAGCGGCGGCGAGCTGGTGTGGGCTCATCGCCCCTCAGCTCAGCCACTGTGTGTTGGAGTTCACCCCGGTGAACGAGAGGGTCGCGTCCCTGCGCCTTCGGGTCGGGGACAGGTCTCTCACTGTGGTGTCGGCCTACGGGCCGAACAGCAGTGCAGAGGACCCGGCCTTCTTGGAGTCTGTGGGAGGGGGACTGGACAGTGCACCGACCGGGGACTCCGTTGTTTTACTGGGGACTTCAACGCCCACGTGGGCAACGACAGTGACACTTGGAGAGGGGTGATTGGGAGGAACGCCTCCCCGATCTGAACCCGAGCGGTGTTCTGTTATTGGACTTCTGTGCTAGTCACAGTTTGTCCATAAGGAACACCATGTTCGAGCACAAGGGGGTCCATCGGTGCACGTGGCACCAGGACTCCCTAGACCGGAGGTCGATGATCGACTTTGTTGTCATCTGACCTCCGGCCGTGTGTCTTGGACACTCGGGTGAAGAGAGGGGCAGAGCTGTAGAGCACCACCTGGTGGTGAGTTGGGTCCGCTGGCGGAGGAGGAAGCCGGAAAGACCTGGCAGGCCCAAGCGTATCGTGAGGGTCTGCTGGGAACGTCTGGCGGAACCCTCTGTCGGTGCGGCCTTCAACTCACACCTCTGGGAGAACTTCTCCCAGATCCCGGGGTAGGCTGGGGACATGGAGCCCGAGTGGGCTTCGTTCTCGGCCTCCATTGTCGATGCGGCCGTTCGTGGATGTGGCCGTAAGGTCTGCGGTGCCTGTCGCGGCGGCAATCCCCGAACCCGGTGGTGGACACCGGAAGTAAGGGATGCCGTCAAGCTGAAGAAGGAGTCCTACCGGGCCTTGCTGGCTCGGGGGACTCCTGAGGCAGCTGACGGGTACCGGCGGGCCAAGCGTGCTGCAGCCCGGGCGGTTGCAGAGGCAAAAACTCGGGTCTGGGAGGAGTTCGGGGAGGCCATGGAGGAGGACTATCGGACGGCCCCAAGGAAATTCTGGCAAACCGTCCGGCGCCTCAGGAGGGGGAAGCAGTTCTTCACCAACACTGTTTACAGTGCGGGGGGAGAGCTGCTGACCTCGACTGGGGATGTTGTCGGGCGGTGGACGGAAAACTTTGGGGATCTCCTCAATCCCACCGTCACGTCCTCCGAAGAGGAGGCCGAGGCTGGGGACCCAGAGGCGGACTCATCCATCACCCTGGCTGAAGTCACTGAGGTGGTTGGAAAGCTCCTCGGTGGCAAGGCTCCGGGGGTGGATAAGGTCTGTCCTGAGTACCTTAAGTCTCTGGGTGTTGTGGGGCTGTCTTGGCTGACACGTCTCTACAACATCGCGTGGCGGTCGGGAACAGTACCTCTGGACTGGCAGACCGGGGTGGTGGTCCCTCTGTATAAGAAGGGGGACCGGAGGGTCCAACTACAGGGGAATCACACTCCTCAGCCTCCCCAGTAAAGTCTCTGCCAGGGGACTGGAGAGGAGATTCCGGCCGATAGTCGAACCTCAGACCCAAGAGGAGCAGTGTGGTTTTCGGCCTGGTTGTGGAACACTGGACCAGCTCTACACCCTCCATCGGGTGCTCGAGGGTTCATGGGAGTTTGCCCAAACAGTCCACATGTGCTTTGTGGACCTGGAGAAGGCATTCGACCGTGTCTCTCGTGGTGCCCTGTGGGGGGTGCTCCGGGAGTATGGGGTCCGGGGCCCTTTGCTAAGGGCTGTCCGGTCCCTGTATGACCGGAGCAGGAGCTGTGTTCGCATTGCCGGCAGTAAGTCAGACCTGTTCCCGGTGCATGTTGGACTCCAGGGCTGCCCTTTGTCACCGGTTCTGTTCATTGTATTTATGGACAGAATTTATAGGTGCAGCCAGGGGCTGCACCTATAAATGGAGGGGGTCCAGTTTGGGAATCACAGGATTTCATCGCTGCTTTTTGCGGATGATGTTGTCCTGTTGGCTCCATCGAACCAGGACCTGCAGCACTGGGGCGGTTTGCAGCCGAGTGTGAAGCGGCCGGGATGAGAATCAGCTGTTCCAAATCCGAGGCCATGGTTCTCGACCGGAAAAAGGTGGATTGTCCTCTCCGGGTGGGTGGGGAGTCTCTGCCTCAAGTGGAGGAGTTCAAGTATCTCAGGGTCTTATTCACGAGTGAGGGGAGGATGGAGCGTGAGATTGACAGGTGGATCGGTGCGGCGTCGGCAGTGATGCAGTCGCTGTATCGGACTGTTGTGGTGAAGAGGGAGCTGAGCCGAAAGGCGAAGCTCTCGATTTACCTCAATCTACGTTCCTCCCCTCACCTATGGTCATGAGCTCTGGGTAATGACTGAAAGGACGAGATCGCGGATACAAGCGGCCGAAATGAGTTTCCTCCGCAGAGTGGCCGGGCACTCCCTTAGAGATAGGGTGAGGAGCTCGGTCACACGGGAGGAGCTCGGAGTAGAGTTGCTGCTCCTCCACGTCGAGAGGAGCAGCTGAGGTGGCTCGGGCATCTGGTCCGGATGCCTCCTGGACGCCTCCCTCGGGAGGTGTTCTGGGCATGTCCCACTGGTAGGAGGCCCCGGGGAAGACCCAGGACACGCTGGAGGGACTATGTCTCTCGGCCTGGGAACGCCTCGGGGTCCGTCCGGAGGAGCTGGAGGAAGTGGCTGGGGAGGAGGAAGCTTGGGAGCCCCTGCTCAGACTGCTGACCCCACGACCCGGCCCCAGATAAGCGGAAGAAGATGGATGGATGGATGGATGGATGACTTAAAATGTATTTTCTTAATCATATTGGTCATTACTTTACATTAAATGTAATTAAAAATACAGTTTCAGGAACCGGTATCAAAAAGCAAGTATCGTATCGTTAAAGTACTGTAATAATCAAACAATACGCAGTCCTCGTGGGGTGTCACTCTGGGTGTAGGTTCCCATGGGTGGCACAGGGACCACACAAGCCCATGCATGTCAGCAGATCAGTGAGAAGGCAGGTTAGCCAAGCGAACAGCTAACATAAATATGCTTGTGTGTTGCATTCATATTAGTAATGCAAGATAGCATAATTTATTTCTCTATTGTTCAATTATGTCAAATATGACGTAAATTAAAAAGATTCCATCTTCCATATATTGAACAATAAGTAGGAGTATTCAACTAAAATTTGAGGAGGTCCAGTTAGAGAGAATCTCCTCAAGCAGAGGTCTGGGACATCATAATGTCTAACTTGGTTTATGATTGTGATATGATTGTGGGAGCAAAAAACCCACCGGCGGGTGCAGTATGGGAAAATTCTCTCCAGACACTGTTGCCAACCAGCTGTCACCGTGCAGCACCTTCAGGCCGGAGAGCTTTGAGGAACCAGTCAGTTTATAAAGAGCAGAGTGTCAGTGTCTGAATTCATGAACAACAGACTGTCAAAGAGCTGGTACCACCAAAGCTGGTGGTATAATTTTTTGGGGGGGGGGGGCGCAAAAGTCAAAATTATAAATATGTATTATAAATATAGGTATTATGTATAGGCTATATACAATTATAACAAATGCCAGAAACAGTCATTTTAGGCACTATTGGCTGAACTTTAGCTAGAGCACAACGCACAGCCAAGCGCAAAGTTTACGCAGCAGCACAACCTGATGCACCGCTCAAACCCGACTCCAACACCCAGCCCCCATAACATTGTGAAAATACAGCAAAAATAAGAGGCTCCAATCACAGCACAGCATCGGTGCCGCTCCTACAACACACGGCAGAACACCGGAGTGGCTCCGTCGCTCATTCATATACGCATTTACCCACTAACACAGGCTCCTCCTCAGATTTGCCCCAAACAAACAAAAACAAGCCTCTTACCTTCTCTAGAGGACTGATGCAGAGTGTGTCCTCTACCCACTGTCCTGTTGGTTCTGTCTCCAATATGTCCTGGTCCAGTCAGGTCCACAGGACAAGGTTCTGGAGCCGAGTGCACGAGCTGGTTCTAAAACTCGTCTTAATCTCACTTCTGTCTGAAAGTTACACCAGTCTATATTAGCACCTTGGCACCGGGTGGACTTAAGCCCTCTGCGCTACGCCCAGCTCAAACTTTTACGCCCAGAAACGACAGGGCAGCGAGCGAGTTCCCTGGTCCCGGCAGCGATGGTCCCGCCGGCAGCACTGGGTGACTGTGTCAGTGTGTCCCGCGCTTTAGGTCTCTCCTCCTGCTCTCCTGTTTTAGGCGAAAGTAGCTAGCGGCCACAGCACACAGCTCTGTAGTTCTCTATTCATTAGCCTGTAGCAGTAGCATTAGCCTGTAGCAGTAGCATTAGCCTGTTGGGCTGAGGCAGGACAGAGCAGCTGAATCCTCATCGGTAAGAATTGTGATAATGTTTCTAAAGACCAATCAGTTGATTTGAGTGCACCCCCACCCTGTGCACCAGGACGTTGTTGAGGGGCTGCAATACAAACTAATGGGCAAAAGCAACGTAATGACGTCAACTTTTCTGAATGTTTCAGCCTCCTCCATAGACCTGCTCCATTGGGGCACAGAGACTGTGAGCACTCAAATACAACACGTGATTCAAATACAGCGATATGAGCACATTTAACATGATAAAAACATGTCTATGCAGATACACGTTCAGATTTAAACAAAATATTAAACATATAGCCTAATACAAAATAACTTTATTATTTATTTATGTATTTTTAATCAAGGTTAAGTTAAGGAGTGCGGCGCACTAGCACCCTCTATTCAGCCACCACTGCTGTCAAATCAACAAAAATACGTTACAAACATTGGCTAAGTAAAGTAGTGTCACTTGGGTGGCTTAACTCGGACACAGTTGGTTTGTATGTTCCTTGGTCCATTAATACAATGCAACAAAAAGTGCCCACCACAGACACAAGAAGAATCTTATGAGACTTAAAATCTCTGATCTCCCAGACTGCAGTGGGATCTGTGTGTGGACCTCAGGATATAAAGCTGTGAGGCTGTGATGGCGTCAGCTGTTTCCTGTCTACAGTAAAACCACTCGCTCTGAGACTCTGAAGTGTTCAAAGATCAGAGCTCTGCACTTCCACTTTAGACACAAGTCAAACTGTGTGATTATTATGTATGAAATGTGGAGCAAAACTTCAGATCCAGGATTTTTAAAGCAGAAAATAGGAGATAAAGTCCACAGGAAGTAGAGTCACTGTCGCTGATCTGCAGCTTCACCTGGATCTGTGCGCTGTGTGGATGGAAACAGACACATGTGAGGAACTATCTGCACTTTTTACTTTTAAAGAACGCCTCAAACTGGATTCACAGAGTGGTTTTGTGGACTGGATGTCATTATTTGTGGAGGATAATTTCTATGGATCATGTGGATGAGATGCTGCACTTTAAATTGGCCACTTTACAGGAAGTGAGGAATAAAGTATCATTATTTTTTGCTATATCCCGAGTTTATCTCTGTGTCCATCACTTCTCTGCCCCTGACGCTCTGTTTTATTGGCTGTTACCGTAGAGTTGCTGATGTTAGTGGTTATGATCTGACAGAACCGCTCAGAGTCACACTGACACCACACACACACACACACACACACACACACACACACACACACACACACACACACATACACACACACACATACACACACACACACACACACACACACACACATACACATACACATACACATACACACACACTCTCATTCTCACACACACACACGCATCCACACACACACACACACACACATACACACACACACACACACATACACACACACACACATACACACACACACATACACACACACACACATACACACACACACACACACACACACACACACACACACACACACACACACACACACACACACACACACACACACACACACACATACACATACACATACACATACACATACACACACACACACACATACACATACACATACACACACACACACACACACACTCATACACACACACAGGAGTGTAGCAGCTCCTCCCCTAACACCTCCCTGAACTTCGGGAGAAACAAAACACTAAAATCAAGCTAATTCTTCTGTAGTGTGTGGCCACCTTAAAGTTCAGAAAAAAGCTCCCACTTAAAATCGAATCAAGCTGTCAAAATGAAAAGTAATTTAATAATTTGTTAATATAGATCTGGGTCCGTAGGGGATGGCATCTGGGTCTGCACTTGGACCCCGGTCTGCCTGTTGGTGACTCCTGATATAGTCATTATCCTGACAGAACAAGCTTCAATTAAATATGTATTCAGACAGATGGCAATAGCACAGGCAATGCTTTCCTAAACTGCAGTTTACCATGAGACAGTAAAAGACACTGGGAAAAAGACAACAAAAAAACAGTTATCGAGTTTAAGTTTTGCTTTTGTTCATAGACCTTATAAAAGCCATGTGTTTATTTTAGAAAATCAATCCCAAATAGTAAGCTATCAATTTTAAGATTTTTTTTTTTTTTATGGCCAAATTCTGGCACAAAAATGGGTCTCATGAGTAGCATTGTTTACAATCAATTGAATGCAGTCAATATTAAAGCACATGGTCGACTATGTGGTGGCAGTTTGTAATGAGGAATATCTTCTCTTACAGAGTATATTGTAAAAGCAGCATTTTGACAAAATGAGACCTCACCCAAGTACCCAAGTATGTGATCTTTTTGAAAAGCAGCGCTCTGTACTATTACACAACCCATAATCAAATGTAAAATGTATGGAAAAACACTTCATAAAGAGACCATTTTACCCACACGAGGAGCCTAAAGCGAACTGCAGATTCTCTCTGTGCAATATGTTCCCGATATGTTTTTTTTAGCTCATGCTGCACCATAAGAATAAATTTAAGAAATGAGACGTGGAATTCATGTGACAGTCCATGACGTTATTGTGAGACTTTTGGTGATATCGCTGTATTTCAGTTATTGTTACATCCCTTCTCCTACACAGCTCCATATATCTGCATTCAGCGGCTGCCCACGTCACCATGTGTCAGTGGCCTGGGCATGTGCAGATTCCACACCACCTATCCCACCTTTCCCAAGTATGTGTAAGAACACATGTGTTCTAGGAAATACTGTCACGTTTGACACTCGCTCAGAAGTTTGTTGTACAGAGGGTTTGAGTGGCATCTATGGCTCTTTAAAAGAGCTTAAAGTCATGTTATAATGCTATTACCTCTCAAAAACATACCCAGAGATGTGTTTTGTTTCACCCACACATGTTTGAATAATCCTTTCAATAGTCTGTCTACATCTCCAAAGCTCAAAATGCTCTCTTCCACCTTGTGATGTCATGACGTGGTAGCATTCAATTTAACAGCTCCCATTTATCTTTAGTTCAGTAGAGACGGGCAAACCAATGCTGACACAGTGCTGAAACCTGCCTGGAGACGACCTCACCAGCTTTTTACCTTCAGTTGAAATCACAATTTGCCACATAATATATCACAACATTCTAGAATCTGTAGTTAAAAACTGAGCTGGGGACAGGTGGATTTCAATTTTGAATTCTTTTAAGAGCCTTTTTTATGGTTCATATCTCTGTGATCACTGAACCTATCCACATGAAACATAAAACAGCACAAAGTTCAGCGTCTTCTCTGCTGGCGTATAAAAAAATGACCGACTTTTTTTCACAATTTCTTCAAAAATTGATGCCATTATTCAGCTCCAAAGACAGGAGTTTGTGGAGGCAATCAAAAACAAATGATATGATTTAACATTTGAGGATAAGATATGTCTTTCAAAAACAGTGAAACTCCAATAGAGTTGTGTTCTGTCCTCATTTCTGATATAATGAGTCAGTTATTTATTCTACTGTCTACAGCTCAATTCACATACTGAACCAAAAAGTTCCCCACAAGTACATGAAGAAGTACCCACCATAAATATCCATCTATCAATAAGCCCATACAGTATTGTGACAGGCCTCAGTTCCAGTGGTGGTGCTGCAGTCTCATTTCAAAGTAATACACACAAACTTACATAGACACATGTAACACACACATAAGGCACAAATACACAGCCGTGTGCAGGCCTGGAGCCACTGATCAAACACCCCAGCGGCCTTCACTCTGCAACAGCTCAAACAAACTCACTGTACACTAGAGCACATGATGGAAGAACAGAACAGCAGGTTTCTAATCCCCTGTTTCGGCACCAGGTACTGTGGATGAAGTGTTTGGCCCAAGGGCACAGCAGAAGCATGTGGTGGAATTTGAAACGTCAGAGTGCAAACGGCTTGTCCAGGCATATATCCATCCATTTAACATTTATGTGATTACTGACTATCCACATGAAACAGAAACTAACATTAAGTTCAACAGGCTGATAAGTCAGCACGTGGAGTTGGAGAGATGTGGTATTATTTGATCAGAATCAGGGTGACAGTGGCTCAGGGTGACAGTGGCTCAGGGCGACAGTGGCTCAGGGCGACAGTGGCTCAGGGCGACAGTGGCTCAGGGTGACAGTGGCTCAGGGTGACAGTGGCTCAGGGCGACAGTGGCTCAGGGTGACAGTGGCTCAGGGTGACAGTGGCTCAGGGTGACAGTGGCTCAGGGCGACAGTGGCTCAGGGTGACAGTGGCTCAGGGTGACAGTGGATGTGGTATTATTTGATCAGAATCAGGGTGACAGTGGCTCAGGGTGACAGTGGCTCAGGGTGACAGTGGCTCAGGGTGACAGTGGCTCAGGGACACCAGGGCACTTGTTGACCAAACAAAGGCCAGTGGTCTGGAGAGACTGAGGATGGCGTCTACCCCAGGACAGCTGTGGAGAATGGAACACTACCAGAGGCTGTGTATCTATATTTAGAAGTTCAATGCCTCAGTCAGACAAAACACAGATTACAATTTATGAATTTCAAATAAAAAGATAATTATGATCATTTCTAGTTCGTTGGACATTTGAAATCGCCTCCACATATTCAGAACTACAGTGGAAATGATGCACTTTATGTTTAGACCTGATTTAGCCCTAGATTAGACATAGTCCTGTTACTTGGCTACAAAATTTCTAATCCCAAACTTCAACAAAGTGCCAGTCAACTGTTATTTGACGCACGAGGTAAACAAATAAAAATGAAACACTGCAGTGGGCAACATCAGACATGTAAGACATATAATACAACATCTTATGCTGACAGTGCTGACATAAGCCATTTGTGTGGGATTTGTGTCACTTTCTTTTCTGTGCCAGCGATATTTCAGAACAATAAAACTGCGCCAGAGGCCGTTTTATTGCCGCTCTGGTGTCGGTGTGGTAGACTCCAGAGCGGTGCATGTTCCAGGTAAACAGCACACGGACAAAGGTGCACGCTGCTCTCTTACCTCCTCCACCGCAGACACCGTGTTCCGACAGTCGCTCATCTTGGACTGGAAGCAGGACGAGCCCGGCGAGTTTAAATCCTCGTTCGTCAGCACCACGAAGTCGGAAATGCTGATCTGCTCCGGCATGTTTTTATTTCCAAAAGTGATCATTAAAGACAGGCGAAATCCACAGTAGCTCCGCGCGTGTGTCCCATTTGAGAAGCCGTCTACGCCGCCGCTCAGTCCTGTGCGTAAAAAGTACAATCCGCGCACGGTGTATGGATGCAAAGCTGGGCCGAAGTGGTGGAAAAGTTCGAACCCGGAGCTCTGGAGACTTGCTGGGTGAGTGTGCGCGCCTGGAGGTGCGTCGGGCTGCGCGCTATCGTGGAGCAGAGGAGGAGGGGCCTGGCCACCGTCACGTGGGGATGTTTGAGCTCCTGGCACAGAGCGGCGGAAAGAGTGCGCTCCCCCAGTTCTATTCAGGTTCTGAGCGGGGCTGAAGGGGGGCGCCATGGAAACGCAAAGTCCCTTCACCGAACGTCCTAAAGCAGCGGAATGACAATGTGGGAAAGTGTGGGAAACATTTGCTGTGAAGATGAATGAGAGTGAGAGCTGGAGAGGCCCGCGTGGAATCCGCATGTTCCACCGAAGAGAAGTACCTCTTTGTGGGCTGTTGGTTCAGCTCAGGCAACAGACGTCTGGTTGGTAATAAAACCTGTAAATAAAGCACTCAAAGCACTTTATATCGAGTAACAAGGAACCATAAACATCCATACAACAGTGTATGAAGACCAGACCAAGAGTAACGTTACTCAAGTAGAAGTACAGTGGTCCAAGAAATCAATTAAGAGGAAAAAGTTATTTGGAAAAAGCACAACTCAAAGTGAGAGAAACTTAAAGAGCAACTATCAGGATGTAACATCAGATTTACGACACAAAAATTAGAAATATATTAAAGAACGGTGTAAGAAACACAAAACGTCAACGTAAAGTTATAGACCCGCTATCACTGGGAGGAGTTACCAACACTTTTACTCAAGAGTACTGTTACTGCAATAAAAATATTCCTCAAATAGGAGTAAAAATATGTTGCTAGAAAAGTAAATATAAGTCTGCTTATAGGGGCTCAGGTTTAGTCCTGAGATCTGTGCCGCTTAAAAGGACAAATATTTGTACTAAAAAAACAATTGTTAGCTCTCTGTGTAGGCCTGATGTAGACTCACTTTGCTCTTGTTTTAGTCTTAAGCCCTATTCGCACGGGATAAGTAGAACCTGGGGACGTCTGATGATTTGCATATTCCCGCCTCACCTCTGTTACTCGCAGCGCATTCGCACGGGATAAGTCCGTAAATTCCTCTATTTTACTGAAATTACGAACGGATATGTCGTAACATCACATCCGTTTCTATGTCTTTCGCGCAGCTAAGTAAGTGAATTCACCTCCCCTTCACTCCACACCTCCATACTCCATACATACATGATGTCTGGAGCTGAAGCAGTGATGGACCTGCTGACAGGCCACACGATGGATCACAGGCTAAATAACAGGAGGCACTCCGAGTTTGGCCACAAAACCACACTTTTTTTTTTACATTTGAATGAGCCGTTCTAAATGATCACAGTGCGGTTTTTTGTGGTTTGCAGATTACACATCACCATCAAGCTTCCAGTGGGTAGTATCCTTATAGTGAATAAGGACCTGGATGCATTCCCTGGGGAGGGGAGCACATGATGAAACTCTGCAGTGATCCTTCTGCTGCTCACAGCTCTGAGGTTATTCAGTTGGGTCATTTACAACAGGCCTGTCCACAGGGTCACAACAAACATGTCGTCCTTTCAGAGGCTTTTTCAGTGAGTGTTGTCACATTTTAGTAAATCTAACACTATGGCCCATATCTTGTGACAAAGTGCTGCGCTGATGAGTTTAGACCAGTGTTTCCCAAACTTTTATTTTTTTGTCTGGGGACCCATAAACTACTGTCTGTGATACATTATACTCTTCCTGCTCCTGCACTATATGAACTATATGAATGTATCATGGATGTCACTGTTATCTGTGCCATAACCTGCTCCACAACCCACGTGCAATACCATTATGTGCAATATGGAGCACATCTGTGAAATACTCTCCTACGCCTTATTTAATCCCACCTGCACCTTTGTACATTACTATATTTTATTACATTTGTATTATATCTGTATTTTATTCTATTTTTACTATATTTACTTATTTTCCCTTGTATTTGCAAACACTTTTTAACAGTACTGTTTGTTGCAGCTATTAGTACTTAACGTATCTTAGTGAGCCAACAGTTCTTCTCATCCTAAACATTTCATTGCTCTGTTGACCTTGTGTCGAATCTGCCGATGACAAATACACAATCATGAATCATAAACCTTTGAGACCCAAGTCAATAGACATTATGAGTAAATCACAAACTAAAGGTGGATTTGACCAATATTGAACATTAATGAGGATATTTTATTGTTGACTGAGTGATCGTGTCTCTCTGAACAATTAGTATTACTCAAGTTATAATGAAAAACAGTATTGAACCAGCAATAAAAGGTGTCCATAAGTGGCCTATTTGGACATTAAATGTAGCCCGTTTCTTTTTCTTTTCAATATTTAATTGAACCAGCAATATTGGAACAAAAATAGTCAATAAAATAATTACGAAAGGATTGGAAATGATACAAACATGTCTTAACATGACCGTCTGACCTGTGGTCATGAGGTTCAAGTAACGACCGAAAGGACAAGACTGTGGATACAAGCGGTCAAATGGAGTTTCCTCTGCAGAGTGGCCGGGTGGTCCCTTAGAGATGGGGTGAGGAGCTCGGTCACACGGGAGGAGTTCAGAGTAGAGCCGCTGCTCCTCCACAAACAGCTGAGGTGGCTCGAGCATCTGTTCTGATGCCTCCTGGGCGCCTCCCTGGTTAGGTGTTCCAGGCACATTCCACTGGAAAGAGGCCGGGACACGCTGGAGGGACTGTCTCTGGCCTGGGAACGCCTCGGGTTCCCCCAGAGGAGCTGGAGGAAGTGTCTGGGGTGGAGGAAGTCTGGGAGTCCCTGCTCAAACTGCTGCCCCCGTGACCCTGCCCCAGATGAGCTGAAGACAATGGATGGATGTCTTAACATTTCACACTTCATGTGTCAGAACTGTATATTGCAGATCGTGACCCCAAAAAAATCTCTTGCTTGAGGGTCGCGACTCAGTCTTTGGGAAACAATGGTTTAGAGCATATGACCCGTTACACTGCACAAGTGCATGAACAAAGCGCTCAATGTAAAGATGTTTTCACAGAGTGGTCTTAAGAGGACTCCCTCTCTTTGTATACTGAAAATACAAAATATAGATCATGTTTCACTCCCCATTGCATAATTTGCTTAAGTTCTGATTATAGAAAGAGGACAAGTCCTGATGATTGTATAACACAAGTCAAAACTGCTCCCAGCCGGGCCCCTGGTCTGTGGGCCTGTTGTATGCTCCCTGTTTAATTACAAAAGAGCTGCTGTGAAAATCTATTCAATTCAATTTTATTTACATAGCCCAGAATCACAACAAGAGTTTCCCCAATGGGCTTCACAATAAACATGGACACATAGTCTGACATAGACATCAGCAAACACATGAACACCTGATCCTTGGTGCCAGAGAGCAGAAAACCCACCGGCAGGTGCAGTATGGGAAAATTCTCTCCAGACACTGTTGCCAACCAGCTGTCGCCATACGGCACCTTCAGACCTGAGAGCTTTGAGGAACCAGTCACTTTATAAAGAGCAGAGGTTTAGGCAGATGTGTGGGGACTGGCCATCAGCTCATTTGAGATGAGGGCTCCAACCAGGCAGGTGAGGGCTCCATCCAGACAGGTGAGGGCTCCAACCAGGCAGGTGAGGGCTCCAACCAGGCAGGTGAGGGCTTCAACCAGGCAGGTGAGGGCTCCAACCAGGCAGGTGAGGGCTTCAACCAGGCAGGTGAGGGCTCCAACCAGGCAGGTGAGGGCTCCAACCAGGCAGGTGAGGGCTTCAACCAGGCAGGTGAGGGCTCCAACCAGGCAGGTGAGGACTCCAACCCGGCAGGTGGGGCTTCAACCAGGCAGGTGAGGGCTCCAACCAGGCAGGTGAGGGCTTCAACCAGGCAGGTGAGGACTCCAACCCGGCAGGTGGGGCTTCAACCAGGCAGGTGAGGACTCCAACCCGGCAGGTGGGGCTTCAACCCGGCAGGTGAGGGCTTCAACCAGGCAGGTGGGGCTCCATCCTCCATCTAGGCTCCGTTATGTCAAAACAAGTGTCCAATAGATGCGTAAATCCACAGTTTTCCTCTTTAGTAGTTATCATCAGAACAGCAGTGGTGAAATCCAGTCTGGCACAATGATCCCTCGTGTACATTAGAGATGAACCACAAACTCCATGCACAAAATGTTGGCTGTTGATAAAAAGCTCCAGTGAGTGTCTGTGCAAGCACAGAGCAAAATATGAAAGACAGACAAAGTTATTCCTGTGTGTCATACGAAGAACAGACGAGTCCAGTGCTCAGAGAAGGTGTGCTCCTGTCGTTTGATGTGATCACTATTACGCACAACAATGGAAGCCTGTAAAGGGTCATGAGCTCCTGGTAGTTACTTATCAAGTGAGCATTTTACATATTTACATAGCTTAAAAATAAATAAGCAATGTTAAATAATCATAAATTATATATTTAGGGCTTCCAACTATTGTTATTGCCATATTTTGGTGAATCAATAATGAACAATGTGGCCACACCGGCTCGTCAAAGCCTGATCTCGTCAGATCTCAGAAGCTCAGCGAGGCCGGGCCTGGTCAGGACTTGGATGTCGGATGTTGTTGTGTCCTAAGACACTTCATTCACATTGCCTAGTTTGAAAGTGGTGTGTGAGTGATGGTGGTCGGAGGGGCCGATGGCGCAGATTGGATTGGGAGGTGCTGTATAAATGCAATGATTAAATCATTCATTAAAACATGTTCTCTCATGCCCCATTCTCCTCTGCCTACGTGGAGCCTGTTTAGTGCCAAACACGTCTGTCGCACATTCAGCCTGTTCATAGACTTGCTGTTTAACTGCTGCCAGTGTCGTCTCGGCCTCTCTCCCTGAATGTGCATTAATTGAACACCATTAGTGCAAAATGACCAGACAGAGCCCAATATCTGCTCAGAACCATGGAAATATGATGTAATATTATTAAACAAATACTTATTATACTGAACCTGGACCTTATTTTTTTATATGTAATCTGATAATTCTCTAATTTCACTTAATACTTCTGGGTGAACGGTTTATTGCAGCCCTTATGGAGTGATTTTTGTAGTCCCCATCAGTTTTAACATATTGTGTGTAAGATGTTTTTATGTGTGGCCTGGTGTGACGCCCAGTTTCTATCGACCAACTGACTACAGGATGAGTCAAGGGTGGAGCCAGAGCACCTGTCACTTGTTTCCACCTGACTGCCTGAGCCTTCTCCCTGTTATAAGGACTTGGGAGTTAGTTGGTGAAGCAGCTCTGAAGAAGACACATCAGTCGCACATTAGCCATTCATAATAAAGCCTTTTTAAACTACAACAAGCACTGTGCCTTAGCAGTTTTTGAGAAGACTTCTGACAATTCACAACTGAAGCTCCTACAGAAGTGAAGTCAGAACATATTTAAGAGACTAATTTCCTTGAGCTAAAGAGCACCTGTCCTGTTTGCAAAAAGTGAAGTAGCACTCCTCATACCAATTTATTGGTTCCTTAGTGCCTGACTTATTATAGTTATTATAGACCCTTTCAGTGTTACTAAACAGTGGTGACGTAGGCACGGTTGCACAGGCATTGTGGCAACAGAAGTACGGCAGAACTCAACAGCTACGCAAAAGGATTATGGTCAGAAGATCGCGAATATTAGCTCAAAATGCTAACAAAAGGTGTCCGACTGCCAGTTCCTTCAGCGATCACTGAGTAAAACTTTAGAAAACTTAGTCCGCTGGTAGAATATTGACATCATACACACAACAACCAGCTTTATTTTAATCACGTCCACCCTAAAAGGGTCTATATATCCATGCTCAGGAATCACCTATGGGACTCACTCGAAGAACCATGTTTTTAACATGTTGTGTGAGCTCCATTGTGGTCCAAATATTCGCAGGATCTTTAGGAGATCTTAGGATGATCTTAGTTAGACTCTGGATCTATTTTAATCATAAAATCAAGGTTTATTTCAGTTTTACCTCTTGTTTTTAATCGGTTTGTGGACTGTTTTGCAAGATGGCTGCCAGAGACAAACAGCGCTTTAGTACACTGCCTAGTGGCCAAACTAGCAATTGCCCTTAGATTTATGCCAATAATAATCCGTTCAGAAGGGCAACAGCCAACAAGGCCAACAAAGCCAACACTTGACTACATTGTCTTAAAAAGAACCTAAGAAGTTATTGCACTTAGATTTGTTGGGAAAAGTGTGTCTCTTCAGTGTTCTCTCTGTGCACACTGCTCCACTCCACAGTGCTCAGTAGTACACAGTAGTGCAGCTGTGACCAGAGCAGTAGCTTGCAAAATAAACAGATGCATTATGACTCTTATTATTCACACTCAGACACTGTCTGTGTAGAGGTGACGCCTGTGCTTGTTCATAAGTAAATTTCCACTAAACAGACCGGTTTGTCCATAGCCACACTCAGAATCTCACTGAGAGCCACACTCTGCTCAGAGGCACAGAGAGGGGCTGAAACAGGAGAGGTGATGTGGGGACAATGCACTCACATCACCGACGTTTAAGGGTCAAACCAAAAATTCCACAGTACACACAGTACAAGTCTGAGGCCAATATGTGTTTTATATGTTTGTAGAGTCAGTTTGTAAAGAAAGGGAAGGGCCAAACTAGTGAGTCAGCTCTTTTTAAAATGTGTCGTCATGTGCAAAATAAATGTGCCTTTGTTTATTCAGCTGTTGGCTTTAATTCAACTCCTCTAGAGTAAACGTGCACTACTTCAGAATGGGGATGACTCTATGAGTTGATAGAGCGTTTGTCCACTGAGCTGAAGGTTAGCACTTTGACTCCTGCTCTCCATATAAACATAAGCCAGAGCGAGTGTGATTCCAGCTCTCACTCACCCCTGTGTCCGCATACATTAGTGTGTACATTTTCCTTGATGTAAAGCTGCTTTTAGTGAAGATGGAAAAGCGCTATATAAAAATGTGACAATAATATTCACATAGAAGTTGAAAGCACTGGTTCATGAATATGTTCCAGTAAGAGTAAAAAAGTATTTGCAGAAACTAAGTATTGCCTGGCACATCCAGACTGATATCTGATACCTATCGACTGATATCCGATACCCATCATGTGTGCACCATGCAGGTCCCTGATTGGCTGATTCACTTGTCAGCCACACATCTGAACTCGGGGAGACGGACCAGTGGCCAGACTCATATCTTCCTAAAGTATTGAGGAAGTGTGTATTCTGGATCCCAGGCAATCTCCAATTGTAAGAGGAACTTTTTATGGCATCTAAAATGAAGTACTCAGGCACTAGTTTAGATGTTGGATTCGTGGATTAACAGATTCAGTAGAGAGACGCTAGAAACACCGCTGCAAAACAGAATTCACTCACCGGAAATGACGTCTACCAGACCACAGATAAATAGAGTTCTATAGGAGTTAAATATTATGGTGTCTGAGAAGGAGGGGCCCTGGGTACAAATCATCTTGTTGGCCCCACACTACATGCTATCTAATGAAAAATGCTCCTTACAGACTTTGTGAGGGCCCCTCCATGCACAACACATGAGAATTACAATAAGTTACTCAAGTAAATGCATGTGATGTGATTGTGAAAAGACAACGCAACCATATTTATAAGACTAGTCTTAACTTATCTGTTACACATGGGAAATTTGACACACTACAAATACTCCAAAAAGTCTTTATAACAAAGAGCTACTGTAATGATATATGAAAATCATACAAATTATAGTTTAAGTAACCCCAAGATTGTGCTGGTAAAGAGACATGTATGTCAGGTCCCCGCTTTACACCACAGACAGTGAGGGGCCGCGATAAAGCAGGTCAGGAGCCCCCATTGTGACCTTTTCTCCCCACTCCTCTGAGGACTGCCTCTGGTGGTGGTCAGAGGTACTGACGGAGACCTGTTTTTGCCTTTCCATGTTTGGGCAAGACACACTGCACTCATTTCTGTGAATAATTAGGATGCTCAGAATGCAGAAGGTAATGGGGAACATGAGGAATGAACGAGGTCTGGTTTTCATGTTTTTTAGATGGTGCAATTTGGTAGTATACAATTTTTCTTTTCATTTACTGACTACTTGAATAATGCTTACTTTTTGCTTTGTACAGTTTAGATCCCACTCAGGTCACACACTTCTTTTGAATTCTCCAATAAGGACTTTCAAATATTGCCAGTGACACAGGAATGTGAGGACAAATATCCAAATGACGGCACAGGACGACCAACAGAAGCTAAAGCTGTTGGATCAGCATCATGTTTGAATGATAAAATAAGTAGGTCAGAAAGGAGGCCGTCCCATAGTCAGAGAACACATGCACATTACACCAGAGTGAGGGAGAAACACGGGGGCTAACCACTCTGCCACTGTAAACACAAAACAACAAACACTTATAAACATGTACATTTTCTCCTCTTCTCTTGTGCACTCTGAGCATCCTAATTATTCAACGTGATGAGTTTATACTGTCAGAGACCAGAGTGCACTTTTATTACCACAGTAAAGCTAACAACAACTAGCACTTATTCATCTGTATTGTCTAATACAGGAAGTGCTCCACTGTGCTTTTAAACTCCACACACCTTCACTAGAATCATTTGGATGATTTCTACCTTGGAATTGTCAATCTCTGTCAATCTGAACTGAAGGTAAAAGGAGCAGTTAACTTGAAAAGTACCACTTCATGACATCACAAGGTGGGACAGTAAGAGTAACAGTAACAGTATCAATAAGAGTAAGAGTAAGAGAAGGCTTTGGGGGGAAATGGGTGCTCGCTCGCTCCGAGTGACGCACAGGCCGATCACATGTTCCAGGAATGGATGTGGACGGCAGCTCCGCTCTTTCCCAGCAGACCTCCTTCTTGGACCCTCCTTCACTCTCTCCTTATCCCTCCTCTCCCCCTCTTTTCACCCTTTATCTCATGTTCATCCTCCCCCTCACACTCCTCTCTCACTCCTCTTTCTCCTCGCTTTTTTCTCCCCTCCTTTTCATCCTCCCCCTCTCACTCCTCTCTCCTTCCTCCTCTTATACCCCCTTTCCTCTCCGTTTCATTCTCCCCCTCTCACTCCTCTCTCCTTCCTCCTCTTATACCCCCTTTCCTCTCCGTTTCATTCTCCCCCTCTCACTTTTCACTCTCTCAGAAAACAACATAGGCTTTGCTGATAATTGACGTGCGTTTTGGGGAAAACCAGGTCTCATTTCCAAAGACGGCGTCCATCCCACTGGGGAGGGCTCTGCTGTCTGATCTAGAAATATGACCGACAGCATCTTCGCTTCATCTGACAAACCAGAGGTGGGACCTGGGCTCAGAGCAGGAGGTCAGAACACTCCTCTGAGCCTCCTCCTCTCAATCACCTGCAAGTCCAGTGTTCAGGTTTAGTGCAGCAAATAGACACTGTGTCTGTTCCTCACCCAATCAAAAGCAGTCGCCCACTAATAAAAAGAGCAATCTCCAAAAATCTAATAAAAATAACTACCAATAGTAAAATTAATAAACAACAAATAAATGGGATTAATTGTGGCTACATTTATTAAGCAAGAGATCCCATACAGACCATTAGGGAAAGGCGGTAACTCGGAATATACTGCAGTGGAAATTTGGGACAAAAATGAACCAACAATGATAATTAATTTATATAATCCATGTCTCAGTTTAGAGCTACAACATCTTAGTGTTGAAGGTCAAGATCGTCGTAACGTTATATGGTCTGGAGATTTCAATGCCCAGAGCACAGTGGGAGGGGGAGGGGGGAGAGAAAAAGACGCTAAATATTCAAAACCTTATACAATTCAGGAAAGCTGAGGCGCTGGTCAAAAGGACAGTTAAACAGGTGAAGCGAGGGAGCTGGAGAACTACACCGGTGGGTGAAGTGTGGGGAATGGTTAAGAGGATGGGTGGAGACAGACGAGAGTGGGACTACCCTGTTTTAACTTCAGTGGAGGGAGCTGCAGTGTCAGACCAACAAAAGGCTGAGATTATGACCAAAAGTTTTGCAGCGGTCCACAGCTCTGACAGTTTATCAGAGATGGCAATAGCAAGATTAGAGCAGACCAAAGCACAACATCTAGAGGCATTAAAGAGAAAGACTACCTCAGGCCATAATTTGGACTCTTTATTTACTGTGGAGGAAATGAAGAGGGCACTAAGGACAACAAAGACAACTGCTCCTGGGAAAGATGAAATCTGTTATTCAGTATTGAAGAATCTTGGTAGGGAGGCTCCCAAAAAGTTACTGTGTCTCATCAATCGAATATGGAACCAGGGAGAACTCCCCGCCACTGGGAAGGAGGCAGTAATAGTCCCTATAAGAAAGCCAGGAAAAGATCCTTCCAAGCCAGCTAGTTATAGACCTGTTGCCCTCACTTCCAACCTGTGTAAACTTATGGAGTGAATGATAACTGAAAGATTGACTTTTGATTTGGAGAAACGAGGAACGTTAGCCAATTTTCAAAGTGGTTTCAGGAAGGCAAGAAACACAACAGATGCAACTGTTCTACTTGAAAATGTCATTAGAAAGGCCCAGGTAAATAAGGAGGCAGTATTAGCTGTCTTCTTTGACACTGAGAAAGCGTATGATGTGCTGTGGAGGGAGGGCCTATTAATTAAACTTCATAAGCTGGGAGTAGGTGCCAGGGCCTTCAACTGGATCAAGGACTTCCTCTTTGGTAGGAAAATCCAGGTTCAAATAGGAGCAACTGTTTCTAGTCAGTACATAGTGGACAATGGGGCACAGCAAGGCAGTGCAGATGAGTCCTTTGCTTTTTGTTATTATGATTAACGATGTGTTCTCTGCAGTTCCTGAGGGGATTGGCAGGTCACTTTTTGCAGACGATGGCGCCCTGTGGAAGAGAGGCAGGTGTATTGGGCACATCGTCGATAAGGTCCAAGATGCGATAAATGTTGTGGTTGAGTGGGGTTTCAATTGGGGATTCAGATTTTCAGTAGAAAAGACAAAACTGATGTTCTTTACCAAAAGGAAAGTAAGTGAGGCCTTAAAACTTAAGCTGTACAGTGAGGAAATTGAGAGAGTTTTTAGGGGTTGTATTTGACTCCATCTGACATGGAAGGCCCATACTGACAAAACTGAAACTAAATGTAAGAAGATAATAAATATCATGAGGTATGTAGCTGGGAGAGAATGGGGGGCTAGTTGCTCAGCGTTAAGAAGACTCTATCGAGCCCTCATAAAATCTGTGTTTGACTATGGCTGTGTGGTGTGTGGATCAGCAGCTCCTTCTGTGTTAAAACGGTTGGATGTACTCCAGGCACAAGCTTTGAGAGTGTGATGTGGTGCTCTTAAAACTTCTCCTGTTAATGCTCTGCAAGTCGAGATGAGGAAGATGCCTCTTGACCTGAGGAGGAAGCAAATCTCTGCTAAGTATTGGATTCATCTCAGGAGTCGTGGTAAATCTCACTCTACCAGGGAAGTGCTTTTAGACTGCTGGGAATATGGAAAATGTCAGAGGGACCATTTTGGAAAGGTGGGAAACCTTGTGGCTAAGGAGTGCTGCATTTTTGATTGAACCATATGCCCTGCTCTAGTGTTCCCCGCTGTGCCTCCCTGGTTACTGGTGTCCCCGGTTGTTGATTGGTGTCTTCTTGACCTGAAGAGGGAGACAACAGGGAAAGCTGATCCTGTTGCAGCATTTCACCTCCACATCCAGGAGTGGTACAGTAGCTTTACCCAAATATTCACAGATGGAACAAAAAACCCAGATACAGATGTGACAGGTTTTGGAGTAGCTGTCCCTTCCAAAAACATTGGGATTAACAGATGCCCTGGGAGTTTACACTGTGGAGATGGCCGCTGTGTTGGTGGCACTCGAGTGGGTAGAGATGGCGAAGGTGAAACAGGTGCTAGTGTGCTCTGACTCCTCTTCAGTTGTTTCTAGTATTCAGTCTTTTCAATCAAATACCAGACCAGACATATTGTTTGAAATCTTGATGTGTATTACCAGACTTAATCATTGTGGGTGTCTTGTTAAATTTGTATGGGTGCCAGCTCATGTCGTTGGAGGATACGAAAAACAGATAAACTGGCTAAAGGATCCCTAAACAAAATGAGTATTGAGATGACTATTAAGAGCAGCAAATCGGAGGCAAAGAGTCTGATTTGGAGACAGATCACTAAAGAGTGGCAGAGGCATTGGGATACTGGAGTTAAGGGCAGACATCTGTATCAAATTAAAAAGGAGGTGACAGGGCTCAGTGTACAAGGGGGTGCAGGAGGGATGAAATAGTGATCACAAGACTGAGGCTGGGACATTGTGCGCTTAACGGGACATTACACATGATAGGGAAGCATGGGACTGGGCTGTGTGAGGTGTGTCAAGAAGAGGAAGAGACAGTGGAGCATGTGTTTTTAAGGTGTCGGGGCGACAATGTGGAAGGGGAATCACTGAAGGAGAGGCTGGAAAAACAGGGACGTCAAGTATTTTCTCTGAGGATTGTTCTGGGCTGTGGTAGTAAGGGCCAACTAGGAGAAGTGGTAGCCTTTTTAAAGGAGACCGGTGTTTATTATAGGATCTAGAGATAGACTATATTATTTTGTTTTATTTTATGTTAATATTTACTTTCGCATCAGATTGTAAGCCTATTCTGACCCATACTCCGGAACAGTAGGTGGCGGTAATGCTCCTATTCAATGGCTGCCAACTGCCGTAAAACAACAAAAAAGAAGAAGAAGAATATTTCTGGCTGACGTCACTTCCCGGTCCTGCTGTATCGACAGTGTGCTAGCGTATGTGTCTCTGTGAAGCTAGTATATTTGTCATTTTAAGTCTCTAGTGCAGGCCGTTCTTTGTGTTAAAAGTCTATTTTTAAATCTATTTTCCGCTCTAGGTGCGTGTCTTAGTCATATAAACTCTCCGCTTAGCTCTACTTTCGCATTTGCTTAGTGTTTCTGTTAGGCTAAGCCCAGCTAAGCTAGGCTATCTTAGCCTTAGCCATGGCGTCTACCTCTTCGCTCACCCCTCAGTTCTGCGCAGCTTGCTGTACGTACAGTGAGTCACCTGCCTCCTTTAGAGAAAAGGATTGCACCAGGTGTATTAAGTGGTTTGGAGGCCAGGCTGGAGCAGGTAGAAGCGCGGCTCCGCACAGTGGAGGAGGAAGAGAAGCGAGTTATCCAGGCAGCGTCAGGGACCGCGGACCGCGCTAACAGAAGTAGGAATGTTAGCGAGACTAGCCCCCAGCTTCTCCCAAGCAGCCAGGAGAAAAGGATGGATTTGTCACGTAGTTTCATGTAGGAGGAAGCATAGTTCATAGGATGGGGCCCCACTTGCCTGGATCTCTCCTGCCTGGTTGAAGCCCTCAGCTCAAATGAGCCGATGGCCAGTCCCCACACGTCTGCCTGTCCGTCTAAACCTCTTCTCTTTTACCCCTTTTCCACCGCAACGAACCAGGTGCTTGTTCTGTGCTGGTGCTTCCTGCCGATTATCTAAGAACCGGTTCGTTTTTCCACCAGCTAGACGAAACATACAACTCTTCATCAATGCTACGGGCAACTGATGCGTTCCCGAAGAAAAGTAATTGTAGCTGCGCGGGCAGAAGCTACGCGGACCAAAGCTACGCGGTCCGCCGCTCCGCTGATGTCTTATGTAATAAATACACTAAAGTCACTCTCTTTACCGGAAAAACACAGCGTCCAAGACGCGTGTCGGGTGCGTCTGAATTCACCAGTTACCATTAGCATGACTTCTTATGGACGTGCGTCACTATAGCAACGCACCGAGCGGTTTACAGCACCGGTTCCTGTTTCTGGCCCAGCCTTTAGTTGGTTCTGAGTTGGAACCGGTTCGTCGGGGCCAGTGCCAGGTTTATTTGTGTGGAAAAAGAAAGAACTGGTTCAAGATTTGGCACTGGCTCCGAACCAGCACTGGAACTGCCCTGGTGGAAAAGGGGTAAAATAAAGTGACTGGTTCCTCAAAGCTCTCAGGTCTGAAGGTGCCGCACGGTGACAGCTGTTGGCAACAGTGTCTGGAGAGAATTCCCACACTGCACCTGCCGGTGGGTTTTTTTACTCTGGCACCAAGGATCGTGTGTTCATGGAGAGACTGAGGATGGGACAATGTGTTTGCTGATGTCTGTGTCAGATGATGTTTCCATGTTTTTCACTGTGAAGCTCATTGGGGAAACTCTTGTTGTGATTCTGGGCTATAGAAATAAAATTTAATTGAATTTCTTTTTTCCTTCTACATTTCTTAGGGGCTGGTTTCACATCTACTCTTTACAGGTTACAAAAAAATCTAATAAACTTACAAATGGTAAAAGAAGTAAATGCACCTGAAGTAAAAAACAAACTCCATGACTGGTTTCAGAATTTATTCAATCATTTCAAACAGGCCACACATTACTACAATATTAAGTGCTGCATGTCATTCAAAACCAAAAGCCTTCAGTCTGAGGCATACATCAACTTTGAAAACATTCAAAATAGGTATAAATACAGGCCGTGTATGTACAATACCAAAAACCATCATTACAAACATCTGAACTATCTACACCCAGAACACACGCACACTTCAAGTTTATAGGACAGGTCACTTAGCTTATCTCTGCCAACATGAGCAATGAGTTCAAATACAGGCGAGAGACATGGGGAGTTCTGTTCTGTTGCCATGGTTTGTACGGAAGCCCTCGGGAGCTGAGGGAGAGCAAAATTCGAATAGAAAAACATGCAAAACAGGGACAAAAGATTCATTGATTAAAGGGTTTAAATGGCCATATAATGGTATATTTGTAATCCTAATAATGCAGAATTCTCTCTGTCCCTGTCTTTGTCAGGACAGTTTTCCTCAGAATGATAAAAATATGTATTTTTTTCACCCTAAAACACTGCATTAGTGTGTGTGTATCGTCCATGCTTTATGCAGAATTGTGTTTTTGTGTCAATACACCGTATGGACACAACTGTTGATAATGTGTCTGCTTCCTCAGTGAATATTACTATAAGGGAATGTATTACTTAAAAGTAAAAATCTTTTTTTCACATTAGCATGGAACATATAGAAGAACATGGGCATTAGATCTAGTGCATTGTCAAAAAATCCAATTATCAATATTAAGAGCAAATGATTACCGTAGTTTGAATGGATTCTTCAATAGAATTGTACTCTCACAACATGGCTGTTGGTTACTACACGTTACCATGGCAACGTGCTCTCTAGCATTCATTAATACCGTACTGGCCACAACTATCGACACACTGACATTTACAGTGGTCAGTGAAGGCAACACATGTTCACAGGCCCCACATGTGATGGCAACAGGTTCAAATACACCAGGTCAAGACCACAAAGACAATGATTCAGAAACATTAGACTGGAAAAGGCAAAGACACACACTGCATCATCACGTGTGGAAGTCACACCACACACAGGGACTGTCTGCAGTCACTGCTCCATTCATGTGACTCAAATGTGCAACACAAAAAAGGTGCACTATGTAACTTTCTGGCGCACCTGCTAGTCACCATGGTGATATTATTGCTTCGCCACAGCAGGGCATTAAATTAAACCACTGGGGGGTCTATTGCTCAAAAATGTCTGCATGCATTTTTACTGAATGAACTGTGACTTTGGTTGAACTGGAGGCTCCACCTCCTCGTCTCCGTGGAGACAGAAAGGTTTAATGCCAAACTGTGGAATGAAATGTAAAACAATAACGGCTCCATGGTAATGAGCCGGTGGTGTAACAGTGCACATTTAAATGAAGAAAAGCTGCCTCAGTCAGATGATTGGAGCAGTGACTGGAGCTTCACATCTCCAACGGGACATGAGGAAGCTGCATCTGAAAAATAAACTATTTATACTGGCACCAAAATGCACCTGAATTCATTTCAAAATTCACAAAAGCTTTAAGGGCCCAAATGACACTGTTTTCTGATCTGTTATAATGTCGTTCATCAAAAACACCCAGAGTTCTGTGTGAAAGAGACATTCACACAGATTTTACACACAAACCCTGCATATTTAGTCTATAGAGAGAGTTCTCTGAAACACAAAGAAAACTCAGCTCCACCTTGTGATGTCATGTGCTCCACTGTGTTTTAAATCAATCATTTAGATAATCTCTACTAAACAAAATGTAATGCTGATAACTTGAAAACGACCACATCATGACATCACAAGGTGGAACAGTCTGTCTCAACAGCTTTGGAGATGCAGACAGACTAAAGGGTTAATAATAAAGGGTTAGTCAAACATGTGTGAATGAAACAAAACACAACTTCACGCAGGGTTTTGAGGAGGAACCAACATTCCAGATCACCTCCGTTTAGTGCAATATTTTTCTCATCTTTCTGGTCATCGTTGGAAACACAAAATTTCCATACTCAAAAACATTAAAATAACTAATTAAATTCAAATGGTCGTACAGAAACAAGACACGAGCTGCTGGTCAGTCAGGCTGGCCTCAGGTACAGGCTCAGGCTCAGATGAAGAACTGAGATCTAATCACATTTTTGGACATTATTCCATCAAAATGTGGATAAAGCTTCAAATCAAAGCAGTTCTCACCTGAATGTTTCCCACAGACTTGTACTGAGAATGTGTTGGTAGTGGCACAGGTCATTTGAAAAAATAAAAAAAACTGATCAAAGTTATTAAAAATATCAGAAGCCTGTAATACACTGTCTACAGCAGGTTCAAAAGTCTATCAGATGTATTACAGTTTTATTCTAGCCCCACTACCAAACTCACTCAGGTCTGATTTACATATAAAATGGTACAAATGACACTTGTTTCTTCTATTTCAAAGGAGCACTATGACATTTTTCTATGTAAGCTGCCATTGAATGTATGTGTCTCCAAGGAGACGAGCAGGCAATACCACCGGGTACTGTGACAGGTCAGCTCTGTGGAGAGGAGACCCAGCTGACCTGTAATACCACCGGGTAATGTTACAGGTCAGCTCTGTGGAGAGGAGACCCAGCTGACCTGTAATACCACCGGGTAATGTTACAGGTCAGCTCTGTGGAGAGGAGACCCAGCTGACCTGTAATACCACCGGGTAATGTGACAGGTCAGCTCTGTGGAGAGGAGACCCAGCTGACAATAAGAATGCTTTTCAATGTATTTTGAAACTAAACTGAAAAGCTGCAAATAGATAAGCTTAATGTTATATTATTGAGCATTCACACAGAATAAGAAAAGTGACATAGTGCAGCTTTATGTGGCCCTTTTCAGCAGTCTGTGTGTGATCATATATGAGCCATTCTGTCTGCTCTCGGACCAGTGACAACACTTTTCTCCTTCTTCTGCCTTCTGCCTTTCAGAGACTTCACAGTTGGGTTTGGGTGAAGCCTGCTGTAGCTCGATTCTGAGCCAGTTAAAGCTGACATTATACAAGAGTGCCCCCTACTGGCTCAATGAAGAACTGCTCATATTAAGCCACTAGCTAAAATCATTGCGTTTACGATGCATAATAATTTAACAGTCTGGTCAAATGTCACAAATCTAAAAACAATTCCCGCTTCTACCGCTCCCTTATTTTCCAATGACCTTCACATATATGTACAAATATTCACACCAGTAACGCTGGCTTCAACCTGGCGTTACACAACATGGCTTTAGTGTAGGCAACTGAGGAAAGACACTCGTTTCTCCTTTCAGAACTTTCACTCTACACAATAAAGTGTAAATTGGTTTATCAGCCCTCATCCATATTCTGATATGGAAGGTGTTTACTTGAAACAAGATTTTCAACTTTGTACACTTAAGTACAAAAAGAATGAAAGAGGAAGTACTCATCCGTGTACAACAATATGCTGAGGGCTCCTGGAAGAGAACCTCACTCCTACAATTTTTCCTAGATTTTCTGAATAACTAAATCACCTCTGAAAAAAACATTTTGTACTAAAATATCTAAAATGTCTTATTTGCATATAAAACATAAAATGAAGAAATAATTGCAGTGCATTTTCCTGCTCCTTAGTAGGAAAGGTTCCGTACTGAAATATGTAAATTAAAAAAGTCCATTTCACCTCCCTGCAAAAATAAAGATCTACACGAGTTTGAATGCTTCAAATGACTCAATATTCAGAATCAAGAGGTCAAGTCAACTATAACCAGCTGTAGATTAGTTTTTGTTTTGGTCGTGCCACTGTTGGGCTCAGCTCTTGAGCAGGTCGGTTTTGGTCGTGCCACTGTTGGGCTCAGCTCTTGAGCAGGTCGCCCAGGTCATAGGAGTCGAAGAAGTCGGACACTCCCTCGTGCTCCTCCAGGCTCCACAGGTAGTTGTCATGGTCCAGAGGGGGAGAGAAGCTGACGAAGGGGGCCAGGGCAGCGCTGGGCAGCTGGTCCTCGGTCATTTGCAGCAGACTAGGGGGTAAACCCAGCAGGCCTTCCACATCCAGCAGAGAGGGTGTGGAGGGGGGCATGGAGGAGGAGCTCGCTGTGGGGGGTTTACATCAGTTTAGTTCATTTATCAGGGACAATGCACAGAAAAACACTAACCTACACAAAGAGCTCAACCCAGACAGAATGAAGACAAGACAATGCACAGTGTCAAAGTCTATGAATCCCTCAGCCAGTCAATCCAATGAGTGAGAACATCCCACCCCCACACCCACAGGAGCATTCATATACAAGGCAGCCATTGTTTGGCCAGGCATGAAATGGGAGGTTATAACAGGTGAAGCTACAAGATAACAAAGAAAAATAATTATTTCTTTCCCTGTACTGATTATTTATGCTATTTTATGTTTAAATGACCAGCCTCTTGTGTGGCATCCAGGGCCAAAGCCTTTCAACACATACAGAAGCCATGATCAGGACTCCTGGCCCTGGATCATATACTTAGCAATAGGGCTGGGCGATATGGACCAAAAAATATATCTCGATATATTTTGCTATATCTCGATATACGATATATATCTCGATATCTTTACAGGAAAAATACCCCCCTCCCAAACTACTGCAAAAACAACAGACACATTTTATCTGATTAATATTCATTTAGTTCTGCACTTAAACACTCTGCACCCCTTTCTGGACCCTCACCCACAGTTTAAGAACCTCTTCTTTAAGAGAACTTCCACTGGTACTTTAAAGAAAACTGCTTCAAAGTGAAAAAGGTGGCTAGGATTTTTAAACCTGTATTTTGACATTCCTAACTAGAGTTACATTCTCTTGTTTTAAAGTGATATTTAGTCTCTGCACGTTTACCAAACCAAACGCACATTGTGACAAATATGACCGCACTCAGTATTCAGACCTTGAGTCCGTGACAAGACCAAGACAAAGCTCTCGCTTTAGAGAGGGAAGTCCAGCGGCATGGGGCTGTCTACTGAGTGGTGGGGCAGGTGTGGGTCCTGCTGCTCCTCGTTTAAGGGGGCGTGGGTGTGTTTTGAAGCGGAGTTTGTTCGTATCAGTGATATCGGCGCACACGCAGAGCTCGTATGCTGGAGTTGTGGGCGGTCACAGGTGTCATGTGGTTGCGCTCGCACTGGGCAGGTGCATTTAGAAAGTTTAACTCGTCACATTACGTCTGTGTGCAGCTCCTTATTGTGCTGCAGAAGCACTCGCACAGATGCGCCTGTTTTGATTTCCATGTTCGCACAACGAAATATTTGCTCTCAAATGCGAGTGAAATGGGCGCACTGTAGAGCCCTGGTACTAGTCCTGGTTTAGTCCGCGGCCGAGCCCCGGGCTCTGCGGCCACGTTTAGTCCTGGTTTAGTCCTAGTCCTGGTTTAGTCCTAGTCCTGGTTTAGTCTGCGGCCAGCTCCGGGATCCAGGGTTGAGCACAGGGGACATAAGTGAGGAGGCGGAGGCGAGCGCGGCACAGAGAAGGCAAAACAAGCGAAGCGGCGAAACCAGAAGTAAACATAAGCATTATAGCGATATATCGATATGTCAGAATTCATATCGAGTTTCAAAAATATCTCGATATATTTTAAATATCGAGATATCGCCCACCCCTACTTAGCAATGGTGTACAAGATGCTGTTCATGGTATTTGAATGTTATTCAACAGCAATTTATTTTTAGCTAATTAAAAACAAATGAAATAAACAATCCTCTTTTAAAACCCAAACCACAGCAGCTTTACCGTGGCCGGGGTCCGGGCGGCTGCAGTAGTCATGTGTGGAGGTAGCTGGTATGGTGGGGGGTCCCAGGGCAGCGGGGAATTCCTTCTTTGGGGTGAGGCCTCCCTTCACGGGGCTGACCTCCTCCATCCCCTCCTCTGGGCACAGGTACACCTCGATGGGCCCATTCGTGCTCTTCAGGTAGATCTGTAAACTGCTCTGCTGAGGAGACACAGGAACAGTCAAAGACGGCAAGAACACATTTTCTATCTCACCAATAACTTGTGATGGTCATTTATGTTTTATAGCTTAAAGCCACAGCTACTTTTTAGAAATAGATGTTTTGCCCTGAAAAATGTGAACAAACCTGCATCCTTAGTGTGAGTGGGATTGTGTCTCCACAAACCTGATTCTTCTTTGGCCTGAAGAGAACCTCCTCCTGCTTGTTTCCTGTGCCTATAATCCTCCACAGTACATCAAATCTACCTCCATGAAGACAGCTCCAAAGGTCTATGAAATCATGCAGGTGATATGATATGCTCCCTTCAGAAAGCACTTCATATAGAACCTCTAATTTGGTCTCATGGAATCAGCTGATTGTCTCCATGGAAATGGATATGTTTAATGCCATACTGTGGAACATTCCAGGCAAAATAATCTCCACAATGACACCGGGAGCATACCCAGAAAAAGCTATACTTACAATGGCAATACCACTTTCTCTCATTATGAACCAACACAAGCAAAAACTGAGCATCCACTCAAGTTAAAAAGTGACATACTACACCTTTAAAACAGTGTTCAGTTAACAGTGAGACTGGACCATGGAAATGTAACCTCAGATATGTTTATGATAAGAAGATGGACATTACAGAGTCTGTGTGTTTGTGAGTCTGCTGTAGGCCTCATGTTTGTGTGTTTGTGAGCCTGCTGTAGGCCTCATGTTTGTGTGTTTGTGAGCCTGCTGTAGGCCTCATGTTTGTGTGTTTGTGAGCCTGCTGTAGGCCTCATGTTTGTGTGTTTGTGAGCTTGCTGTAGGCCTCATGTTTGTGTGTTTGTGAGCCTGCTGTAGGCCTCATGTTTGTGTGTTTGTGAGCCTGCTGTAGGCCTCATGTTTGTGTGTTTGTGAGTCTGCTGTAGGCCTCATGTTTGTGTGTTTGTGAGCCTGCTGTAGGCCTCATGTTTGTGTGTTTGTGAGTCTGCTGTAGGCCTCATGTTTGTGTGTTTGTGAGCCTGCTGTAGGCCTCATGTTTGTGTGTTTGTGAGCCTGCTGTAGGCCTCATGTTTGTGTGTTTGTGAGCCTGCTGTAGGCCTCATGTTTGTGTGTTTGTGAGCCTGCTGTAGGCCTCATGTTTGTGTGTTTGTGAGCCTGCTGTAGGCCTCATGTTTGTGTGTTTGTGAGCCTGCTGTAGGCCTCATGTTTGTGTGTTTGTGAGTCTGCTGTAGGCCTCATGTTTGTGTGTTTGTGAGTCTGCTGTAGGCCTCATGTTTGTGTGTTTGTGAGTCTGCTGTAGGCCTCATGTTTGTGTGTTTGTGAGCCTGCTGTAGGCCTCATGTTTGTGTGTTTGTGAGCCTGCTGTAGGCCTCATGTTTGTGTGTTTGTGAGTCTGCTGTAGGCCTCATGTTTGTGTGTTTGTGAGCCTGCTGTAGGCCTCATGTCTGTGTGTTTGTGAGCCTGCTGTAGGCCTCATGTTTGTGTGTTTGTGAGTCTGCTGTAGGCCTCATGTCTGTGTGTTTGTGAGCCTGCTGTAGGCCTTACCCCCGGGGTGTCAGGCACCTCCAGCTTGGTCTCTGCAGGAGCTTTGACTGCAATCACTGTCTGCTCCCTGAGGCTGGAGATGGAGCGTAGGTCCTGGTATGTCACATAGCCCAGCGTGTGAAGGGTTAAGGCCAAACAAGCACTTCACACTGTACACAGTACAGAAGGCATACGCCGTACACTGTACACAGTACAGAAGGCATACGCCGTACACTGTACACAGTACAGAGGGCATACGCCGTACACTGTACACAGGCCCTTCGCAGGCCGTACACAGGCCGTACACAGGCCGTACACAGTACACTGTACACAGGCCGTACACAGGCTGTACACAGGCCGTACACAGGCCGTACACAGGCCGTACACAGGCCGTACACAGTACACTGTACACAGGCCGTACACAGTACACTGTACACAGGCTGTACACAGGCTGTACACAGTACACTGTACACAGGCCGTACACAGTACACTGTACACAGGCCGTATACAGGCTGTACACAGGCCATACACAGTACACTGTACACAGGCTGTACACAGGCTGTACACAGTACACTGTACACAGGCCGTACACAGGCCGTACACAGGCTGTACACAGTACACTGTACACAGGCCGTACACAGGCTGTACACAGGCCGTACACAGGCTGTACACAGGCCGTACACAGTACACTGTACACAGGCCGTACACAGGCTGTACACAGGCCGTACACAGTACACTGTACACAGGCCGTACACAGGCCGTACACAGTACACTGTACACAGGCTGTACACAGGCTGTACACAGGCTGTACACAGTACACTGTACACAGGCCGTACACAGGCTGTACACAGGCCGTACACAGTACACTGTACACAGGCCGTACACAATACACTGTACACAGGCCGTACACAGTACACTGTACACAGGCCGTACACAATACACTGTACACAGGCCGTACACAGTACACTGTACACAGGCCTTACACAGGCCGTACACAGTACACTGTACACAGGCTGTACACAGTACACTGTACACAGGCCGTACACAGTACACTGTACACAGGCCGTACACAGTACACTGTACGCAGGCCTTACACAGTACACTGTACACAGGCCTTACACAGGCTGTACACAGTACACTGTACACAGGCCGTACACTACACAGTACACAGGCTGTACAGCCTGTACACAGGCTACACAGTACACTGTACACAGGCCGTACACAGTACACTGTACACAGGCCGTACACAGGCTGTACACACTACACAGTACACTGTAGGGCCGTACACAGTACACTGTACACAGTACACTGTACACAGGCATTACACAGTGTAGGGCCGTACATTACACTGTACACAGGCTGCACAGGCCGTACACAGTACACAGTACACTGTACACAGGCGTACAGTACACTGTACACAGTACATGTACACAGGCCGTACACAGGCTGTACACAGGCCGTACACACAGGCTGTACCTGGGCCGTACACAGTACAGTGTACACAGGCCGTACACAGGCCGTACACAGGCTGTACACAGTACACTGTACACAGGCCGTACACAGGCTGTACACAGGCCGTACACAGGCTGTACACAGTACACTGTACACAGGCCGTACACAGTACACTGTACACAGTACACTGTACACAGGCCGTACACAGTACACTGTACGCAGGCCTTACACAGGCTGTACACACTACACTGTACACAGGCCGTACACAGTACACTGTACACAGGCCTTACACAGGCTGTACACAGTACACTGTACACAGGCCGTACACAGTACACTGTACACAGGCCGTACACAGTACACTGTACGCAGGCCGTACACAGGCCGTACACAGGCTGTACACAGTACACAGGCCCTACACAGTATACTGTACACAGGCCGTACACAGTACACATGTACACATATACTGTACACTGTACACAGGCCGTACACAGTACACTGTACACAGGCTGTACACAGTACACTGTACACAGGCCATACACAGTACACTGTACACAGGCCATACACAGTACACTGTACACAGGCTGTACACAGGCTGTACACAGTACACTGTACACAGGCCGTACACAGTACACTGTACGCAGGCCGTACACAGGCTGTACACAGGCCGTACACAGTACACTGTACACAGGCCGTACACAGTACACTGTACGCAGGCCTTACACAGTACACTGTACACAGGCCTTACACAGGCCGTACACAGTACACTGTACACAGGCCGTACACAGGCCGTACACAGGCCGTACACAGTACACTGTACACAGGCCGTACACAGTACACTGTACACAGGCCGTACACAGGCTGTACACAGGCCGTACACAGGCTGTACACAGGCCGTACACAGTACACTGTACACAGGCCGTACACAGGCTGTACACAGGCCGTACACAGGCTGTACACAGGCCGTACACAGTACACTGTACACAGGCCGTACACAGGCTGTACACAGGCTGTACACAGTACACTGTACACAGGCCGTACACAGGCTGTACACAGGCCGTACACAGTACACTGTACACAGGCCGTACACAATACACTGTACACAGGCCGTACACAGTACACTGTACACAGGCCGTACACAATACACTGTACACAGGCCGTACACAGTACACTGTACACAGGCCGTACACAATACACTGTACACAGGCCGTACACAGTACACTGTACACAGGCCGTACACAATACACTGTACACAGGCCGTACACAGTACACTGTACACAGGCCGTACACAATACACTGTACACAGGCCGTACACAGTACACTGTACACAGGCCGTACACAGTACACTGTACACAGGCCGTACACAGTACACTGTACACAGGCCGTACACAGTACACTGTACACAGGCCGTACACAGGCTGTACACAGTACACTGTACACAGGCCGTACACAGTACACTGTACACAGGCCGTACACAGGCTGTACACAGGCCGTACACAGGCTGTACACAGGCTGTACACAGTACACTGTACACAGGCCGTACACAGGCTGTACACAGGCCGTACACAGTACACTGTACACAGGCCGTACACAGTACACTGTACACAGGCCGTACACAGTACACTGTACACAGGCCGTACACAATACACTGTACGCAGGCCATACACAGTATACTGTACGCAGGCCGTACACAGGTCATACGCAGCCTTCATCACAAACATACCTGGGGCCTGTTCCAGAAAGCAGGTTCAAACATACTGAGTTTATCCATGAGCTCTGGGTTGACTTACCCTGAGACGGGGAACCCTGAGTTTTCGGTTCCAGAACAGGTGATATGAATGAGGTAAATCAACTCTGAGCAGGTTCACCCTGAGCTACGCGCCTGCACGACTACTATAAAAATCCATAGTCAATGGATCCCCGAAACCATGAGCGTCACCATGACAACGACAAAAAAGAGCTCCACTTACTTCAGCCCGCTTGAGCTCAAGGTCCTCATGGAGGCTACGGGGAGAAGACATTTTCCGTCGTAAATCAAACACCGCTGCAGCGGCAAAGGAGAGAGAGGCGCATGGAGGAAACTGCGGCCCGAGTCAATGCGTGAGTTTGAATTGTTTAATTAAGTTAACATTCAACTGTAAGATCATCGCTTATTTGCCGAGTTAAATAGGAATAAAATCTGATTTTCATTTAGGTGCAACCCAACAGGGGAGAAAAGGACGTGGAAGCAGCTAAAAATGAAATATAAAAATATCGTACAAAGCGGTAAGGCATGTTTTTAATGCCTTAGGTTGTTAAAGTAAATGTTAATTCAGTGGCTACTTCAAATAGTAATGCTAATTATGAACAAAATGCTGTTTAAACATGACCTCCACTTAAAGGAAATGAAAACTTGATTTGTTTAGCCTCTACATTTATAGTTTAATAGGCTGCATTTGAAATGTGACTGTGCACATGACAAAAAAATCATTTGAGTTCTGCTCAGCCAACAGAAAGAAGCAGAGGCCAAAAAGACGGGTGGAGGGCCACCTCCACCCACTGTGACCGAGGCTGAGGTGAGGCCCTCAGCCAAAACGCTCCCCGGCCAGTGGCTGAGGGCCCTGGGGGAAGAAGCTCTTCTGAGCCCAGCACCCCCATGGACACAAGTGCCTACATCAGATGCAAGTAAACACTTCTGTCTGCATTTAATCAAATCAAATAAGACCAATAGATATATCCTATTTTATTCACCCAACAGTTGAGGATGGTGTCCTCTGCCTGGTGCAGCCTCCCCACCCAATACAACACCCTGCAGCTGGAACTATTCCACACTCAGATCCTGCCTCAGGTGGGAGGTGAAAGTACTGAAACAGCATCTCTATCACAGGAGGAGGAGGCTGATGATGATGATGATGAGGAGGAGGAGGAGGAGGAGGAGACGCTGACTGCTGCCACAGGGAGAGATCCAGAGGGGCCAACTGAAGTATGTGTTAATATGATGTGAAGTTCCTGCAGAGCCATGAGGCCCATTCACATTTCTTTACACTGTTGACTTAAATATAGTTTCATGTGCACTGAAGTGATGAGTGGACAAACGACTAAGTACATTTTGATGTTTCAGCAGGACATGGCTGGGCATCATGAGCAGCTCCATCAAGTTCAGCCGCACAGCTTCATACAGTGAGATTTTCCTGCTAAATCTGTATGTAGAACTGCAGCACTTAAATGTTGTGCATATGTTTCACAGTTACCAGTAAAGGAGTTGTACAGACTGCACCTCATACAGCAGATCCACAACACAGACAGGGACATGGTGCATCTCCATCACCAGATAAGGAAGGCAGATCTACAGATTAAATTACAGGAACAGTTGAGGTGGTGCATTGGGGAAATGGAGGAATATGTTAATGATTGGAACTATTATAAATCCTAACTGTTGCTTTTGTATTGTAGGGAATAAAGCTGTATGTATGGAGCCTTTATCTCATGCTTCTGTTCATTTTATGCTTCAGTTTTATTGATGCTTCTGTTTTATTCTATCAGATTTGGTTATGCTTGCATGATGGCAGTAGTTCTTGAATCTGGAAAGATGAACCAAATCACATTTGAAGTATGAGTGTTTTATTATCCAAAGGCGTTCCTACAAATGAGGTCCCTGACAGCTCTTCCAGCAGGGTGTTGCTCTCCCCTAATAACTGCAATATTATGGAGTACAACACAGGCCACAGTGATGCCACATGCCCTCTGGAGTGACCCTGGGCTTGTGCAGCCACTGGAACCAGGATTTGAGGAGGCCAATGGCTCTAGTCCTGCAATGGGCCACATTGAAACGCTGTTGGGGCCCCGGCTCAGGGTCAGGGTAAGGGGTCAAGAGAGTGGACTGGTTTTAGTGCGAGGGTGACCTTCCTCACCGCCCTACACACTGTCGCCTTGGCACAGTGCCCCACATCGCCGATGTTATAAAGGAAGCTCCATTTGCATAAAAACGGAGCGCTGTGCACAATGTCTGCAGAGGAGTGATGTCTGCAGAGGAGTGATGTCTGCAGAGGAGTGATGTCTGCAGAGGAGTGATGTCTGCAGAGGAGTGATGTCTGCAGAGGAGTGATGTCTGCAGAGGAGTGATGTCTGCAGAGGAGTGATGTCTGCAGAGGAGTGATGTCTGCAGAGGAGTGATGTCTGCAGAGGAGTGAGCGCACGTCCGCGGTGTGTCAGATTTGTGAGGTACGGCCGGACGAGGCTCTCAATATAAATGATGCCGTTTAATGAAAAGCGGTAGCGCTCAAAAATATATTCCTCTGGAAATGAAAGAATATCCAGCCTGGGGCGGAAGAATCGCTCGTTGCACAATGCGTTTCTGATCATTTGTGTTTCGATATCAATTGGATTTGGGAGGAACGGACAAGCCATGTCGTCTCAAAGCAATTTTCATGCAGAAGGAGCGGAAAAACCCAGGGTTATTTCAAGTAAACCTGCACCCGAGCAGGTTATGTTCACAGAGTCTGTTACCGCGGTGACTGACTCTGTGTTTCAGTTACGGCGCTTTCAGGAACAGAAAACCCAGACTTTCCCTCAACTCAGGGTGAACTTACTCAGAGTTTCTGGAACAGGCCCCTGGAGCTGTGTTTTGTTTCCTTCACAGATGTTAAACACACAAAACTTGCAGAGTTCTCCTCAAACGGAAAACACCTTGTGATGTCATGTGGGAATACAAAAGTGCTCCATTGTGTTTTTAAACTACATACACCTTCTTGAGGATAATATGGATTTCAGACCTGGCCTTGGCAGTCTTTACTGAAAAAGGTAAAAGGTAGCTGTTAATTTGAAAACTACCACTGCATGACATCACAAGGTGGAACAGAGCATTTTGAGCTTTGTAGATGTAGACAGACTAATCATAAAGCCTTACTCCAACACTCCAGGCCTGTTTTTGATGAGATAACATTATAACATGGCTTAAAGAATCCATTTTGTGTAATAAAGTAGAACCTTTAACTTAAACTTAGACTTGTTGACCTGGCTTATTGTTAACAGATGGTTAATATACAATTCCTATATAATTATCACAAAGTTCAATGCTTTTTCTGTCAGAATAAATAATAATAATAATAATAATAATAATAATAGCTCCAGAATATGGTGCCATTATTCCCCAAAGACATTATTACATTACATTTTTTATCAGTTAAAATAACTGAATCATAAGATAGCACAGTCAAATAGACCCCAGCCCTCCATCAAAAACAACCAACAAAAAAACAGATGAAACAGTAGAAGGTGAACATATAGTGGTGAATGGTGACAGCGGAGTAAAGGATATCTCTGACTGCTGTGGTCATCGGTCAGCTGTTTGAGCTGTGCTGTGCTGGACTGGATCAGCTCGTCCAGGGCTCTCTCTGCTCTCTCCAGCTCACACAGCTCCTTCCTCAGAGCTCCAGCCCTCTGTCCTCCGCTGGCCCCGCCCTCAAACACGTCACCCACGCTGCCACACACAAATCAGCCAATCACAACATGGACATCACTCTGTATATAGGCTACAGAACCTTTCCTGAACAACTTTACAATCATGTTGAGCTGTATCAGAACAAGTATAAGAGCACATAGACTAGTATAGGGCCATGGACCCCTGTGGAAACTACCTGCACCACTGAGGGATTACAATTTACCAGGCCAGTGAAGAAATGCCCGCATGTCTTTTCCCAAGGCGCCACAAGAGGGTGCTACCATTGCACTCCTCAGATGGGAGAATGTTGGATAGTGTTTAACTTGATTTCAATACTAAAAGCTGAGTCAGTAATAAATAAACAGCCCTTATAGACAATAGAATGTCAAATTTAACACAAAACAGTTGTTTTTTCTTAAATACTAACAAGTAGTCTTATCTTGGTCCCAATATAGATCCAAGATCATTCTACTCAGGTACTTTTTTCAGTATTGATACAGTTTCATCTGATTTTCATACTAGTTTTTGGTAAACTAAAAGACCTAAACTAAAACTAAAAGAAATGCATGACATATTGTCATAAATATTTTACACTAGATTTGTATGTGAAAAGACAGGATATTTTGTTCTTTGCAGAGGATTTTCTATTTACTGAACAATTACAACTATGTATAGACTAGAGCGTGAACTACAGCCTGCCCAGAAGCCGTCCCTGAGCTCTGAGCACTCACAGCCACTGGATGTTGTTCTTGGACTTCTTGCGGATGAGCTGCACACCCTCGAGGACATTGGTGATGTCGTAAATGCGTCTCTTTTGGACCTCCAGGACTTCAGTAGCCCAGTTAAGGTCCAGGACTCCATCAGGACTCTCAGCAATCAGATTCACAAACTTTTTGGTGAGGAGGCCCAGGGACGTGTCATACCTCGTCCTCTCGCCTGGAGACTTCGGGGCTGGAGAGAAAGGCACAGTTAGGAGTCACCCCCCATCGGTGTGAGACTTACACTGTAGGTAGTGTTGATTTTAAGAACTAAAATATATTCTTCTCATTTTTGTCAATGTCATATCTTTGCGTGTCACAATAATTACTACATCGACTTATTTAATGAAAATGGAAAAATCACTTTTGAGGTTGAATATTTGTACTTTTTCTTTGTACAACTGGAAACACTTTGGTTATTTTTCTGTGCTATGATGAGATTCAAGCACAGAAATGATGAGGTTGAATTATGAACTTCTAAGACTCATTATAGATGCAAACTAACTACCTGAAGTGTTGAATTCATTTATTTATTGCAGTTCATATTTTTTAAACAATATTGCATATTTGGAAACTTTCTGGGTGATAAAATTGCTTTTTGGTTTGGTTTCAATATCACTGTCCATCGTCTACATTTATTTCAATATACTGCACTTTGAAATGAGTTTTCATGACAGGCCTACATCTTTGCTAACGAAAACTAAATAAAAGACCTCACCACTGTGACTACAGTGCCCCCTACAGTCCAAAATGTTCCACCATAGTCTAAAAAGAACATGGACGAGATCAGAGGATCAGGATCAACCTGTAGCTCAGAAACTACCAGTAGTTCTCAACCCCCTTCCAAGTAGCTCGCCAATTAGGAATTATACCATTGTGCTGAATAACAAAAATGTGGTTATGCCTTTGCCTATTACTATTGTAAATGTATAATTTTAAAGCCCAACTTTGTGCACTAATAAACGGCCAATGGTTTATGTTTTATAGGCATTGGCCTCTTTCTTACAACCTTCTCAATTTCTTGCAGCTGCTAAAATAGCTCTCTGGCATTTTTGTTTTGTAAAGGTAGCTCACCAGGGAAAAAGGTTGGAGATCCCTGGGCTGGATATTGGCACAGCAAAATCTCATGTGTTGCCACATACATAACAAAAACTACACTGTTTAAAACAATTATAAAATATGAAATACAGGCAATAAGTGGCATTTAAACTCCACAAAATATATAAAAGAAAATTATAAATAGAAAATATTTGTGCCCCCATAGTCTGAACAAAGTCTTTAGAAAAGGATGCTGAGGAAATAGCACTAACTTCTGGGGCTGGAGATCCGGGCGGCGATGCCTTTGCCCTTTGGGGTGCGGAACTCAGGCAGGTACGAAGGGTCCTCCAGGTCCAGCTTCCTCTTAGCCTGGAATCACAGCAAACATCCAGTCAGGCTTCACTTTATCAGTCTTACGTTAGAATCAGAACATCATACTGCCTTTCTTCTACTAATCTTGTTATATCATATAAGACATACTGTGCTTGTGTCTGCTATATAATTTAAATTATAATTATATATAATCTATGACACCCAACCCCAGAATACAATTAAATAACAAAGTAAGTACAGGGCAGTGGCCGTGAAATCGGAAGTAGACTGAAGCAATGACATCTTGAATGCAGACAGAGATCCAGATTTTAAAAACTATGGTAATATATAACCTTCATTATATTCCCCGTGGACATGTGACACACAGTTTAAAAGTTGTGCTTCTACTGTATTCAGTTTCTGGAATTGTTTTTCAATCACTGAAGCGGCTAAGCATGAACGAGCAAAGAATGGGCAAACTACTCAGCGGTGATAGAAGGTAAACACAGACAGCACTGATATCACTGTCACTCAGAAACATGTGGGGCTGTCTCATCTGTTTAGAGGAAGTTCTTTAACTGCTCACTGCTTTCTTCTGTGGGTTTGTTAGGATAAATAACTAGGCTTAGCTATTCTGTATAACTGCTGCTATATTTCATTATTGTACCGAGGTCATGTGAAGATAAAGGCTCTGATCACAGCTGTGACACTCATAGACTCACTGTGTGTCAAGACAAATGTAGATATTCCAATCTATCTAACAGCAAACTAACTAAATAGGACAAGAACTACTGATAGGGATGATGTCATGACTTGTTGGCCAGATAACACCCGGATGGAGTCTGATTGACGTGCCCAGAGGCCTGGCCGACCTGTGCACCAACGAAGAGGCGCTAAGTCTAAACCACGGTCTCCTCCCACTATAGTTTGCCTATAAAAATCATTGTATAGGTGTAAATATTCAGTCACTGCACGGGAATGTCGGCACAGACTCCTTGTACAAGTTTGGCTTTCTAATATTTGAATAAATAAATTATCTGGACTTTATTTCTGTCTCAAGTGTATTTTTGTCTAGCAGAAACTAATGAACACGGGGCAAGAGAAAACCTGGTTTCCTTTACAGGTTCAAACATGATTTCTGCCTGTCACTCGTTCACATGACTGAGTTGTAGTCATGTCTGTTTTCTTACCTTGTCCCGATGAGTTGCATTAAACAGAAAACACTGGACCACAATGCAACCGTCTGTACTGGCAAGAACTAGAGACATGCTCCTAGTCCTGACCAAGCCTGACCAAGCCCAGCTCAAGGTCTGAGGATGGGTGCAGGGGGCTCCAGACAGGTTCCCCCAGCGATATTGAAGAATGGGCTAAATGCAGAGCTCAAATTCCCAATAAAGATCATACAACATTCCTTAAAATTGTCAAAGGGATATTACCAGCCCCCTCCCAGAGAACATCATGGGAGTAGTGACCGTTTCCCCCGCCTGTGGTCAGTGCATACATGACAATGACGTTGGCCGCACGACCCTCCATAAATCTGTGGCTCAGAACAGTGTGTGGAGGGGGAGGGGGTCATAAATATGCCCCCGATCCCAGAGAGCACAACAAAGCGTTTGGTGCCCTGTGAGCCTGGATGCTCCGCGAACACCAGGCACACCACGCCCTCCTCCTCCTCCTCCTCCTCCTCCTCCTCCTCGCAGGCTCCAGGACTCTCACTGCTACAGGCAGTTACGGCCACTTCACTTCATAGTTGCCAACTCTGCTTCTTTATAGCGACTTTGAGCTTGAAAATGTTGGGTTGTTTGAGGTTATTTGAGTTTCTTCTCAACAAGCAACACTTTCACATCATAAAAGTGATTTTTATCAATTAATTTATCAGTTAATTTAGTTCATAATAATGGACCTAGCAAAGAGTGAAATGCAGGCTGTAAACAGTTGTTTAAAAGTTTTAAAGCAGAATTTGATGTTTAATATATAAAAATAAAAATATATGGGACAGCTTGTTTTGTTTTTTTTCCCCAAAGACTTGTTCGCTTATTGCTGAACATGTAACCACGTCACCTCACTTGAACACAACAGTGCTCTCACTGTTAGGCCATAGACTGTGTTATAAACAGGTGGAGTTACTTTAAAACTTTGTAAAGCCAAAGTACAGCAGTGACTCCAACAAGAGGAAACAAGAGCTCCTCCAGCGGGGCAAAATACGCCCGTACTTTGAATTATTGTATATAGAATTAAGTTAGAATTTGTCAAACCTAGTTAAAGATGAATTGTTGGTGCAGTTTGGAAGTTTGACATTCCTAGGTGAGACGGTTGTCGAGTTAGAGCGCGGACAAGAAATTGTCCACGGACAGACGGACAGACGGACAGACGGACAGACGGATAATCAATAGGGAAATCTGGCTCTTGCAGTAGGAGTATGAGTATGACATCATCACATTCTAGAATCGGAATTCCACCAATCAGATTGCAGCAACAGAACTTAAAGACACTACAAAGCTTTGAAGTGTCCACAGACGGATAGACGGACGGACGGACAGCGCCATACCATAATACGTCCTGTTTTATCACGGGCGTATAAAAAGTTCAACACTAAATATATAATATTTTTTTATGTAAAATAGATTTCAAAGATAAAGAGGGGTTCATGGGGGGGTCAGGTGCTATGAGTATTGGGCAGCACGCTGCCCCCGCGACCCAGCCGGATTAAGCGGGAGAAGATGGATGGATGGATGGATAAAGTTTTTTTTTTTATTATTATTATTATTTTACTTTTGTGGTTCATTTGAGCAACGCCTGACACAGAATACAGACTACAGGAAAGTTCATTGTTTTGACCCTGTCCTTTTTGTTCTAAGGAACTGAGTTGAGGGAAGTGCAGAAGAAGCTCCTTCCACTGTTGGGAGCCTCTGGAACTGTGGCCACAGCACAGAGCTCTGCCCATACGAGGAGGCTGCTCACTGGGCAGCAGAGGCTGAAGAAGGCCGCCTTTGTCCTGGTGCATTCATGGTCCTCTTCACCTGTCAGACACATGACATCTGGACACACCATGTGCTCTGTGTGACTCAGATGTGCTTTACATTATATGGAACCATCTGGAGCATTTCTAACCACTGGAACAAGAGTCATTCAATAAAACACAATATAAAAGGCTGTAAATAGCAAATCACAAAGGTTGCAATACTATAGCTTATTTCAGCCCTCCTCTGCAGACATTATATTATACTGACCCTAACCCAGATTAATTAATCACAACTAATCAAGATATTAAGATAAGATATTTCTCAAATAATTTAGTGATCAATTAATCACCGTCTTAGACTTAGACCTTTATTGATACACAAGGGAAAATGACTAAGGCCATAACATGTTTATGATGTGGGAGCTACTATGTCCATCACCTGTCAAACCTCTGAACATGCTGAGAGCAGAGGTTTTTACATGTATTTGGACAAAAACTGATATGTCCCAGATATAGAGGTATAAAGATGAGCTCAACACATAAGGTAAGTGAGGAATAACTTTGGACCACTATACGGCGTTTAAAATGAACTAATTCTGTTTTTCATGTTTTTACGACAGTACAAATATCGGACACATTTCACGTCACTGTACCTGATTTAGTGATAAAACAGGTCTGTAAATATCAGAATGACTTCAGGCAACATCACTTGAATATATATCTACAAGTAGTACTAGTACGAAAATGAATCAGTGGTGCCCAGTGGGAGCTGACGTCACTGTAAACATCAGCACAACAAAGAGCCATGGAGCTGCAAATAAAATCGGACAAAGTAGTGCAGAGCAGTGGGCGTATAGCAATGACGGTGATCACAGGAGTTCATCAGCAATATGGTGTCTTGAAAATAAGCAATTATTATTCAAACATGCACAAAACTCAGAGTAAATGGTGAGGGGAAACAACGTTCTGAAAAGTCAATTTAATTTAATTTAATTCACCTGCATTGAAGTTACAGTGATATAAACAGCCAGAGAAAGTGGCTTCACCTGCAGGTTTAGCCAATACCACTAAGCCCTCCTAAAAAGAGAAAGTCAAATGTTTACTACCGTACAGCATATCTGAGGACGAGATAGTGATTAGACAGAGTGAAGGGCCAGCAGTCTGTGCCTGCAGCTGTTGGTTCTGAATGGGGGCTCCGGTTTTGCATTTCACTCTCACTGCCCTGTGTGTATGTGTGTGTGTGTGTGTGTGTGTGTGTGAGTGTGTGTGTGTGTGTGTGTGTGTGTGTGTGTGTGTGTGTGTGTGTGTTTGTGTGTGAGCCCCAGGGTACAGTCTTGGAACTTTGTACATGGCTGGAAAGAAATCTTAAGCACACTGAAAGAATAACCACTATATAACTGGATTAGCTACATTTACATCAATTTCAGCCCTATGACCATGATGCAAATATTTACTTGAAAATCTGAAAGAGGTTATTTACTGTCCATATGAAGGCTATTTATTGTCCATATGCTGCATTGTACATGAGGTTCTGTGGCCTTATAGCTGTACTCTGACAGTGTCCAACTGTGTTGTGTTGGATTGTGTCTGTTGTAAATCTTCATAGTATCGTTTATCTTGACTGCATGTTCCTATTTTCCTGTTGCTTTTAATATTTACGTTACAGCACTATAATTTCCCCAGTGTGGGACAAGTAAAGGTTGAATTGCAACTTGAGTTGGTGCAATCAAATCTCAAAGCCTGGATTATTTAGATAATAGATGGTCCTCTGAGCAGTATCCAGTTTAATAGTACATTCTTGTGCTGCCTGTAGTTCTATAGGCCTCGATCATTTATGCTCTGAAATGCAGAAATCAGAAATCAGAAAATCAGAAAGGTTTTTACTGCCATATGAGTGAACAGGTTCACAACATTAGGAAATTGCTGCGGTGCTTGGAGCAGGATGTAGACAAACACTGACATGCAACAAATAAAATAGAATAAAATAAAGTAGAAACAATAAGCTATAATATAACAACAAAATGTACAAATTTACAAGAATATAAGAGTATAACAGTGCAGGTAATGATCAGTGCAAAACAGACCGGTGCAAAAACACAGGGTCATGTGACAGAAGCAGAGTGGGGGGTGGGACCAGTCCGAGTGTTATTATTTATGAGTCCAACAGCAGAGGAAGAAACTGTTTTTGTGGTGAGAGGTTCTGGTCCAAATGGACCGTAGCCTCCTGCCTGAGGGGAGCAGGTCAAAAAGTCCATGTCCAGGGTGATAAGGATCACCTGCAATTCGACCTGCACGTGTCCGAGTCCTGGAAGTGTACAGGTCCTGAAGAGATGGAAGGCTGCAACCAATCACCTTCTCAGCAGAGCACAACACGCTGCAGTCTCTGTTTGTCCCTGGTGGTGGCTCCAGCACCACACGGTGATGGAGGAGGTGAGGATGGACTCGATGAGGGCAGTGTAGAACTGCACCATTGTCCGTGCTGGCAGGTTGAATTTCTTCAGCTGCCTCAGGAAGTACATCCTCTGCTTTATGATGGAGGTGATGGTGGGCTCCCATTTGAGGTCCTGGGTGATGGTGATCCCCAGGAAGCGGAATGAGTCCACAGTGGTGATGGGGGTGTCGGTCAGGATGATGGAGGGGAGTGCGGCTGTGTGCTTCCTAAAGTCCACAATCCTCTCCACTGTCTTCTGAGTGTTAAGCACCAGGTTGTTCTGACAGCACCAGGACACCAGACGATCGACCTCCATCCTATAGGCAGACTCGTCCCTGTCCGAGATGAGTCCGATGACCGTGGTGTCATCTGCAAACTTGATGAGCTTGACAGACTGATGGGAGGAGGTGCAGCAGTTGGTGAACAGGGAGAAGAGCAGAGGAGAAAGAACACAGCCTTGGGGAGAGCCGGTGCTGATGGTCCGGGAGTCCGAGACATTCTTCCCCAGCCTCACGTGCTGCTTCCTGTCCGTCAGGAAGTCAGTGATCCACCTGCAGAGAGGATCAGGCACGTTCATCTGGGACAGCGCCTTGGAGGAGGTCTGGGCGGATGGTGTTGAAGGCAGAGCTGAAGTCCACAAACAGGATCCTGGCGTAGGTTCCCGGGGAGTCCAGATGCCACAGGGTGAAGTGTAGAGCCATGTTGATAGCGTCGTCTACAGATCTGTTGGCTCTGTAGGCAAACTGCAGCGGGTCCAGGGGCTGTGAGGGTCTTGAGGTGGGGCAGAACCAGGCGCTCCAATGACTTCCTGACCACAGATGTCAGAGCCACAGGTCTGTAGTCATTGAGTCCGGTGATCCTTGGCTTTTTGGGGACAGGAACAATGGTGGAAGTTTTGAAGCAGGCAGGCACATGACAAGCCTGCAGAGAAGAGTTGAAGATGCCCGTAAACACCGGGGCAGCTCGTTAGCACAGTGTCTCAGGGTGGCAGGAGAGACACCGTCTGGCCCTGATGCCTTCCGGGCATTCATCCTTTTGAACTGCTTCTTCACATCTGCCTCATGAATGTGAAGGTGTGTAGATAGCTCTGGTGAGGAGGAAGTGGTGGGGGGATGAGTGTCCAGGTTGGCGCTATTGTTGGGACAGTTGGAGGTGTGAGAGCTGCTTGATGCTCATCAAAACGACAGTAGAAGTTGTTAAGACTGTTGGCTAGGGGCAGGTCATACGTGGAGTGTGGAGTTTTAGGTTTGTAGTTTGTGATTTTCCTAAAACTCCTCCACACAGAAGCCGAGTCGTCCTCTGAAATCTGCTGCTGCATATTCTCAGAGAACTGGAGTCTAGCAGTGCCCACTTCTCTGCTAAACCTCTGCGGTACCTGGCGTCCTTGTAGAGGTCTTTATCCCCACTTCTGAAAGCCTCCCTTTTTTCTAGCCACAACCGTTTGAGTTTGGGAGTAAACCAGGGTTTGTCATTGTTATAACTCACCCTGGTGCGTGATGGCACAATGCTGTCCTCGCAGAAGTAGATATACGAGGTGACAGTGTCCGTGGACTCATCCAAACTCAGGCAGCCCTCATAGTGTCCCAGTCTGTGGTTTCCAAGCACATGTGCAGCTCCTCCATAGCCTCGCTGCTCCACCTTTTCGTAGTCCTCACGGCAGGTTTAGAGTGTTTCATGCATGGCATGCTTGTATTAGTTTATCAATTCTTGTTCTTCTCTTAGTCTTTTAATGCACCTGGAGTCGTTTATAATGCAAATCTGCAAATCTTATCCAATCAAAACTTATACATACAGAAAAAGATATTCCTTTTGTCACTATCACCCTCCCCTAGAACAGAACTCTGAGTACAGCCTTTATCTGCAGTGCCTCCTCCAGCCTCACCCAGCAGCCAGCCCGGTTACACCCAGAAAACTGCACGTGGGCTTCTCTGCTCACCATCTCCCCTTTCTGCCCCGTCAGCACAGAGCAGGCAGCATCACGTGATGCACAACTTCTAAAAACAAACCATCTAAAGCAGGTCAAGGTTCACTTCCCAGCTACCAGCGAGGCATTTTAGCTGCTAACTAAGTGGAAATAGGTATGATAGTTTGCAGTTACTCAGTTAGTTATTAGTTAGTTATCATTTATAGTGCATGTATGGCAATGCTAATAATGCTAATGAATACTAATGGAAATACTTAACAGAAAATATGGCCATACACCAAGTTTGTAAATGTGACTGTTTCATAACTTTCAGATTCCAAAATAGAGTATTGCTGTCAAGATCATGCTAAAAACAACTAGCAAGCTAAACACAATAATAAACAATAAAACACTTTGTCATTAGATGCAGGCAGCACACAGCAGAGTTATTTTGACCCCAAGAACTGCTTACAGTATATCTGTACTGGGGCAAGACCCAGTGTGCTAAAATATATGGGGAAAAAATACATTGATCATTTCTGAGTAATACGTATCATTACTAACAGATGTAATTAACACTTACTAAGCCTTTTACTGGTAGTTAGCCATTACTCTATTTCCTATCTAACAATAGAGCTTGTAGAATGTTCCTCCATTGGATAGCTGCTCTAGATGTCCCCAAAATAAATCAACATGAGATTGTCCAACAAACTAATCGATACTAAGGCTGCACATCCTTCTTCAGTTCTGTTTGAGTAGATCTGGCTTGGTACCATCCTAGCCCAGATTTAGTCCTGGTCTAGTCCAGATTTAGTTTCGGGTTTTGTTTGTTTACTCTAAACATTGATCTGCTGATGTGGACGCATCCTCACCCTCAAAGAGAAAAATATAAATTATAATCATAAATTCCATCCATCCATCCATCTTCTCCCGCTTAATCCATCTGGGTCGCGGGGGCAGTTTGCTGCCCAATCCTCATAGCACCTGACCCCCTATGAACCCCTCTGCAGGTGGTGAGCCCACAGGAGGGTGGACAACATGGTCCTTGATGTTAGTTCATAGGGGTGCGGGCATGTTTTGGGTTGATGGGGGAAACCGGAGCACCCGGAGGAAACCCATCCAGACACGGGAAGGAACATGCAAACTCGAACCCGCAACCTTCTTGCTGTGATGCCCGAGTGTTGCCACTCAGCCACCGTGCCGCCATAATCATAAATTCTATATGGATAATTGTGATTGTATTGAGATTGGTATCAGGTATCATAGTATCAAAATCAAACTTTAATATTCAGACAACAATAATAAATCATAAGAGAAATGGCATGGCCAGGTAGCTATAATAGTTAGAGTACTGAGCAGCACCTCAAAGCCATGTTCCCAGTACTGGACTATTTGAGCAGCACGTTGACTGAGACACGAGTCAGAGCATTTCTTTGAAGCCGTCAGACGCTAATCTCTCCATGTAACGCAGTGATAGTATTACGCCTATTTCGTCACCACCGCACCCTCAGGAAGCCCTGGGGCAATGAGGGTGACCACTTTGTTACCGTGGCTGCAGAGGTGAAAGGGCAGGGTGGAGACGGAGGGGTGGGGTGGAGGTAGGAGGGCTTTGAAATGCTAAAGTGACCCCCATTCCAGTCCACTCTGCTCCAGGCTGTTCTGAAGTGGGACAAGGTGAAAAAGCACACACTGCCAGCTTGAGCAGTCTGCAGGCGGTCTCCAGTCACACTGCAGTGGTACATCTGATAAAGAGCTCCACAGGAGGTGTAGGCAGACATAGGTCTGGGACTACAGGTGCAATTAAAACATTTGAATCATGAAGGGCTTAGGGTTATGAGTATCAAAAATATGATACTAATCAATACTAGAACTAGTATTGAAACTAAATACTCATTTAGGCAGGTATCAATACTAAAAAAGCCCCATTTACAGACTACTATGGGAGTATACCTGTACCGAATTAATCATGTCACATTCTACTGTCTCCAGAAATTTTTTTTTTTTTTTTTTGTGGTATTTTTCCCATACTGCACCTGCCGGTGGGTTTTTTGCTCTCTGGCACCAAGGATGGTGTGTTCATGGAGAGACTGAGGATGGGACAATGTGTTTGCTGATGTCTATGTCAGATTATGTTTATGTTTTTCACTGTGAAGCCCATTGGGGCAACTTTTGTTGTGATTCTGGGCTATAGAAATAAAACTGAATTGAAATTGAATTAACACTGTAGTATTGGAATCGGTACTGAGTATCAATCTATTCTTTAGAATCAGAACTGAATTTGAAATGTTAGTATCATGACAAGACTAAGCGCTGCAATAATTTTGATCCATGCTTAATCTGGCGAGTATTCTTTCATTTACTCAATCAATCAATCAGTTTGGCTCATGAGAGGCCTGTGAATAGGAGATTATTACCAATTTGACTGAGATGAATCCGTAATCCGTACAGATTTGTTTCTTGTCTCATGTTGATGTAATTACTGCCCTGTGTGAGTGATAAAACCTCTACTCTCAGGCATGTTTTCTGAGTTCAGATAACAATTATTCCATTACTGAATTAGTCGAAGGTTTCAATAATGAATAAGCTGTGATGAATCAATTAATTTGTAGAAAAAAACATGAAGAAAAAGTAGTGGTACAGAAAAAAGAAAACAGAATTTTATATCAATAAGTTTTTAATTTGAATTACTTCACCCACGGTTTAGTCTCATTTTCACCATGTTTAACTCAAATGTAGGTCTGATATAGTCAAGGTTTAGATTTGGTGGTGCTTGGAAAGACGAATGTTATTTTAGAGGTACTATGTATGAAAGTTTGATAACCACTGAACTAGGGCTGGGCGGTATACCGTTTGAACCGGTATACCGGTAATTTTTATTTTTATGATATGAATTTTTTATTTACCGCCATACCGTGTGTGCGCGCATATGTCGGCAACACAGCGGCGGAACGTCGCACAGCGGTAGATTGAGCGGGGGCTGTTTTTCAGTGTTACACCAAACAAGCCGACTCTGCAGGAGAGCCTAGGGTGGTAAGGATAGCGAGTTGAGTGGTGAGCATGGACGAAGAAAATGACACAGACACAGAACTCATTCCGAAAAAGGGAGCCGTGTCTGTTGTTTGGAAATACTTCGGTTTTAAAAAATCTGACGCGGATCAAACACGCATCATCTGTAAGTGTTGTCGAGCTAATGTTTTAGCTGCAGGAGGCAACACAAGCAACTTTCTTCACCACCTCCGCCACAATCATATCCTGGAATAGGAAGATTGCATGAAAGTAAAATCTGCATCTTCTCCCCAATCTCTGCGTAACGTCGGCCCTGCAGCACAAAACACTACACAGACGTCCCTGGTAGGCGCATTTGCTAAAGGGACCGTCTGTGTAGTGTTTTGTGACACGGCTCCTTTCCGGAGAGCGGAGGCGCGGAGCCGTGCCCAGCGAGGCGCTGGCGCGTGAGCCCCGCTCTTCACCTTTCGCTGGCACGGCTCCGGCGCACCCGCTCTCCGCTCTCGCTCGGGCGCTGCTCCGCTGCACTTCGCGCTCGCCCGGGCACGGCTCGCGACTCCGTCTAAAGGGACCGTCTATGACAAGAAAAGCAAACGTTGGAATGATATTACCAACTCTATCACACTCCACTTAGCCAAAGACAAAAATACCGTTAAATACCGTGATACCGTGATAATTTAAAAAAATACCGTGATATCAATTTTTGGTCATACCGCCCAGCTCTACACTGAACTGTACAATCAGAGAAACACACAAAGCCTGCATCCTGTAACCTGAGCTCAAACACATTGGTACTAGGAGTGGGCGATATCTCGATATTTAAAATATATCGAGATATTTTTGAAACTCGATATGAATTCTGACATATCGATATATCGCTATAATGCTTATGTTTACTTCTGGTTTCGCCGCTTCGGCTTGTTTCGCCTTCTCTGTGCCGCGCTCGCCTCCGCCTCCTCGCTTATGTCCCCCTGAGCTCATCCCCGGAGCCCGGACCTGGCCGCGGACTAAACCAGGACTAGGACTAAACCAGGACTAAACGTGGCCGCAGAGCCCGGGGCTCGTCCGCGGACTAAACCGGAACTAGGACCAGGGCTCTACAGTGCGCACATTTCACTCGCATTTGTGAACAAATATTTCGTCGTGCGAAGGTGGAAAACAAAACAGGCGCATCTGTGCGATGCTTCTGCAGCACAATAAGGAGCTGCACACAGACGTAACGTGACGAGTTAAACTTTCTAAATTCACGTTTCCCAGCACGAGCGCAACCACATGACACCTCCGAACACGCACGACTCCAGCACACGAGCTCCACGTGTGTGCAGATATCACTCATACGAACAAACTCCGCTTCAAAACACCCACGCCCCCTTAACCGAGGAGCGCCCCGCAGCAGGACCCACACCTGTCCCACCACTCATTAGACAGCCCCACGCCGCTGGACTTCCCTCTCCGCTAAAGCCAGAGCTTTGTCTTGGTCTTGTCTCGGACTCGAGCACATTTGGACTCAGTCTTGTCATGGACTCAGGTCTGGATACTGAGTGCGGTCATTTTTCATTAGCGCCCATAGGCTCCTCCTCAATGAGCGCTGATTAGAAGAGCAAGTAATAATTTTTAATAATTTTATGTCCGTGTCCCCACAGAGCAGACCTATGGCACAGAGCAGGCTGAAGTTGGCCTAATAAAATGCAAAAAAAATCTGTTTGTCACAATGTGCGTTTGGTTTGGTAAATGTGCAGAGGCTAAAAACCACTTTAAAACAAGAGAATAACTCCAGTTTGGAATTTGAAAACACAGGTTTAAAAATCCTACACACTTTATTCACTTTGAAGCAGTTTTGTGTAAAGTGCCAGTGGAAGTTCTCTTTGCAGAGTGTTTAAGTGTAGTACTAAATGAATATTAATCAGATAAAATGTGTTTGTTGTTTTTGCAATAGTTTATCCTGTAAAGATATCGAGATATATATCGTATATCGAGATATTGCAAAATATATCGAGATATATTTTTTGGTCCATATCGCCCAGCCCTAATTGGTACTGTTCATTTTTCCACCACACGCACACAACCCTATGTTTAGACACATTTAAAATCTGATTTCTTCTGCTCAAACTAAATATTTTTCTAGTATTTCTGCCACAATTGAATTTGTAAACCAGGTATCATTTAAAGGTACCATTTTTTCAACATTTGCCTCGCCCCAAAAATAAGCGACTCTTGTGGTTAAAGTAAGTCGGCTACATCTAATTATAAACTGTTTATGATCAGATAATCAGGAAATACTCATTAGCATGCTAGCCATTAGCTTTACCATGAAGGTAAACATCTGCTTAGGTCTCTAAGAGTTGTGAAAAGGACTTATAAACTCATCACAGTGAATAATGAGGATGCTCAGATACGATAGGTGAGGAATAACACCGCAAACTAGTTTATTACTTTGTGAAGCCAGTAAAATTCATAATTCTGCTCCACAATAAAGCAAAGCCACTAACATACAACCTACAGTGACGTTAAAACATGAATCATAAAAAGTAATGAGTGTGACTCCATACCCCAGTCATGCTGTTGTTCTACAAGCCCTAATGGAATGCAGTTGGGAGTTTGTAGGTTAACTAAGTTCATCACTATTTACATGTTCCACTTCTACATGATGTGGGTGGTGAACTTTCAGATTCCAAAGAAGCCTGTGGAGGCACCAGTGCCATCCAGTGACATCAGCTCACAAGAGGAACTGCGTCAGTCCAGGTCAACTATATGCAGCACTTTCAACTCTGAAAGAGAGGGGGAGGGGCGAAGGGATGGAGAGAGAAACAGAACGATGGAGGGAGCAAAACAAAGAGACAGTTCACACTCAATTTTCATACTGCCCTTGATACCCTATACCGATTTTCTTTACTAACAGAGCTGAACAATTTGGGTAAATATCTAAGTGCAATTTATGATATGGTGATTATGTTCAAAGTTCATACTTTAAATGCATAGAGAAAAATGGACAAAAACACTGACAAAGAATCACATCTGTACTACATGTTTGTACAGATCAAAGCTGCAGGGTTAGCAACTTTTACACAGTATAATACAGGAGATTTAGTTGTTTGTTGGACATTATGGTAATTCAAAAATTGCAGCCTTTATAACATCTATTCACATTGCAATTGCAATCTGACATGGTCACTAGCACAAAAACGTGCTGCTTGGTACAGGACAGTACAGTAGGGCACAGGCCAGCTGGCAGCCCCTCTCTCCCTCCTGTATAATCCTCTTGATGGGCCTATTAGCTGAGTACAGGCCTAGGGTCCGGGGTTAACCTGAGACCCCTGAGACCTCTGACCCCTTCAGCCGCCTGTATGCTCTAAATCTACTGCGGCCGGGCCTGACGTGGAGATAGAGGGACATAAAACACACAGCAGGTGTAGGCAGTGACACAATCTGCTCACAACACACAGCTCGTCTCATCAGACAGGAGAGGAAACAGCAATTCACATTAATATTTACATGAGAAACATGGTAGCACATCTCCTCATGGACACATTTAGACATCAAGCCACTGACTGACCGATAAGTTAACCAATATATAGTTATTTGGACTTTTTTGCATACCGGCCTTAAATCTCCAGCATATGCCAATTTTGTTTTGGTCTGCTAAAAATACCCACAAACTTTTTTATTAACACTTTTATACAATAACTACATAAAATGTGACTACACAGCTCTCTTTAAGGTTTGTGGTAAAAAGGGCTTGGTAGAGTTTGCAGAGATTTGGGGAAATGATCAAATCGGCCCAAATATCAGCCCAGAAATACAGACAGAGATTATTGGAGGGAGGACATCATGGTCCTTGATGTTAGTTCAGGTGCTGCATGTTTTGAGTTGATGGGGGAAACCAGAGTGCCCGGAGGAAACCCATCCAGACATGGGGAGAACATGCAAACTCCACACAGAAAGGCCCGGGTGACCCGGGTATCGAACCCACAACCTTCTTGCTGTGAGGCCTGAGTGTTGCCACTCAGCCACCTTTTTTCTCTGCCTTTTTTAAGTGCAGTTTTTGGCTACTCAACTGTACCCACCCCTGACCACTACCACTAATGTATAAGTGTGTTAACTGAAAACATGAATAAAGGATTTGGCCACTTTATTTTTTGTATTCACCATGACCATTTAATCAATTTTTTTGACTGAACCCAATCGATCTAATGATTATTAGATCGATTGGGTTCAGTCAAAAATTTATGAAATGGTCCCAAAATGATCTTAAAGATGGTACCCTGTGTGTACTAGCAGAGGGCGACAGATCAGAGTTTTTCAATATAAAACCAAAAATCTAAATGTATGATATTCTAAAAATTACGTTCCAGGGAAGATCATGACCTTTGCATCTGATGGAAAACTCATACTGGGGAACCTTAGTAATCTCCATAATATGAGCTCAGGAAGTTAGCAGCTTTGCTTCTCTTCGCAGTTGCTCTTCACTGTGTCTCGGTGCCTGTGAGCTGGAAAATCTGCCTTTTCTTGCAGAGCTCCATGGGCTCGGATTTACAGAAAGATCTTAACTTGTAAGGTATCACTTGATAATTTCAAGACAGTTGTAAAACGTGTCGTGTCTGAGACATGTGCATGTTTTTCTAGAGAGATGCAAATGGTTTTATTTTGTGATACTTTGTGATTTTCCTGTATTTTACTTATTGTGGCTGTGACCTAGGCTAGGACTCTCTTGAAAGAGAGAAAGAGATTCTGAAAGTCAATGGGACTTCCTGGTTAAAACAATCATATTGCAGTGTCTTCTCACAGTTCCCTCCTGCCAACAGAACAATCCCCAGTAGTCCACAGCATTCAGTTATACAACACAGGAACAAAGGTGTATGTTCCTGCCTGTCACCTCTGACCTGTTGACAGGACAGGTGAGGCGGCTTCGTAATGACAGGTGTGGAGGAGCAACTGGTCCACGGGGCCACAGAGCTCCACAGAACTAGCTCTATCAGGACTAGCTCTGGGGTCCCACCTGCCCCTGCACTGAACAAGCTGCTCAGGAACACCCCACAAATGACTTCACTCCTTCTGTCTACAGTTTAGATGTGGACCACTCGCGTATCATTGGAGTTTCATGCAATGGCAACCGGTAAAAATGGAAGGTAATAGGGACCTGTATGACAAATTTATAATCTGCTAAAACTAGTATAACTTGAACAAGCTGAAAAATAATACATGGGGCGATAAAAGTGTGTTTGTCTTACAGCTGTCGTAGGGATACAACAAGGTCATTGATTCATCGCAACTAATCGATTATTGAAATAACTACTTTAGCAATCAAATAATCATTAACTAGTCAATACAAGGATCCAGAACAGGCCACGGTCTCAGAGACGAGAAAGAGAAAATGTGCACATTTGATCATTCTGGTGAAAGCACTTTTTCATTCGTAAATACCAGGATATCGTCCAGAGGCTTCATTTCAGCTTTTGGTAACACAGAGTATAAATCTAATTTTCTTAAGCCTTTTGTGCACTTAACAACTAATTAATTGAAAAAAATAATCATTAGATTAAACAATTTGCTAAATAACTTCAGCCGTAATTGTGGTATTCCTTAGTATTGAAATCACTTCAGATCCAAGACTAATTTTTCTAGTGATGTTTGTTAAATAGTTAAAGAGCAGTTTTATGTTGGGGACACTGTAACAGAGCAAAGGATCAGGGTCAATATAGACTACGCCGCTGATAGCTAACTGCTGCAACAAAAGAATACATTTAACACGGTTTCTTCTAACCCAACAGCAAAATATAAAGGCATGTTATTCAGTCTATATAGTTCATATTAAAGAAAACCCCCCAAAAATGTTGTTCAACTTTAGCTGTAGACTCTGGCTCATTCACTCTCAGATAACAAACGACTACAGTACAAGCCAATTATCTGCTGCCTCACTTTACATAATTACCCTGAGCAGCCTGCCTGTCCCATGACTGCATTGTTTAATTGTGTAGACGCGACCCCTGCTACTTCTCACTATGGGGGCCACATACAGTGTGTGCTACCAGGACAGACAGGGGCCCCTAGCATGTTCAGAATGACAGCGCGTGTGTCGGCTGATGGCTCTGCAGCTGGACTATGGGGGACAGGAGATAAACTACTGTACAAGACCTTCAACAGGACAATATTGTAGAAGCAGGACCAGTTTACAGGTAAGATCTGTGGAAAGGAGACCATGCTCTCAGTTAAAAAAAAAAAATATATATATATATATTTTTTTTTAACCAATAAAAAGTAGCTGAATAAATGTAAGTTTAAAGCTATTCAGCTGTTTTAAATCAAAATCCAATGCAGTGCAACAAGGCCAGCAATTTACATTGCTACAACTACTACACTTACTACCCTATTATTTTAATTATTCCATCCATCCATCTTCTCCCGCTTAATCCAGCTGGGTCGCGGGGGCATTTTGCTGCCCAATACTCATAGCACCTGACCCCCCCTATGAACCCCTCTGCAGGTGGTGAGCCCACAGGAGGTATATTAAATGTATAATAATATTAATTATTATACATTTGTAATAAATACATAATAATAGCTCCCTTCCAAAAGTGATTCTCATTGCTAACTTACATGTCATACACTCCAAAATACCCCTTCAATACAAACTCAAGTCATTATTGATCGCAACGTAACAACAGCCGATCCCAGGCTGTCAGAGTTCACACAGTGCAATTTAACAAGATGTACAACAACAACACATACAACACATACAACACATACAACAAGACATATTCACAATATCAAACCTGATGCACTGTTATAAAAGTGAAGGCCAGAAGGACTGTCAAAAGTACTGACAAAACAGATACTAATCAATACTAAAACTAGTTAAAATTGTACCTTTCATGAACAGTTTTATCATGAGTTTTCTCAGAACTAGTTGAAGACCACAAGGTATAATAAACATAAATACTATTTTTTAGTCCATTTTCACGATATGAGTTTGTGGCATTTTGTGAAACTAAGACCACAGTAAAAGAATGGTGCTGTTACTGACCATTATTTAATCTGTGTTACTTTCTATGTCTATAGAAGTTCTATTTTGCAATTCCAAACTACATTTGTTAGTAAATCGCAGCTTTATAAATGTTTTGTACTCCCTTCGTTACACTTTCCTTCAGTCTTTGGACACAGAGTGATCAGGTCCGGGTCGGTTATGGCCGTTACCCCAGCGGCGCTCACTTACCGGCAGTCTGCCTGTGGAGCACCGGACCGGCTTCGCTTCGGGGCCGTGGGGGGTCGAGTACAGGCTGTGGGCTCTTTGTTCGGCCGCGCTGGTGTTGCAGATCTGGGTGAAGTATCCGGCCGGCACCGTGCTGAGCGGCGGACTGCCCAGACCCGCGCTGAAGAAGTCCGCACTGAGAGCGGTGGCCCCGGGGAGGGCCTTCAGGCTCTTGTGGTGTGAGCCCGGTAGACACGGGGGTATGGGGCGACAGGGACCGGGAGAAACGCCTTTGGACAGCCGCATCATTCTGGGACCGTGTGGGCTAAAACAACGACGCATGCACGGATATTCTGAATAATCTACAGCAAAACAACAAGTTCCTGCTACTGGCGCTACTATCGCTTTTCCGGTCACAAAGTAGAGCAGCTCTATCGGTTAAGGCTCTGTGAACATAAATAATCCTGCATCCCGTGTTTAATCTCCGGTGTCTGTGCAGGAGCGGGTCCGGTGCGGCTCAGTCCTTTTGTCCCGTGTCCGGAGTGCAGATCCCGGGGTTCCTCTGGAGCTCTGGTCCTGTGTGTGATCGGTCCTGTCTGCTGTCCCCGGACACACGCGCGCGCGCACACACACACACACAGACACACACACACACACACACACGCACGCACGCACACGCACACGCTCAGAACGGCTCTTGTTTTACCGCGAAAACTCCATCCCGCGAAATTCGGATCTCCCGCGGCTGTGCTCGGCTCCTGATTGGCCCACAGCAGGACGCTGCTCCTGATTGGCTCGCGGCACGCTCGGCTCCTGATTGGCTCGCGGCACTCTCGGCTCGGCTGCTCTGCGAGGAAACCGTAGAGCGTGATCTTATTATACATCCATGGTGTATATTAGGGGGAACCATGGAGCGTGTATATGAGGGGAACCATGGAGCGTGTATATGAGGGGGAACCATGGAGTGTGTATTTGAGGGGGAACCATGGAGCGTGTATATGAGGGGGAACCATAGAGTGTGTATTTGAGGGGAACCATGGAGTGTGTATATGAGGGGGAACCATAGAGCGTGTATATGAGGGGAACCATGGAGTGTGTATATGAGGGGGAACCATGGAGTGTGTATTTGAGGGGGAACCATGGAGCGTGTATATGAGAGGAACCATGGAGCGTGTATTTGAGGGGAACCATGGAGTGTGTATATGAGGGGGAACCATAGAGCGTGTATATGAGGGGAACCATGGAGTGTGTATATGAGGGGGAACCATGGAGCGTGTATATGAGGGGAACCATGGAGCGTGTATATGAGGGGAACCATGGAGTGTGTATATGAGGGGAACCATGGAGCGTGTATTTGAGGGGAACCATGGAGTGTGTATATGAGGGGAACCATGGAGTGTGTATATGAGGGGAACCATGGAGTGTGTATATGAGGGGAACCATGGAGTGTGTATATGAGGGGAACCATGGAGTGTGTATATGAGGGGGAACCATGGAGTGTGTATATGAGGGGGAACCATGGAGTGTGTATATGAGGGGGAACCATGGAGCGTGTATATGAGGGGAACCATGGAGTGTGTATATGAGGGGGAACCATGGAGTGTGTATTTGAGGGGGAACCATGGAGTGTGTATATGAGGGGGAACCATGGAGCGTGTATTTGAGGGGAACCATAGAGCGTGTATATGAGGGGAACCATGGAGTGTGTATATGAGGGGAACCATGGAGCGTGTATATGAGGGGAACCATGGAGTGTGTATATGAGGGGAACCATAGAGTGTGTATATGAGGGGGAACCATGGAGTGTGTATTTGAGGGGAACCATGGAGCGTGTATTTAAGGGGAACCATAGAGCGTGTATATTAGGGGGAACCATGGAGTGTGTATTTGAGGGGAACCATAGAGCGTGTATTTGAGGGGAACCATGGAGCGTGTATATGAGGGGAACCATAGAGTGTGTATATGAGGGGAAACATGGAGTGTGTATTTGAGGGGAACCATAGAGCGTGTATTTGAGGGGAACCATAGAGCGTGTATATGAGGGGAACCATAGAGTGTGTATATGAGGGGAACCATAGAGTGTGTATATGAGGGGAACCATAGAGTGTGTATATGAGGGGAACCATAGAGTGTGTATATGAGGGGAACCATGGAGCGTGTATTTGAGGGGAACCATAGAGCGTGTATATTAGGGGGAACCATGGAGTGTGTATTTGAGGGGAACCATAGAGCGTGTATTTGAGGGGAACCATAGAGCGTGTATATGAGGGGAACCATAGAGTGTGTATATGAGGGGAACCATAGAGTGTGTATATGAGGGGAAACATGGAGTGTGTATATGAGGGGAAACATGGAGTGTGTATATGAGGGGAACCATAGAGCGTGTATATGAGGGGAACCATAGAGTGTGTATATGAGGGGAACCATAGAGTGTGTATATGAGGGGAACCATGGAGTGTGTATATGAGGGGAACCATAGAGTGTGTATATGAGGGGAACCATAGAGTGTGTATATGAGGGGAACCATAGAGTGTGTATATGAGGGGAACCATAGAGTGTGTACATGAGGGGGAACCATGGAGCGTGTATTTGAGGGGAACCATAGAGTGTGTATATGAGGGGAACCATAGAGTGTGTATATGAGGGGAAACATGGAGTGTGTATATAAGGGGAAACATGGAGTGTGTATATGAGGGGAACCATAGAGTGTGTATATGAGGGGAACCACAGAGTGTGTATTTGAGGGGAACCATGGAGCGTGTATATGAGGGGAACCATGGAGCGTGTATATGAGGGGGAACCATAGAGCGTGTATATGAGGGGGAACCATGGAGTGTGTATTTGAGGGGAACCATAGAGCGTGTATATTAGGGGGAACCATAGAGCGTGTATATGAGGGGGAACCATGGAGCGTGTATATGAGGGGAACCATGGAGTGTGTATTTGAAGGGAACCATGGAGTGTGTATTTGAGGGGAACCATAGAGCGTGTATATGAGGGGAACCATAGAGCGTGTATATGAGGGGGAACCATGGAGTGTGTATTTGAGGGGAACCATGGAGTGTGTATTTGAGGGGAACCATGGAGTGTGTATTTGAGGGGAACCATAGAGTGTGTATATGAGGGGAACCATGGAGTGTGTATATGAGGGGGAACCATGGAGTGTGTATTTGAGGGGGAACCATGGAGCGTGTATTTGAGGGGAACCATAGAGCGTGTATATGAGGGGAACCATAGAGCGTGTATATGAGGGGGAACCATGGAGTGTGTATATGAGGGGAACCATGGAGTGTGTATATGAGGGGAACCATGGAGTGTGTATATGAGGGGAACCATGGAGTGTGTATATGAGGGGAACCATGGAGTGTGTATATGAGGGGAACCATAGAGTGTGTATATGAGGGGAACCATGGAGTGTGTATATGAGGGGGAACCATGGAGTGTGTATTTGAGGGGAACCATGGAGTGTGTATATGAGGGGAACCATGGAGTGTGTATATGAGGGGAACCATGGAGTGTGTATATGAGGGGAACCATAGAGTGTGTATATGAGGGGAAACATGGAGTGTGTATATGAGGGGAACCATGGAGTGTGTATTTGAGGGGAACCATGGAGCGTGTATATGAGGGTACCATAGAGCATGTATATGAGGGGGAACCATGGAGTGTGTATTTGAGGGGAACCATAGAGCGTGTATATGAGGGGGAACCATGGAGCGTGTATTTGAGGGGAACCATGGAGCGTGTATATGAGGGGGAACCATGGAGTGTGTATTTGAGGGGGAACCATAGAGCGTGTATTTGAGGGGAACCATGGAGCGTGTATTTAAGGGGAACCATAGAGCGTGTATATTAGGGGGAACCATGGAGTGTGTATTTGAGGGGAACCATAGAGCGTGTATATGAGGGGAACCATAGAGTGTGTATATGAGGGGAACCATAGAGTGTGTATTTGAGGGGAACCATGGAGCGTGTATTTGAGGGGAACCATAGAGCGTGTATTTGAGGGGAACCATGGAGTGTGTATATGAGGGGGAACCATGGAGTGTGTATTTGAGGGGAACCATAGAGCGTGTATATGAGGGGAACCATAGAGTGTGTATATGAGGGGGAACCATGGAGTGTGTATTTGAGGGGAACCATGGAGTGTGTATTTGAGGGGAACCATGGAGTGTGTATTTGAGGGGAACCATGGAGCGTGTATTTGAGGGGAACCATAGAGCGTGTATATGAGGGGGAACCATGGAGCGTGTATTTGAGGGGGAACCATAGAGCGTGTATTTGAGGGGAACCATGGAGTGTGTATTTGAAGGGAACCATGGAGCGTGTATATGAGGGGGAACCATAGAGTGTGTATATGAGGGGAACCATGGAGCGTGTATATGAGGGGGAACCATGGAGTGTGTATATGAGGGGGAACCACGGAGTGTGTATTTGAGGGGGAACCATGGAGTGTGCATTTGAGGGGAACCATAGAGCGTGTATATGAGGGGAACCATAGAGCGTGTATATGAGGGGGAACCATGGAGTGTGTATTTGAGGGGAACCATAGAGCGTGTATATGAGGGGAACCATGGAGTGTGTATATGAGGGGAAACATGGAGTGTGTATTTGAGGGGAACCATAGAGCGTGTATTTGAGGGGAACCATAGAGTGTGTATATGAGGGGAACCATAGAGTGTGTATATGAGGGGAAACATGGAGTGTGTATATGAGGGGAACCATAGAGTGTGTATATGAGGGGAACCATAGAGTGTGTATTTGAGGGGAACCATGGAGCGTGTATTTAAGGGGAACCATAGAGCGTGTATATTAGGGGGAACCATGGAGTGTGTATTTGAGGGGAACCATAGAGCGTGTATTTGAGTGGAACCATGGAGTGTGTATATGAGGGGAAACATAGAGTGTGTATATGAGGGGAACCATAGAGTGTGTATATGAGGGGAACCATGGAGTGTGTATATGAGGGGAACCATAGAGTGTGTATATGAGGGGAACCATGGAGTGTGTATATGAGGGGAACCATAGAGTGTGTATATGAGGGGAACCATAGAGTGTGTATATGAGGGGGAACCATGGAGCGTGTATTTGAGGGGAACCATGGAGCGTGTATATGAGGGGGAACCAAGGAGCGTGTATATGAGGGGGAACCATGGAGTGTGTATATGAGGGGGAACCATGGAGTGTGTATATGAGGGGAACCATGGAGTGTGTATATGAGGGGGAACCATGGAGTGTGTATTTGAGGGGAACCATGGAGTGTGTATATGAGGGGGAACCATGGAGTGTGTATATGAGGGGAACCATGGAAGGTGTATATGAGGGGTAACCATGGAGTGTGTATATGAGGGGAACCATGGAGCATGTAGATGAGGGGAACCATGGAGTGTGTATATGAGGGGAACCATGGAGTGTGTATATGAGGGGAACCATGGAGTGTGTATATGAGGGGAACCAAGGAGTGTGTAAATGAGGGGAACCATAGAGAGTGTAAATGAAGGGGAACCATAGAGCGTGTATATGAGGGGGAACCATAGAGCGTGTATTTGAGGGGAACCAAGGAGTGTGTATTTGAGGGGAACCATGGAGTGTGTATATGAGGGGGAACCATAGAGCGTGTATTTGAGGGGAACCATGGAGCGTGTATATGAGGGGAACCATGGAGTGTGTATATGAGGGGAACCATAGAGCGTGTATATGAGGGGAACCATGGAGTGTGTATATGAGGGGAACCATGGAGTGTGTATATGAGGGGGAACCAAGGAGCGTGTATATGAGGGGGAACCATGGAGCGTGTATTTGAGGGGGAACCATAGAGCGTGTATATGAGGGGGAACCATGGAGTGTGTATTTGAGGGGGAACCATGGAGCGTGTATATGAGGGGAACCATGGAGTGTGTATATGAGGGGGAACCATGGAGTGTGTATTTGAGGGGGAACCATGGAGTGTGTATATGAGGGGGAACCATGGAGCGTGTATTTGAGGGGAACCATAGAGCGTGTATATGAGGGGAACCATAGAGTGTGTATATGAGGGGAACCATAGAGCGTGTATATGAGGGGAACCATAGAGTGTGTATATGAGGGGGAACCATGGAGTGTGTATATGAGGGGAACCATGGAGTGTGTATTTGAGGGGAACCATGGACTGTGTATTTGAGGGGGAACCATGGAGCGTGTATTTGAGGGGAACCATAGAGCGTGTATTTGAGGGGAACCATGGAGCGTGTATTTGAGGGGCACCATAGAGCGTGTATTTGAGGGGGAACCATGGAGCGTGTATTTGAGGGGAACCATGGAGCGTGTATTTGAGGGGAACCATAGAGCGTGTATATGAGGGGGAACCATGGAGTGTGTATATGAGGGGAACCATGGAGTGTGTATATGAGGGGGAACCATGGAGTGTGTATTTGAGGGGAACCATAGAGCGTGTATATGAGGGGAACCATAGAGCGTGTATATGAGGGGGAACCATGGAGTGTGTATATGAGGGGGAACCATGGAGTGTGTATATGAGGGGGAACCATGGAGTGTGTATTTGAGGGGAACCATAGAGCGTGTATATGAGGGGGAACCATAGAGCGTGTATTTGAGGGGAACCAAGGAGTGTGTATTTGAGGGGAACCATGGAGTGTGTATATGAGGGGAACCATGGAGTGTGTATTTGAGGGGAACCATGGAGTGTGTATATGAGGGGAACCATGGAGTGTGTATTTGAGGGGGAACCATAGAGCGTGTATATGAGGGGGAACCATGGAGTGTGTATATGAGGGGGAACCATGGAGTGTGTATATGAGGGGGAACCATGGAGTGTGTATTTGAGGGGAACCATGGAGTGTGTATATGAGGGGGAACCATGGAGTGTGTATATGAGGGGGAACCATGGAGTGTGTATTTGAGGGGGAACCATGGAGCGTGTATTTGAGGGGAACCATAGAGCGTGTATATGAGGGGAACCATAGAGCGTGTATATGAGGGGGAACCATGGAGTGTGTATATGAGGGGGAACCATGGAGTGTGTATTTGAGGGGAACCATGGAGTGTGTATTTGAGGGGGAACCATGGAGCGTGTATATGAGGGGGAACCATAGAGTGTGTATTTGAGGGGAACCAAGGAGTGTGTATATGAGGGGAACCATAGAGTGTGTATATGAGGGGAACCATGGAGTGTGTATTTGAGGGGAACCATGGAGTGTGTATATGAGGGGAACCATAGAGTGTGTATATGAGGGGAACCATGGAGTGTGTATATGAGGGGAACCATGGAGTGTGTATATGAGGGGAACCATAGAGTGTGTATATGAGGGGGAACCATGGAGTGTGTATTTGAGGGGAACCATGGAGTGTGTATATGAGGGGAACCATAGAGTGTGTATATGAGGGGAACCATGGAGTGTGTATATGAGGGGAACCATGGAGTGTGTATATGAGGGGAACCATGGAGTGTGTATATGAGGGGAACCATGGAGTGTGTATATGAGGGGGAACCATGGAGTGTGTATTTGAGGGGGAACCATGGAGCGTGTATTTGAGGGGAACCATGGAGCGTGTATTTGAGGGGAACCATGGAGTGTGTATATGAGGGGGAACCATGGAGTGTGTATTTGAGGGGAACCATAGAGCGTGTATATGAGGGGAACCATAGAGTGTGTATATGAGGGGGAACCATAGAGCGTGTGTTTGAGGGGAACCATGGAGCGTGTATATGAGGGGGAACCAAGGAGCGTGTATTTGAGGGGGAACCATAGAGCGTGTATATGAGGGGGAACCATGGAGTGTGTATTTGAGGGGGAACCATAGAGCGTGTATATGAGGGGAACCATAGAGTGTGTATATGAGGGGGAACCATGGAGTGTGTATTTGAGGGGAACCATGGAGTGTGTATTTGAGGGGAACCATGGAGTGTGTATTTGAGGGGGAACCATGGAGCGTGTATTTGAGGGGAACCATAGAGCGTGTATTTGAGGGGAACCATGGAGCGTGTATTTGAGGGGCACCATAGAGCGTGTATTTGAGGGGGAACCATGGAGCGTGTATTTGAGGGGAACCATGGAGCGTGTATTTGAGGGGAACCATAGAGCGTGTATATGAGGGGGAACCATGGAGCGTGTATTTGAGGGGAACCATAGAGCGTGTATACGAGGGGGAACCATGGAGTGTGTATTTGAGGGGAACCATGGAGTGTGTATATGAGGGGAACCATGGAGTGTGTATGTGAGGGGAACCATAAAGCATATATATGAGGGGAACCATGGAGCATGTAGATGAGGGGAACCATGGAGTGTGTATTTGAGGGGAACCATGGAGCGTGTATTTGAGGGGAACCATAGAGCGTGTATATGAGGGGAACCATAGAGCGTGTATATGAGGGGGAACCATGGAGTGTGTATTTGAGGGGAACCATGGAGTGTGTATTTGAGGGGGAACCATGGAGTGTGTATTTGAGGGGAACCATAGAGCGTGTATATGAGGGGGAACCATGGAGCGTGTATATGAGGGGAACCATGGAGTGTGTATTTGAAGGGAACCATGGAGCGTGTATTTGAGGGGAACCATAGAGCGTGTATACGAGGGGGAACCATGGAGTGTGTATATGAGGGGGAACCATGGAGTGTGTATATGAGGGGGAACCACGGAGTGTGTATTTGAGGGGGAACCATGGAGTGTGTATATGATGGGAAACATGGAGTGTGTATTTGAGGGGAACCATAGAGCGTGTATATGAGGGGAACCATAGAGCGTGTATATGAGGGGAACCATAGAGTGTGTATATGAGGGGAAACATGGAGTGTGTATTTGAGGGGAACCATAGAGCGTGTATATGAGGGGAACCATGGAGTGTGTATATGAGGGGGAACCATGGAGTGTGTATATGAGGGGAACCATGGAGTGTGTATATGAGGGGGAACCATGGAGTGTGTATATGAGGGGAACCATGGAGTGTGTATTTGAGGGGAACCATGGAGTGTGTATATGAGGGGAACCATGGAGTGTGTATATGAGGGGAACCATGGAGTGTGTATATGAGGGGGAACCATGGAGTGTGTATATGAGGGGGAACCATGGAGTGTGTATATGAGGGGGAACCATGGAGTGTGTATTTGAGGGGAACCATGGAGTGTGTATATGAGGGGAACCATGGAGTGTGTATATGAGGGGGAACCATGGAGTGTGTATTTGAGGGGAACCATGGAGTGTGTATATGAGGGGAACCATGGAGTGTGTATATGAGGGGAACCATGGAGTGTGTATATGAGGGGAACCATAGAGTGTGTATTTGAGGGGAACCATGGAGTGTGTATATGAGGGGGAACCATGGAGTGTGTATTTGAGGGGAACCATGGAGTGTGTATATGAGGGGAACCATGGAGTGTGTATATGAGGGGGAACCATGGAGTGTGTATATGAGGGGAACCATGGAGTGTGTATATGAGGGGGAACCATGGAGTGTGTATATGAGGGGGAACCATGGAGTGTGTATATGAGGGGGAACCATGGAGTGTGTATTTGAGGGGGAACCATGGAGCGTGTATTTGAGGGGAACCATGGAGCGTGTATTTGAGGGGAACCATGGAGTGTGTATATGAGGGGGAACCATGGAGTGTGTATATGAGGGGGAACCATAGAGTGTGTATTTGAGGGGAACCATAGAGTGTGTATATGAGGGGAACCATGAAGCGTGTATTTGAGGGGGAACCATGGAGTGTGTATATGAGGGGAACCATGGAGTGTGTATATGAGGGGGAACCATGGAGTGTGTATATGAGGGGGAACCATGGAGTGTGTATATGAGGGGGAACCATGGAGTGTGTATATGAGGGGAACCAATGAGTGTGTATAAGAGGGGAACCATCGAGTGTGTATTTGAGGGGAACCATAGAGAGTGTATTTGAGGGGAACCATGGTGTGTGTATTTGAGGGGAACCATTGAGCGTGTATATGAGGGGGAACCATGGAGTGTGTATATGAGGGGAACCATGGAGTGTGTATTTGAGGGGAACCATAGAGCGTGTATATGAGGGGAACCATAGAGTGTGTATTTGAGGGGAACCATGGAGTGTGTATATGAGGGGGAACCATGGAGTGTGTATATGAGGGGGAACCATGGAGTGTGTATATGAGGGGAACCATGGAGTGTGTATATGAGGGGGAACCATGGAGTGTGTATATGAGGGGGAACCATGGAGTGTGTATATGAGGGGAACCATGGAGTGTGTATATGAGGGGGAACCATGGAGTGTGTATATGAGGGGAACCATGGAGTGTGTATATGAGGGGAACCATAGAGTGTGTATATGAGGGGAACCATGGAGTGTGTATATGAGGGGAACCATAGAGTGTGTATATGAGGGGAAACATGGAGTGTGTATATGAGGGGAACCATGGAGTGTGTATTTGAGGGGAACCATGGAGTGTATATGAGGGGGAACCATGGAGTGTGTATATGAGGGGGAACCATGGAGTGTATATATGAGGGTGAACCATGGAGCGTATTGATGAGGGGAACCATGGAGCATGTATATGAGGGGAACCATGGAGCGTGTATTTGAGGGGAACCATGGAGTGTGTATATGAGGGGAACCATGGAGTGTGTATATGAGGGGGAACCATGGAGTGTGTATATGAGGGGGAACCATGGAGTGTGTATTTGAGGGGAACCATGGAGTGTGTATATGAGGGGAACCATGGAGTGTGTATATGAGGGGGAACCATGGAGTGTGTATATGAGGGGGAACCATGGAGTGTGTATATGAGGGGAACCATGGAGCGTGTAAGGTAAGATAAGGTTTATTTATATAGCGCTTTACACAGACACATGTCCCCAAAGTGCTTTACACAGCATTTTACAGAGCATTCTTCATTCACTCCATACCCGGTGGTGGTAAACTACTGTTATAGCCACAGTTGCCCTGGGGCAGACTGACGGAGGCGCGGCTGCCAAGCCAAGCGGCGCCAACAGTCCCTCCGACCACCACCAACACTCACTCACACAACTTTAACACCTACAGTGCATGTTTTGAGTTGAGTTGTATTTGAAGGGAACCATAGAGCGTGTATATGAGGGGAACCATGGAGCGTATAGATGAGGGGGAACCGTTGTTGTGTTGTTCTTAAAGAGACTGGCGCCCTGACCGTCTGCTTTGGAGCAAGGCCTTTTCTTTCACATACAAAAAAGGATCACACACACACTTTTAGGTAAAGCTGTTCACTGTTATTACACCAGGCTGGGCGATTGTTACAGTTATATCGCCCACAAAGCATAAGCCCCATCATCAGCCCCATCATCAGCCCCATCATCAGCCCCATCATCAGCCCCATCATCAGCCCCATCATCAGCCCCATCATCAGCCCCATCATCAGCCCCATCATCAGCCCCATCATCAGCCCCATCATCAGCCCCATCATCAGCCCATAACCAAGACTACTACAATGCACATGGTAGAGGAGCCACAGATTAGGCCTAGTAAGAGTCACCTTATCTCAGAATTAGGGTGAGGAGACGACACATTTACCCGGGACAGTCCCACTCTGCAAAAAGATGCAGCAACAGAAGTCCCTCAGATTATGACTAACACAAGAATGCACAATCTGACATACATTTATTTATACTAACCACCCCAACCTGGGTGAATATCTGGTCACCCTATTCAAAATGTTACTATAAGAGGGATGTAGAAGTACAAAGAGGTGAGCCAAAAATGATTTAAGCAAGACTAAAAAAGTATTAGGGAAAACATCTACTCAAGTACGGTGAGAGCACTTAAAGAGTAACTGTCAGGGCACAACATCTGAATTATAATTTAAAGTGAATGTAATGTGAAAGACAAAACATTAAATCAGGCACAGTGGTTGTGATTTTCAAAGTAGACCAAAAAATGAGAAAATAAATTGTCGCCTATTTGAAGGAGCTCTGCAACAAACACCAGGATTCGAAGCCTGTTTTTCAAGGAATCTTAGAGTAATTAAACACCAATGAAAGGATGCTAGGTATAAGTTTAAAGACTACTGTGGAACATTTCAGGCTAAGCAAGAGCATTACTGGAGACATGCAGTCCGCCCGCCAGGGTGTCTCCCAAACTGTCTGTAGTCTCCGCTGTCACATGTTAAAGCCCTACAGTCTGAACTGAACTGAGCCTTAACCTGCAGAGTGAGGACACAGGCCGAAGCTCTTCTCATGCTCAGTGTCTGCATAGGCCATACCTCATGTGAAAGCTCAGAACCTTCAGAATTCACTCACTTAGCTGTCCTCTAGCGCTCCCTATTGGGCATTACGTGCAACTGCAGGCCATTCAAGCCCTACACAAAGTAAATTATTATTATTCAGTCCATTTACTCGTATATGTCTTTTTGCCCATGACCCAAAGGTCTTGAGCAGACACGTGCTGCCTCATGTTTTTATGGTGATGTCTTCTTACTATAGGGAAATAATAGCATATGGAGAACATGCAAATAAAATGATAAACCATAACAAATTAGTGTTCTGAAAAAGTCCAAAATAAAGTACTGGGCTGTCCACGCCTTTGTCTTTGTCATAATATGATACGCACTCTTTTGGTTCTCACAGTACAAATGTTATTTTGCATAAGTGTGAGAACAGGACTGGGCTGTGAGTAATGTGACCTCCTTCACACATGAAGGAAACAAAACACAACTCCACATATGTTTATGATGAGGAAACAACATTATTACACAGATCAGAAAATAGTGTCACAGAGCTGGTTTAGGCTTTAACATGTAAACACAAATACTAGCAGTCCATGGCACTGTACACTTCACTACATTTGGTAATGCTGATTGTTTTACCTTTTTTTTTTATCAGAAGTTTGCTCAAGACACTCAAAATGGTAAATGATGCATTTCACTCAAATAAGCTTTTTTTTTTTTCTCCAAGAAACCCCTCAAGAGTCCCCAGTGTTCCCCAGCACACTGGTTCAGAATCAAGGGGCTAATGAAGCCCCTATGTTATTGTAGTAGCTCCCAGCGACCACAAGAGGACGCTGTTAGATCATTCAATATTCTGCTCAAGCATAAACTTTTGCTGATTTTCCTGAGAGCTTTGAATCAGACATTATGATGACTTGACATGTTTTCCTGTCTGACCAGGGCTGTCAAAAGCATAAAAAATCTGATCTCAGTCGATACCAACACTTGTATCAGAGTAGAAAACACAGGAATAAGACTACATGGTAAAATAAGAGGAAATACTACAACTAAAAGTTCCTATATTACACAGTATTGACTCTTGAGCTTTAAGCCGTGTTATAACGTCGTCACCTCCTCAAAAACAGACCTGGAGCTGTTTTGTTTCATTCACACGTCTGAGTAACCTGTTATTCTTAGCCTGTCTACATGAAGGTGTACGGAGTGTAAAAACACAGTGGAGCACTTTCTGTTTTATGACATGATATCACCAGGTGGAGCAGAGTGTTTTCTGTTTTCTGTCTGAGTCTAAATATACAGCGTTTGTGTGTTCGACGTGTGAATGAAACAAAATTCCAGGTGTGTTTTGTTTGTGATGAGGAAATTACATCAGAACACAGAAAACAGTGTCACACGGGCTCAGAAATGTAGAAAATAACATTCTACTGTCTGATTTATTTTTTTATTGTCTGGTTTTTTATGTCGGTATTAGAATCAGTATTGGGTATCAAATCTACTCCTCACTGCTGAAATAGAGTTTGACATTTCAGTATCGTGACAACACTCCATTTTACCATTCCGACCGTGTGCCTGGACGTGGAGGGCCGACCTTCCCCCGGCTGAGCTCAGACGTTTCACAATGAGGCTCTGTGTTATTATTATGAGTGTGATGGTGATGAAGAACAAGTCTTATGGAGGATGGAAAAAGTGCAGCGCTCACAGGAAACTCCCTTTGTCTGATTTCCAACCTCAAGCTTCGAGCACACACTTCCTGTCCTCTGCCCCACGCTGCACAGTGGAATATCTCGCGACGCACAAACACCAGCGGAGATATATTCTGTTCTGTCGTGTTTACTTCCCTTATTATCAGACACATTTCAACTGTCTCATTGTGAAGTAACGTCTCTGTCAATCTGTGGACCAATCCAAAAGTCTAATCAGTTACATTTACCCAGTTTCACTATTTTATTGATGCAACTTCTACTCTTACTTGACTCAAAGCTGTGGTCACTCTTCAAGTGACAAAAGTTTCATGTTGATAATATGAAATGATTTGGTCGTTTGTGTTCCTTACGTCGCTCCTTCAGATATGAGTTAGTCTCATTTCTTAATTCTTCCCATGACACGATCGCTCTTTCATTTACTCTAGCAGCACTTGAGCAAATACTTTTTTACTGAGTTATTTCTTGGACCATTATTTTGTACTTCTACTTGAGTGATTTGAAGTAATGTTGCTCTTATTTGAGACCCATTTTGGACTCCTCTTCCCTCCTCTGATCACAACAGTAATGATCTGCACACATCTGATGTACAATGTGAAGAAAATGAGTGAAGCATAACTCATGTCTTAAGCAGCGGGACAAGAAGACACAAAATCATTTCATATTTCCAACATAAAGCTTTTGTTACTGTAGACTCACAATGGGCAGAGTATCTGCTGCTTTAGTTTCCACCTCTGCCACTGTTTTACTACTACAGCTAATAATAATAATACACTGGATTTATACAGGACTTTTTGGCCACTGTACATTATACACTGCAATATTCACTCTACACTTAGTTATAATAACTCGTTCTATAGCCACAGCTGCTTTGGGGGGTGGACATGTCCCACTTGAGCAGACTGGAGCTGAAACCTTTGATTCAGATGTTAAATCCAATTGAATCTTATGAATTCTGGTGATTTCATTCAGAGAGGAATTCTGAGAAGTGGTGAGTGCATCAGTGACAAAAGGTGCACACATCCGCTGTTTAAAAGTGTGGTTTATTCCATGACATCAGTACAGACGAGCTAACGTTAACCCACCGGCCACAAGCAGCTCGTCACAGGCCGTCCAACCAATAAAGCTCCAAATGTTCTGCCTTTCCACTACAAAGGAGGGCAGAAAAAGAATATTACTCAAGTTAAAAAGTATTTTGGAAAACTAATTAAGAATAATGCAATCAAAAGCTTTTGTCACTTTGTAGATTTACTGTCAGTGTAAGTAAAAATATGCTGGTAAAAATACTCTGAAAAGTACAATTCATTTAAAAAGTAAATGTAATGGGGTAAATGTTCAGTACTGCCCCCTCTGGTCAGCTCAGTGAACAGCCTTTGAATGCAAAAAGTCATCTGAAAGTTATTCAGTAATCACAGATTTTTATTGCATGAGAAATTATATATATAAAAAATTAATCATAATTGAAATGGTGACAGCGATCTACAGACTAGCAACAGTGGCCAGTGAGCTGAAACAGCCCGGATCTGCATAAAAACATAAACATGATTAATGCGAGTTTATAAAACCCAGAGCCGAGTTTGTGGAAAGCGTCACTCCCCACAAACAGTCACAATTAACCCGAGAGTCGAGTTGGGTTCACCATAGAAAAATATCCGACCAGACGTTTCAGCATGTGATCAGAAACAGTCTAGATGTTTCAGCGTGTGATCAGAAACAGTCCAGACGTTTCAGTATGTGATCAGAAACAGTCTAGACGTTTCAGTATGTGATCAGAAACAGTCCAGACGTTTCAGCATGTGATCAGAAACAGTCCAGACGTTTCAGTATGTGATCAGAAACAGTCCAGACGTTTCAGTATGTGATCAGAAACAGTCCAGACGTTTCAGTATGTGATCAGAAACAGTCCAGACGTTTCAGCATGTGATCGGAAACAGTCCAGACGTTTCAGTATGTGATCGGAAACAGTCCAGACGTTTCAGCATGTGATCAGAAACAGTCCAGACGTTTCAGCATGTGATCAGAAACAGTCCAGACGTTTCAGCACGTGATCAGAAACAGTCCAGACGTTTCAGCACGTGATCAGAAACAGTCCAGACGTTTCAGCATGTGATCAGAAACAGTCTAGACGTTTCAGCATGTGATCAGAAACAGTCTAGACGTTTCAGCATGTGATCAGAAACAGTCCAGGCGTTTCAGTATGTGATCAGAAACAGTCCAGACGTTTCAGCATGTGATCAGAAACAGTCCAGACGTTTCAGCATGTGATCAGAAACAGTCCAGACGTTTCAGTATGTGATCGGAAACAGTCCAGACGTTTCAGCATGTGATCAGAAACAGTCCAGACGTTTCAGTATGTGATCGGAAACAGGACGGGATGTTTCAGTATGTGATCGGAAACAGGACGGGATGTTTCACCAAAGCAGTTCAGTCTCCTCCCAAGGATCAGACTCCATGGAAGAGAAATCTTTGCAAAATGTCAGATTGAAAACAAATTGTTATTAGCAGGAAAAGAAAATGGACAGATTTTTTTTCCCTAATTCTGACCTAGTTTGAGATAAACATCTGTACTAAATACTGATTGTAGATTCAGTTGTGGAAAAAGGGCAGTAAGAAAAGTACAAAAATACAGAAAGTACTGAATATCACTGCCTCTGTCATGAACATGGAACGTTTGGTTTTGGCCCTGGTTAATGTTACGGTTGCTCGGTAACAATTATAAAATGACCTCTACACATGTCAGGTCTGCGGCCTGTGTCCAACCAGGAAGTCAAACCAATGAAAATGTCTAAACTAATCTGAACTTTAATGACGTTAACCTAGTGAAACGTATCGTCTAACCTGCCATAAACACTTCAGAAAATCTATAATGTTGTAAAATAATAGAATTTGTGAAATGTAAATTTTCACTTAAACAAGAACATCTCAAAAAAATAAAAAATTAAATATATTTGCACAACTATAGAGAATTTACACAAATGGATTGAGTTAACGAGTTGTTTCCAGGCTGCTTCATTTAGTCGGATGCCACAGACGGATCAGAACTGCTCTGGTGAAACTGTTACTGTACAAAAGGTGAATAACAGTTAGAGTGAAGGTGGTGAGGAGTCCACAGTTAGAGTGAAGGTGGTGAGGAGTCCACAGTATCTGGAATGTATGTGCAGGTCAGTACAGCGACCTCTCTGAGCCGGTGCTTTGGCAAAGACTCATTGTCCAAAAAAAATCAAAGTCTTTGTGATCACGGTGAGAGGGTCCACTCTCCACTCCCCCTCTGGCTCCTGTGTCCTCGCTTCCTTATCTCCTTCTGTCCTTCCTCTTCTCCTTCCCTCGTTGGTCTCCTTATCCGAATACCTTTGCACCCTCCACCCTTTGGCCCGGAGAGAAGTGGAGCCGTGTGTTCCCTGCTGCACCTGCCACGGAGAGAGAGGGAGACGGTGTTAACAGTGCGTCCATGTCAAATACACTATACACCATAACGTTATAGAGCACCATGAGTGAACGTCTGAACACGTGCACGACTATGTGAGAAAACCAGTGAAAGAAAGACAGAACAAAAGGAAAGATGGAGAGAGAGGCTTGAGATCGAACAATACATTCTTAATCTGTCCTTTTCCCTCACAGCAGCACAGGCAACAGCAGAACTCAAAAGCTCATGTCAAATGTGAAGCTAAGTAAAGCGAAATGAAAAAGGGAGTGATTATGAGAGGAGGAAAAAGATTCTTTAAACATACACTTCTTTATCTATCAGCTGAATTCACTTACAAATTCAAGACAAAAAGAGATAAACAGAGACAGATCTATACATCTAACAGTTACTTCAGTAGTTCAGTGATCACTTCTGTAGTAGAGACTTTTTGGACACGTTTTTAGTCAAATAAAAAAATCTGAAACTGTTCATTTGTTTTCACATTTTAATGCCGCTGCCTTTATTGTAAAAGCTGTACTTTTCTGAGTACTTTTCTAGCAGCATTTTACCCCTACTGGAGTAATTCTTCTTGTATTCTCACTTGAGTAAAACTTGTGCTTCCCACTGTGAGCAGGTCTATAAGTGACAAAAGCTTCATGTCGATGATCTGAAATGATTTGCACATTTGTGTTTCTCCTTCAGATCTGACTGAGTTTGTCTCATTTTTGGGTTTGTCCTTTGGAAATCGCAGATTTTGTGGATTATTTCATGTTTTGTCCAACAAATTACATTAAATTCAACTTATGAAACAGATGCTGTGTCCTGACCACTGCTTTGCACTTTGACTTGTGTAATATTCTTTTAAAGTCGCGTTATTCTAACTTAAGTACAATTCTGGCTCCTCTACCCAACTCTCACCAGTCACAAGTCAAGAGCTTAGATAAGATGCTAGAAACAAAGCCAAGTCCAATCCAGGGAAAGAGAGAAAGTAGTGAAAAGTGCTGCCTCCCCCTCTCCCCTCCTCTCCTCCCCCTCTCCCCTCCTCTCCTCCCCCTCTCCCCTCCTCTCCTCCCCCTCTCCCCTCCTCTCCTCCCCCTCTCCCCTCCTCCCCTCCTCTCCCCTCCTCTCCTCCCCCTCTCTGGCCCCACGCAGCAGCAGACAGACTGGCGCCAGGCATGGAACTTTGATTAACCCTGAGGAGATAGCTCACAAGGCAGGGCCAGGCTGTGGACCCACATGCATTCAGTGCATTCATACCTCTGCCTGTGCTAAACATTTACAACGAGATGAAGGACGAGTCTGAAGATGTGGATCTGTGGAAGAACAACTCTTACCGTGAAGATGTGGAGGTCTAATGACACAAGTGTTTGTCCTCTGTGGAGAAGTTGTGTGTTAGGTCCGACGCCTGAAAGAGACCCAAAGAGAATGCATCAAACAATGTGTGTGTGTGAGAGTGTGTGTGAGTGTGAGTGTGTGTGTGTGTGTGCTTGTGTGTGTGTGTCTGTGTGTATATGCATGTGTATGTGTGTGTGTGTGTGTGTGTGTATATGCGTGTGTATGTGTGTGTGTGAGTGTGTGTGTGTGTGTGTGTGTGTGTGTGTGTGTGTGTGTGTGTGTGAGAGTGTGTGTGTGTGTGTATGTGCTTGTGTGCATGTGTGTGTGTGTGTGTGTGTGTGTGCTTGTGTGCATGTGTGTGTGTGTGTGTGTGTGTGTGTGCTTGTACCATCTTATACTGCAGTAATATATTAGTAGTGTTTCAGTAGCAAAGTCGTGTTGTCACGACACTAACTTCAAACTGAATACTCAATCCCGATGACTGAAGATACATGAACCACACTGAAGATACATGAAAATTACACCAGAAATGTTCCGGAAAGCTCAAATTGTGTTCTTTTAATGTTCTTCATTTGCAGTAGGCACTGATACGCAACTGAGTATCTAATTTGAATCCTACCGCGTCGCTGTAGTGGCTATGTTCCGTCTGCACTGTAATCATTGTGTTCATGTCTCCCTCCTGTGAGCACGTCCCCGGTGTGGGGAGCGCGTCCTGGGCCGTACCTGCAGCGTGAGCAGCTTGTCCTCCGCCTCCAGCGCGATCTGCAGGTCGCAGATGTAGTCTATGACGTGCTGCAGGATCTCCACCTGGCTCACGGACTTGTTCCGCGGGATACTCGGCACCAGCGCCTTCAGTCGGGAGTAGCAGTCGTTCATGTCGCACAGCGCGCTCCCGGGCTCGCTCCGGCTGATCACCAGGCTCTGCTCGGACACGCAGCACACGGCTTTGTAGCAGCTCCTCACGGCGCGCACGGGGCTGATGGCTTTCATGGCTCACGGCTGTACGTCCTTCGCGTCCACACGGTGATAGCTCTGTGTACACGCAGCGATACTGTCACCAGCGGGTACAGTAGGGCTTTATACGCCGCTCCCACGGACACGCCCGCCCCCTCGCACCGAGCCGTGATTGGTCCAGGCGCACAGCAGCCTCGTGCTGATTGGCTGAGATGAGCACGGAAAGAATGAGGAACAGTCGGAGTGAGGCGCCCGGAGCGGTTGTCAGGGCTGTTTGTTTGAGGTGGTCGTCACAAAAAGGAACGGAGAAAGTGCATTCGCATGGAACGAGTCACGTTATGGACATCGTGTCAAAGATAATGTCATAAATAATCACAGCAGGGGTGTGTTTTCCAAATGATAGTGTTTTATTATTAAACTCCTGGCATCACTACATGAGTGTTATGGGGGGGAGGGGGTGAGGCTTTGTTATTCAGAGTTAAGACAATGTTAAGCTTGTCCACAAACAAACGGAAATCTAAAGTAATGCTGGACTTAAAATATAGGTGATTCCGCAGTGATTGAATTATTAGATCAGCATGTGACTTATCTTTGGACATTTTATAATTGGCTATTGATTTTATTCCAAATTGGTGCGTTCAGAAAACACTGTGTGAGGCTCTGCACAATGCTCTTGTGTTGGTCGTAATACATGGTGAGAATTGAAACATTGTGAGTAGTCTGCTGAATAATTCCTCTCCAAGTGCCCTGTTGGTGCAGGTGTTCCGGCCGTGGCTGAAGGCGTAAGGATGAGTTCATTGAACGCGTAAACTGCGCGTTCTCGTGGGAACATCGGAACATCATGAAGCGCTATCGAGCCGCACACACAGCAATGATAAAGTGATGTACATATGGGTGAAGGGTCGGTGCGCTCTATATGACCGCACTGTTTTCTCTAGATAAGGCGTGAGTGATCAGGCGCTCTGTGCGTAAACATGCACAATCTAATTAGAAGCGCGCGCAGCACGCACGCGTTGGCTGCGCAGTTCCACGGGCCGCTCCTCTCCAGAGAGCGCAGTGAAATAGACTTTCAGTGCAGTTGAAAGCACTTTTCCCGTTGTGCTCCTCTTCGCTCTTATTTTGGCCGTTTCTCACACTCGTGTTTGTGGAGGAATGCAGGCCCGGGCCAGCTGCGTGTCCTATCCCCGCACAGCTGTGTTGATCTAAGGCGCCAGTCCCAGACATGCCGGCGCCAGCCTCCCAACGTCATCCATTCACCGTGCACTCCCTCCTCTGGCACACGGCCCGCCCTCCCCGCGCTCCTGACGCTCAGCCACGGGACTGGGCCGAGGGGCTGTCAGTCACGGGGCTGCTGTGGGCCGTCTACAGCTGGAGCAGAGCGGGGACAGGGAGAGGAAGGACTTTTCGGCTCTGGCAGGGTCATCCTCTGACAAATCAACTTCTACTTTAGTCCATGTAACTTTCCGCAAAGTCATCATGTGATGTCATCAAATTCTGATCGTCAAGATTTCAATGGTTTAAAAAGACAAATAAATAACCAAGTATTGAGAGTGCCAAGTTCAAATGTGGGCCAGAGAAGTACCATAGTGACAAATAGAAAACACAGTAACCAGCGCGTTTATGAACCCATCTGCCATCAGAGAAAGAACTGCAAAGAACACCTCTGTTCTTACTACTACAGGCACATGCAGTGGATCTACTTTTGGTTTGTTACATTTCAAGATTTCATTTTTAACTCGATGAAATGTCTTTAGTGAAACATGTCACTTTCAAACTGAAAGCTGAATACAAAGTTTTGCACAAAGCATCTGTGTGAGCCCATTTTCTCAGTTGAACAGTACCATTTAATCCAGGACTGAAATTAACAATTATTTTTATTATTTCTATTGTGCATTGAGCCATTTTTAAAGACATTAGCACCCAAGTAAGGTTTATATATGGCCCACAGGTTATTACTGATGAAAATCTTGGTTCTGAAAGGTTTTTTAGTTGGCCTATGTGCTTTTGCAGAATCAATGAGCGAAGCACTAAACTTGTTCATCTGAGGGGAGAGAAATGTCATTTTGTTTGTAAATGATGGGTGTCCAGTTAGCTCCTTCATTTCACAAGCGTCACTGAAATAAACAGATCTGATTGGATGTTCAGGTTTGGTTCTGGCTTGAGACACAGTGGCGTGCCTGGTGATGACCACCTCCGCTCCTGGACCATTGAGGAATCACACCGTCTCGTGTTCAGAAGTTAGGATTTCAACACTGGAGCTGAAGAAGAACAATAATTACACTCAACATGTGTATTACTAATGCTTCAAGTTCAATATGGATGGAAATATGTAATAACGGACTCATTTCTGTGTAAAATAAGTGTACAATAACTGGTGTAGCCTAATGCACAAATAGAAGTGATTGTGTTTGTATTATAAAGACTTAAATGTTCAGACTAAAGAGTAAATGACCTAACAGTTATGTCTGGACCAATACAAATCAATCATAACACCTTTACTCTGTTAAGTGGCAGTTTGCAGAAGAAGAAGAGTGTAAAAAGTACAGGAAGTAGCAGTGAGATCTAAAATAGAATCCCTCTATGCCTCTATTTACAGTCTGCCATCAACGCAGAAAACTTCATCTAAAATACAGACGATTTATGCACTAGAGAGGCATTTTTCACACAGTTTGAACCTTCACTGTAATAAACATTTAGCACAGCTACAATCCCACCAAACCCAGTCAGAATTAGAACAACATGAAAACCTGTCATATGGCTCAGAACTGTGAAATGTATATGCTTTTATTTCTTTGATCAGAATCAGGTTTTATTGCCATATGAGTGAACTGGTTCACAACATTCGGAAATTGCTGCGGGACTTGGAGCGAAACATAGACAAAAACTACTAACCATGCAATAAATAAAATAGAATAAAATAAAATAAAGTAGAAAAAATTTATAATGCACACAAACATTTACAAAAGCAGTGGGTAATGATGCACCTCTGACCACCTTGTATCCCTCATGTTATATGCTGTATATTTCATCTGTATGCCATTCTATTCACAAACAGCCAGGTGCAATGGGGAGTTGGAGCAATTTAAATGAGGCAAAAAAATAAAAAATAAAATAAAAAAATTAACTAAACCTCAACTGAAACAGTTTTTCTGGAGAAACCCACAAAAGGAAATGGTCACACAGTTCTACAATAGTACAAAGTGCTAAAGCCATAAACTTTGTCTATCATAGAGCAGTTTTAGGAGTTTTGCATGGAACTGTTGGATTCTACATCACTGTTTTCATTCACATTGTTTGAAATAAGGAACCTTGGCCAAAGGTTTAATGTGACTGACGGGGCCCTGATAACTGGTAAGTGAAGGATTGGTTCAATGGTGAAATCTCAGGAGCACATGACACTCTGAAGCATGTGTCCTCAATCAGTGCTCAGTCAGCTCCTGTGGCATGACTCTGCCTATAGACAGACTATAGACTGGAGACTATAGACTGGAGACTATAGGAGAGTCTGGACAATGGAAGACAGTGTGACCCGGGCACCGTGTGACACTGCAGCAGGTCAAACAAAGGGCACCAATATGTTTTTGTGTCACATATTGTGCTTGCATCTGCGTAGACAAGTATACATTCATTCTTATCTTCCTTTCTGGCCTGTCTGAAGTGGAGAGGTGGATTTACGTTCTCATTCACACTAAAGGAAAGCAGTGAGAGGTCAGAGTTTGCAGGTGAACACAGAGCTTGACCGGCATCTTGAATGATTAAAGATCACTGAGTCATGCACGAATCACTCCAAATCTCTGACATGCCTGAAGAGGTTTTAGATCTCATCCATGCATGTTTGAGCAATCTAATGATCTCTTCTGGGCACTGTTTGAGTACGATCCCACGCCCTTTGTACAAGGCTCCACCCACAAGCCTACATCCCCCATGCTCCTGCATGGCAAGTTTCTATAAATATAAAAAAACATGATACAGAACTGTACACTACTCAGGAGTTTCATTAGTGGGATGTGCGCTGATTGTGTTGTGATAGTGCCTGAAGAGGGAGTGAAACCGTGCATGAAGTCACTCCCTCTGAAGGGTGTCACCTTTTTTAGAGAGGGAGGATTCAGAGCATCAAAAACAAAAGTAAAACTTATAAAACATGTTCAGTTGTTTTCAGTGAATATGGCATTTTCAAATCAATAAAGGGTAACATAGTGATCTTAATCTGGTATGTGTTACAGTTAATACCCCCTCTAAACAGACCTTCAAATATGTTTTTAAAATTATTATTACCATCATTAAGGCCTTAAACCCCAGTTACTGTTCTTTTAAACACTTTACTAAAGCAGAGTTTTGTCCTGTGCTTCAGAGCTGGCCTCAGAGTGACCATCTGTGAAGAGGCCTACAACAGGAGAACATGACCAAGAACCTTCTGAACCCTCTGTGACCATCTGTGAAGAGGCCTACAGCAGGAGAACATGACCAAGAACCTTCTGAACCCTCTGTGACCATCTGTGAAGAGGCCTACAGCAGGAGAACATGACCAAGAACCTTCTGAACCCTCTGTGACCATCTGTGAAGAGGCCTACAGCAGGAGAACATGACCAAGAACCTTCTGAACCCTCTGTGACCATCTGTGAAGAGGCCTACAGCAGGAGAACATGACCAAGAACCTTCTGAACCCTCTGTGACCATCTGTGAAGAGGCCTACAGCAGGAGAACATGACCAAGAACCTTCTGAACCCTCTGTGACCATCTGTGAAGAGGCCTACAGCAGGAGAACATGACCAAGAACCTTCTGAACCCTCTGTGACCATCTGTGAAGAGGCCTACAGCAGGAGAACATGACCAAGAACCTTCTGAACCCTCTGTGACCATCTGTGAAGAGGCCTACAACAGGAGAACATGACCAAGAACCTTCTGAACCCTCTGTGACCATCTGTGAAGAGGCCTACAGCAGGAGAACATGACCAAGAACCTTCTGAACCCTCACTCCAAATGCAGAAACAATGAATCAAAATGCACGTAAACCTGAAAACTCAAACTGTACACATGTGGAGGAGCCAGTCCAGACACCTGCTGCATGTAACAGTGTGATTTGCTCTGAGAGCAGACGGAGAGGCATTCAACTGCATGAGGTGTTTGGACAGGTACTCATTTTAGATGAGCAGGTAACACAACCCCTACAAACTGAAATCAAGCACCATGACGTTCGGGCTCAGTCCGAAAAGACGGCGTGGGTCCACCCTCCCGTGGGCTCACTGCAGAGGGGTTCATGGGGTCAGGTGGGCAGAGGACTGGGTGGCAAACTGCTGCCCCCACGACCCAGCCGGATAAAGCAGAAAAAGATGGATGAATGGACAGAGGTAAGACAAACTACAGTCCCACTACCGCAGACTAGCTTTACTACAGTCCCACTGCTGCAGACTAGCTTTACTACAGTCCCACTACCGCAGACTAGCTTTACTACAGTCCCACTGCTGCAGACTAGCTTTACTACAGTCCCACTACCACAGACTAGCTTTACTACAGTCCCACTGCTGCAGACTAGCTTTACTACAGTCCCACTACCGCAGACTAGCTTTACTACAGTCCCACTACCGCAGACTAGCTTTACTACAGTCCCACTGCTGCAGACTAGCTTTACTACAGTCCCACTACCGCAGACTAGCTTTACTACAGTCCCACTGCTGCAGACTAGCTTTGTTGTTTTGTTTTGGTCAGCTATAGTAAAGGGAAAGTAAAGTGTGTCAGTGTGTTTATTTGTGCTGCAGAGAGCAAATAACTTGTGAGTGAAGCAGTTTGTAGCTCTTCTGAAAATCAACTCCACATACTGTAACTCACATGTTGCTTATTGTATTGTAGCTCCAAAGTTGAGTGGTTATGTTAAGAATATCTGATGGAACATCTCATGGCCCGTGGTGGCACGTCTTGGGTTCTTTAATCTTCATGTGTGGACGGGGAGAGGACTGGGCTTTGGATTTGGTGCTTGGTGCATTTAGAGACATGTTCTCAGAGCTCTGGCATGGTGCAAGACAATGTCTCATTACTGTGCACAGATCTGCCTCTGTGGGCTCAAAATGACACCCAAACATGTGTGGACTCCAAACAAAGAGCAATACACAGAGCTGGGCAGTATTTTTGAGGAACTACTGCAGTACTTTTCCTGACACCACACTTATACTTGAATAATATTTCGTTTGACGTAACAGAGTAAATGCTTTGGTTACTCTTCCTACTGTGAGTGGAAACAACTTTAGTTGAACAAAGAATTCAAACATGTCCTATTTTTCTTTCCAGTTACACAAGCCAAACCGTGTTGATGTCAAAACTCTTACCAACCAAGCCGTACTTTCTTCAAATACTTTTTACGTTTCAGTAACTGGGGTGTTTTTCTTTTTACTTCTAATAATATTTAAAAATGAGATAAACCTTTATTTGTCACAGAATGGGGGAAATTACATTGCAACACAAAGTTCAAAACAGCTGGGATTGAATCTACAATCAAAACTCACCATAAAGAACTGTAAAGACTCAAAGGTCCAAAATGAGCTCTTGTGAGCTTTAAGTTCTAATGTTTTTTAGCTCTTCAAAATGGAGCTGTGTTTCGTTTCATTTGCACATTTTGACATTTGAAGTTCCCGTGTTTGAGTGATGCTTTATCATTAATCTGTCTACATCTCCAAAGCTCTGTATGCTCCAGCCCACCTGGTGATGGCACAAAGGAGGAGTTTTCAAGTTATCAGCTTCCTTTAACTTTTATTCAATGAAGATTGGCAATTACAGGGTTGAAATGATCCACATGATTCCTGGAAAGGTGCATGGAGTTTAAAAACACAGTGATGTACTTCCTGTATTACCTAATGACATCACAAGATGGAACAGAGTGTTTTCTGTTTGAGAGAAGATCTCCTGTGAAACATGAATGAAACTACACACAGTTCAGGTCTGTTTGAGATGAAGAAACAGATCAGAAAATTAACAGAAAAAGAACAATAGACATAAAAAGACACCAGTGAGCAGAGCTGCTCCAGCACGGTGCACTGCTGTGTTTGTGACCGATACTATGAACAGCACATGGGTGTAATCCACAGCACGTTCAGTGTGTGATAGTCACTGGACAATAAGTGGCTCTAACTATGGATATGAAGTAATAATATTTACCTGAAGAAACCCTACCTACAAATCCTGCTTCCTCTGCCCTGACCACACACAGGCAGATCGGCCCATTTAGCAACAGGCAGAGTCCTAATGACGACTGTGAGCAGATTCCACTGGCTAAAAGTGCACAAACATTTAAGCACAGATGGGGAGAAGAGAGGAGAGGGAGAGAGGAGAGGGAGAGAGAGGGAGAGAGAAGGAGAGAGACAGAGGGAGGAGAGAGACAGAGAGGAGAGGGAGAGAGAGAGACAGAGGGAGAGAGACAGAGGGAGAGAGACGGAGAGAGAGGGAGGAGAGGGAGAGAGACAGAGAGAGAGAGACAGAGAGGAGAGGGAGAGAGAGAGACAGAGGGAGAGAGACAGAGGGAGAGAGACAGAGGGAGAGAGATGGAGAGAGACAGAGGGAGAGAGACAGAGAGAGAGGGAGAGAGACAGAGAGAGAGAGGGAGAGAGACAGAGAGAGAGAGACAGAGGGAGAGAGAGGGAGAGAGACAGAGGGAGACAGAGGGAGAGACAGAGAGAGAGGGAGAGAGACAGAGGGAGAGAGACAGAGAGAGACAGAGAGAGAGGGAGAGAGACAGAGAGAGAGAGGGAGAGAGACAGAGGGAGAGAGACAGAGAGAGAGAGACAGAGGGAGGGAGACAGAGAGAGAGAGACACACACACAAGGAGAGAGACAGACAGAGGGAGAGAGACAGAGGGAGGGAGACAGAGAGAGAGAGACACACACACAAGGAGAGAGACAGACAGAGAGAGAGAGACAGAGGGAGAGAGGGGAGAGGGGGTGAAGTGTGTGTAGATCAGGTGGTGGTCGGGAGGACACAATCGGCTCTCTTTCTTGAGTGGATGAGAGAATTCCGAGGCTGGCGTCAGACAGTCTGCGCTTTCTCTCTCCCTCCTCTGTGCTTTGACTCTCTCTCTGCTCTCTCTCTCTGCCTCCCTCTTGTTCTGTCTGTCTCCTCTCTCTCTTTATGCTTCCTCTCCCTCCTCTCTCCTCCCTATTATCCTCTCTGTTTCTCTCCTCCCTATTATCCTCTCTTCTCTCCCTCCTTGCTTCTCTCTCTCTCTCTGCCTCCCTCCTCTTCTCTCTGTCTCCTCTTCTCCCTCCTCTCCTCTCTCTCTCCTCTCCCTCCTCTCCTCCCTCTTATCCTCTCTGTCTCTCCTCTCCTCCCTTCTCTCCGCTTCCCCTCCTCCCATTTCTCTCTCCACCTCCTCTGCGCTTTGTCTCTCTCTCTGCTCTGCTCTTTCTCTCTGCCTCCCTCCTCTTCTCTCTCTCTCCTATGCTCCCTCTCTTTTGCTCTCGCTCTCCTCTCTCTCTATTTCTACTACCTGCTCTGTTATCTGTCTCTCTCCTCTCTCTCTCTCTGTCTTCCATTTTCGCTCTCTCACTCTCCTCTGCGGTTTGTCTCTCTCTCCTCCCTCTCTCCTCTCCTCCGTCCTGTGCAGCTGGACACAGACAGTGGAGGCCTAACTATCAGCATGAGTAATGAACTTGTGACCCCTCCCCCTCCCTCCCTCCCTGCTCACGGCTCAATTAAACCACATTTGCTCATTTCTGGCCTAACGCAAACAAGGAGATGTGTGAAAATACTCAGTACTATTTGTCCTGTTTATACTTTATTCAAATTTACTTTGGGCCAAAGACCTGTGCTGCCGATTGATTGGTGGACTAAAAAGTGGGCGTGGATTCTGTATCTCTGTGTATCTGACCCGTGCTGCACTCACAAGGCTCCACCTGCAGAGGAGTCCAAAACCAGCTAAAGCAGAGCACTCGGAAACAGACGTGTGGAAAGGAACATGAAAGGGCCCATAGACGTTATTTCTCTGTTCTAATGTCGTTCCCTCGTCACAAACAGACCCGGAGTTGAGTTTTGTTTCATTCACACATGTTTAACACCAAACCTGCACATTTAGGCTGAGTTTTTCTCTTAAACAAAAAATGCTCTGTCCCACCCAGTGATGGTAATGTGGTAATACAGGAAGTGCTCCATTGTGTTCTTTAATTCCACAGAAAAGAATTATTTGGATCAGTTCAGCTCTGGAATTGCCATTCTCTACAGAAAACAATGTAAAAGGCGGTGTTCACTTGAAAACTACCACTTAATTACATGTCAAGGTGGAACAGAGTATTTTACACTTTGGAGATGTAGACAGACGAATAATAAAGAGTTACTCAAAGATGTGTGAATGAAACAGGACACTGTGGTGTGGGGGGTGGTGCTCAGCACAACCTTTCCCCTCTTAAGGTGCAGATCTGCTGGCTGCATGGTTGGTACTGGGCTTAACACTGGTATTAAACCAGGATTAGAGTTTACAAGGACTTGACTAAACAAGGACTACTGAGACTAGAACAAGACCAAACCAGTTCTGCATTAGACTCACCCTGGGTCCAAACAGGACAAGTGTGAACACAGGTCAGGATAGAGCAGCCCATATTAAAACTCCTGCTCCGTATTAGAGCTCAGGGGACAGGAGTCAGCTACAAGAGCAACAACATCACACAATCATTCATGATATATGGTTCAGATCTGAGGAGCTCATTCAGAGAGTGGCTAAAACTAGCATAAACTAGCATAAATACTTCATTGTCGGTGTGGCTGATGTCACATGTGTTTATTCCTTTTCATGAAAGCCTCATGATGCTTCAGGTCCTTCAGACTTGCAAAGGTCCTCACCTCAGTGTGGGTGTGGTGACACCTCCCGAGGTTCTAGTGTTGTTGTGTAAACAGGCCTCAGTAATTACCATTCCATTACCCTAATCATATCTGTGTTGTGGTTTGCACTGCAGTCGGCTTTCACCAGCCACTGAAGGCTCTGCACCTCCCTGTTGATCTGCACTAGTCACACTGCAGTCCACTATAAACTGGGACATTTGTTGCACTTGCTGTAATGGCAAATTCAACTTGTTTGCCTGAAAGTTGTAATACAAAGGGATGAACATCATATCAGAGAGGTGTGTGAGAGCTCTCTGTGCTGCCTCCTCCTCTGTATAAAGGGGGATATTTACTAAGCATGTGCTAAATTACGAGTGCAAACTGTGTGCTATTTGTGAACATGTTGCACCTGATTTTCCAATAGAAACGTTTATTTCCTCCTGCATTCTAATTGTACATGAGCAGGATCGGTCCTAGGCACGGGCAGCTACTCGGGGTGGCATTTTGTGGGGGGTGGCATGAGCACTGAAAAAAAACCAAAAAAAAAAAAACTGGCCAGACGTTCAGCACGCAAAATCACACCTTTGCAGCACACTTTGTCCCCACTAACCACTAACTCCCATAAGACCAGCGGAGGGGGAAGAGCCTGGAGACTAAATCAGTGTAGGATTGCCACTGTACATGAGAGTTTAGAGTCTGAGTAAAAGTACTGAGCTGTGTCTGCTCTGGGCACACACGCAGCCTACATCATTATGCCCTCTGCTCTGGGCACACACGCAGCCTACATCATTATGCCCTCTGCTCTGGGCACACACACAGCCTACATCATTATGCCCTCTGCTCTGGGCACACACACAGCCTACATCATTATGCCCTTTATATCTGTACTAGCTTCAATTAAAAGTTTTTCATCATCAGTTTTACACCATTTTCATTGTCGATGTCGGCTACGCCTATAGGCACAGAAGCCTTGTACACTTTCCCCTGTCTAAGCCAAATCCAAAGATGTGTACAGGAGAAACAGCTGATGCATGAGAAACATGTTCGGAAACACAGGTTCAATTTTTACCTACAGAGCGACCAAAAATGCAGAGTCTGGGACACATTACAGCAGAGCTGAATTAGCGTGAGTAAAGGTGAACAAAGGCAGCGTGCACACGGTTTGGCCGCTGATGGCCAGGGATGCTCGGCTCTTTTGTGGAATAACATGGACAGGACCAGAGTATCATGGGTAAAGAGTCTTTTATTATGCCATGTCTGCCTTCTGCCTGTTGTTGCAAAAACTAAAACTGTCTTCCAATGTGGTAAACTTCCACAGTGTTTTTGCACTCATCGTCATGATGAATCAAGCACCCGCTAAACAACTTCATCTGCATTTTCTCCTCCTTCTTTTTGCGCATGTTGGTCAAAACACCATGTTTTGCATAATCATTTGATCAAAGAAGCCAAAAGGTGGAGGCCAGAGGACGAACCTAACCTGGTCACACTCTAGATCAGGGGCCACCTTTTTGAAACGAGCTACTTCATGCGTACTGAGTCATACAAAGGGCTGTTTGATACGCTCTTCTGAAAGAACACATTTGCTCAGTTTGCCTTTAGTTAGACATGATTAATAATGATTAATGATAATCATCTGTGTGAAGACACTGATCACATGAATGATTTCTCACAACTATTATCAACAATGACAGCAAGGTGTGAAACAGATATTCAGCACTTTAACTTTATCAGTCTCAGTAATTGTTACATTTTTAAGTACAGTGTTAGCAAGTATCATCATTGCTTCTTTGAGGGCGTTTCCATGCACTCATATCCTTGTGCACATGAGCAAATGTAGTGTCCCGGTTTACTGACATAATCTTATAAACGCGCAAAGACAAAAACTATATATTCAATAAACTAGAAAGAATACAAACACCCATGAGCTCGTTTAGCATAGGGAGCTTGGGAGGTTCCTCACCAGCTGTAAGAATCCACTGCACAGATCAAATGTTTCCAAACACTATTGTGCCAGTTTTACACTGCAGAAGATTATTCATTAAAACTTAAAATCACATAAACGCTGAAAAAACAGCTCGCTTTTGAGACACGCACATACATGTATATAAATGCAAGATTAAAAAGGAAAAGCAACAGAATAAAATTCAGTTTTAGATGCAAGCTCACGACCTGGTGCCCGTGGGCACCGGGTGGGTGACCCCTGCTCTAGATGCATGTTGGGAAACTCAGGAGTGAGCATGCGTCTGCAGATGAACTGGGCTCAACACTGGCAATCTCATTAGCCTCCTAGCTAACAGCAGCCTCAGTGTTGTCCAGCCTTTGAACCTCCTCCACACCCTCGACACTTAACCCCTGACCCCTCACAGCGGCGATGATGTCACACTGACACACTGACCATTGTGCACACACAGTCATCACATGTTTATGTTTTATTCATATTCATAAGAGCGGATCTGTGAAAACAATCAGACTTGTGTGATGAGAGGGAGCGTCTTGGTCCTTGGTTCTGTCCCTGAGGTGGAGGAGGCACATCTGCAGAGCTCACCAGTCTGTGCACATTTAACAGCACAATGGGATGATTTTATAACAGTCTTCACCTGTCCAAAATAATATTTGAATGATATTCTTGAGGCCCTTTATTGATGTGAAAATATTTCAAGGACCAGTGCCATTGGTTTTAGGATTGGATTCCAAAACACTCCAGTCCAAACCATGTTTAGAAGTGTGTGGATGAAAGATTCCCCATAGTCTTTAACCTAATGCTGGTGTTGTTTCCAAACATTATATGTTCAGGAGTGTAGAACATAAGAAATGGTAGCATTCAACTAATGTTCCATGTTATCACAATTTTTGGGGGGACCCCCAACAAATGTCCCATAGACCCCAGGGGTCCCTTGATCCCACTTTGATTTTTAAGAGTTTTTAACCATATTTATATCGCCACAAATGTGCACATTTCCCCTGCTCTGGTTTTCCCTAGTGCAAAAAAACATGTACAAATGCTCCTTACCTCTGGTTCTGCCCTCAGTGAGACTGTCCTGGGTCAATAAAGGTCAAGATATCAGGATCTGGACCGGGCTGACAGCAGGAGAAATGCATGTCTGTATAAAACCCTAACAAACATGGCCTCTTACACTTCAAGCACTTTCAAATGTGGCTCACTTGAACTCTTGTCACATTCTCCAGCTCCGTCTGCCATTCTGCACTTAAACAGAAGCATATTACACTGGTTTCATACTCATTAAATAAAAACAATAGTATTACACAGTGGTCTGAGTCCTGAGTCCTGTACTACAAAGTTGGATCAGAGGGTTAGTGAGGTAATTATGGGGTCAAACCTGGTTTAGCGGTTCTACAAAGATGTATTACTATCAGCATGATTACATGCCCTGGACTCATAATAAGAAGAATAAGATAAGAAGACAACTCTTTGACCAATCAGAGAATCCAGTTGCTGGTTCTTCAGCCCCTTCTTCTGTAAGTGTGAAGCTTCATTCAGACAGTCCAGGCTTTACAGAGTGAGTACATCACACTACAGCTTCACCAGAGAGGCTCATGACTGGGACAGTCATGTCCCCTTCTCCTTATTCAGGAGAAGCAGAGCTGGCTCCACAGCACAGGCCTCTGGGTCAGAGATGTGAATGAGAGCCTGGTCCTGGTGCAGCTGTGTCCATGTGGGATGACCATTCATGGAAGCGGTGGCAATCTTAGCAGCCCCTCTAAAAGCTTCACATGTGCAAATAAACCGCTCCGTGGAACAGAAGCTCACCAAGAATATCCAGTGTCAACAAAAGTCAACACTTTATTTGGTGTTCTCATTTTGGTCTGACAAAAAACTTTCACAGCATTCTAGAATTGGATGTTCATCGTGGGTACCAGCTTCCTGTTGTAGGCAACATTTAGAAGACCTTTCATTATTCACAAGATATCTTTGTGTGTGTGTGTGTGTGTGTGTGTGTGTGTGTGTGTGTGTGTGTGTGTGTGTGTGAGTGTGTGTGTGTGTGTGTGTGTGTGTGTGTCTGTGTGTGTGTGTGTGTGTGTGTGAGTGTGTGTGTGTGTGTGTGTGTATGTGTGTGTGTGTGTGTGTGTGTGTGTGTGTATGTGTGTGTGTGTGTGTGTGTGTGTGTGTGTGTGTGTATGTGTGTGTGTGTGTGTGTGTGTGTGTGTGTGTGTGTGTGTATGTGTGTGTGTGTGTGTGTGTGTGTGTGTGTGTGTATGTGTGTGTGTGTGTGTGTGTGTGTGTGTGTGTGTATGTGTGTGTGTGTGTGTGTGCGTGTGTGTGTGTGTGTGTGTGTGTGTGTTCATCTCCATAAACCTGTCTCTTATGTGGCCTGGGGGAAAGCCTCCACCACAAAGAAATGTTGTTCCTTTGGCACAATATGACATCAAATCTGTGGGCAATGTTCTCAAGTATGGATTTAACTTTCTATTTCCTTGGAATCATGCAGGTGACATACTACCTCCAGAAGGATGCATGCTGTCACTTTAGTCACTGTGGTAACCGCTATTCACACTTCTCATTGTGAAACCCATGGCTTATATAATTTTGTGTTGGGTATTGAGTTCACAAATATCAAATATGACTGATGAACTGTCTATGAAACGAGTGTTGGAAGAAGCCATGTTTGAAACTACAGTGAAAAACAGTGTATTTGTGCTGACAGGGGAGATACTGTTAGTGACTTCTTCTTGAAGAATCAGCCCTCCAAATCCATTTGAAGCAACTGACAGTTTAGAATGTGAAAAGGGACTTCTATAGTCCAGGCTGCAATAAGTGGAGTGTGGTGTTTCCAGCACAGAGCTGCTCCAGGTCACATGTGCACTGGAGTGTGAATGTCTTTGAATGATGTTTGGCAAAACGGGGTGAAATCCACTTGAGACTCTGTGCTGCTGAGCTGTTGGTGAAGTCATGTCATATTTGTATTTGAGTTCAAAGTTATGGCAGAAGACAAAACACAAGTGGATATTTGTTGTAATCATCAGGTGTCTGAGCTGAGGGCTGCTGGCCCAGACCATGTCTAGGGCTGTGTGTGATCCAGAGGTTATATAAGACACTGGGCTTTTTTCAGGTACAAAAGATGATTCCATCTGTAGATCATTATTTCACAACCACAATACTGATGTGAAACGGCTTGATAATGGAGGCGGGTCTATTCAAAGATATGGAAAGACTCTTCACAAATATATTTCATTGATAAATAGCACATTTTCATTGACATGTTTTTATTTTCGTTACATTACTAAACCTTACATGTGTGAAGTACAAAGAAGTGGGCGGACATAAAGGGGAGGTGAAAACAAACATTTTCTGAGCACTCAAGAAATACTTACACATGCATGAATGTGTTATTATTATTAAATTTAGTGTTTTTTCTGTTATTGTTTTTGCCTTATTATTAGTTGTTTCTTGGATCTATCAAACTCTGAGCAGGAATATGAGGAAACGCTGTCAAAAGCTTTCATAGTCCCTGCAGTGTGACTAGGTGGACACACACTGCTCATGTCCATGTGTCTCTGGTGTGTTTTGGACACATCCTGGTGCTATAGATGCAAGAGCCTCAGCCATTGAGCATCTGTTGGTCTATGAAATATTAACAGTTTACACGATACATGACGTGGTATGCGCCTTTTACCTTTAGTTCAGTAGAAATGGGCAGTTCCAGGCCTGGCACATTGGAGCACTTGTATTACCACATGGCATCAGGAACAGCGAGTTGGAGAGAAGAACACAGCCTAAACCTGCAGGGTTTGTGTGTTAAACATGTGTGAATGAAACAACACAACTCCAGGTCTGTTTGTGATGGGGAAACATGATGACATAGATCAGAAATAGTGTAATATTGCTGCTTTGATAAAAATAACCAATTACACTCTGCTGATGGTCTAACTTGTAAATACATGGAGAGACTTGGAACCCGACTGTATCCTAGAAGTGTGAGGGGGCGGTGCTTCAGCTGCGTGTGGCCGCCCCTCAGACACTGAATCGGTTTGGCCCTGGGTAAGACTGCACTTGTGTGAGGAGAGTTGGGGTGGGGGGTGAGAGTGGCCAAGGAGGGGGGCAGTTTCTGGGTCAAGACAAGCTTCATCATCCCCTGAACGACATGCACAGCACATCTGCCTCACAGTGAGGAGGTCCCAGGTTAGAGTCTTTCTGTGTGGAGGTTTGCATGCTTTCTTAAACACATTACACAAAATTGATTCTTATGAACTTTAAGCCATGTTTTTACCTCCTCAGAAACTTCATTCACACACACCCTGTTTTTTGTTTTCATTCACCCAGTCTCTCTATGTATGTTCCATCATCTGATGTTTTTAGTGGTAATTATATATATATATATATATATATATATATATATATATATATATATATATATATATATATATATATATATATATATATATATATATATATATATATATATATATAGGAGAGTATGCAAAACTTCTCAAGGCCCCACACAGTCCTCCCCCCCTCCCAGCATGCCTTTCACTTCACTTGACTTCTTCTTTATTTACATTTCTGGACACCCATCTCTCACACATACTTGGTCTTTTGTCTTGTCTTGAAGTGGGAGACGATGTGACGATGCGCAGCTGATCGCCCACACTCCGAATCTGGGTCAGGGTGGTCTTCCACTGGATGGAGAGCCCGGTTTGACCTCATTATAGCGTCCTCATGAGCCAATCAGACGACTGTGTCTGTGTGGGCCGCTGGCATGGACCTGTCAGTCTGCAGAGGCGCATTTCTTACCGTGGCCCCTCAGACCGGGCCCCTCATAGTACCCAGCGAAGGAGAGGGGCCCAGGGAAAATGGACTCCCTGTCAGCTGGTCCACTCCACTTTTAATTAGGCTCATGTGTGGCTCCTGTCATCGTGTCTGTCTCATTCTTCTAGGGGTACACTCATCATTTGCTTGCTCAGAACAGAAGCATTATGAGTTTGTGGGTGTGTATGTGTTTATGTGTGTATGTGTGTATGTGTTTATGTGTGTATGTATGTGTGTATGTATGTATGTGTGTATGTCTGCATATGTGTATATCACATCTGTCACCATCTGCAGGGCAATAATTTATTTGAAAAATGTCAGTCTGGTTTCAGAGCTCACCACAGCACAGAAACTGCTCTGCTTAAAGTGACAAATGATTTGCTACTAGCTGCTGATAACGGGCTGGCTTCAGTCCTGGTCCTACTGGACCTCAGTGCAGCGTTTGACACCATTGATCACAACATTCTCCTGCAGAGGTTAGAATGTGACATAGGTGTCAGAGGGACCGCCCTCAAATGGTTTAAATCCTATCTATCAGATAGGTACCAGTTTGTTAGTGTAAACCAGTGCACCTCTCCCTGCTCTAAAGTAGCTTGCGGTGTTCCACAAGGATCTGTGCTTGGTCCAATCCTGTTTACTCTGTATATGTTGCCATTAGGTAACATTATCAGAAAACATGGCATTAATTTCCACTGCTATGCTGATGACACTCAGCTGTACTTATCAATGAAACCTAATCAGACCGATCAAATCGATAAGCTCAGTGCCTGTGTGAAGGACATCAAAACCTGGATGACCCTGAATTACCTGCTCTTAAACCCTGAAAAAACAGAGGTCATTGTTGTCGGTCCTAAAGGTCAGAGAGATTCTCTGTCCGACCAGATAATCTCACTTGACAATGTGAGTATAGCCTCTAGCTCTACTGTAAAAAACCTTGGAGTCGTATTTGACCAAAATCTCTCATTCACAGCTCATATAAACCAAGCTTGTAAAACTGCATATTTTCACCTGCGAAACATAACTAAAATCAGAAATATTTTGCCTAAAAATGATGCTGAAAAACTTATCCATGCATTTGTTACATCCAGACTAGATTACTGTAATTCTCTGCTCACCGTCTGCGCTAAAGGTACTTTAAGAAGCTTCCAGTTGGTCCAAAATGCAGCGGCCAGAGTCCTAACAGGAACTAAAAGACGTGATCACATCAGTCCTGTGTTAAAATCACTTCACTGGCTTCCTGTCGAGTTTAGAATTAAATTCAAAGTTCTCCTCCTGACATACAAAGCCTTAAACAATATGGCCCCATCATATCTTCAGGATGCCATTGTCCCCTATCAGCCAAATAGAGCACTTCGCTCTCAGAATGCAGAATTATTAGTGGTTCCTAGAGTGTCTAAAAGTACAGTGGGGGGGAGAGCCTTCAGTTACCAAGCTCCTGTGTTATGGAATCAACTCCCTGTTGGTGTTAAACAGGCACCCACAGTCTCTTTATTTAAGACCAGGCTTAAAACCTTCCTCTTCGGAATAGCTTATGACCAGGTTACTTAGTTGATGTCACTAAGATAAGCTGCTGCAGGAGATAACAAGCTGGGGGAAGTGTGGCAACCTGAGCACTGTCCTCTGTTTCCTCCTATTTTCTCATCAGCATCACTCACTATGTTCTCATCTGTAGTTTGTTCATTGCTATTCACATGTTGTCCCCTGTCCCACTCCCCCTGTGGAGTGGAACTCTTTCAGACGCCTGATGGCAGCTGGACCCCTCTCCTCCTCCTCGCCCGGCTCCTCCTCCTCGCCCGGCTCCTCCTCCTCCTCGCCCGGCTCCTCCTCCTCGCCCGGCTCCTCGCCCGGCTCCTTCCCCACCTGGGTAGCTGTGGTCATACCGAACTGGCCCACGGGCCTGGACATCTATAGCCTGTCCGTCCATGGGAGTGGATCCCTCCTTCACTGTAGTTCTCCCCGAGGTTTCTTCTTTTTCCCAGGACCCTGGGTTTTTTGGAGTTTTTCCTTGCTGAGAAGGAGGGTCTAAGGACAGGGGATGACTGGACAATGTTTCATTTGCTGCTTTACATGAATGTTGTTTAGTCCTGTTTTGATATGTCTGTGTGTATGTTTTACTCATCCAAATCTTGGAACGCCCTTAGAGGAAACTGTTGTTGCGATTTTGGGCGCTACAAAATAAATTGAATTGAATTGATATGTCTGCATATGTGTGTGTGTATGTGTGTGTGTGTGTGTGTGTGTGTGTGTGTGTGTGTATGTGTGTGTATGTGTGTGTGTGTGTGTGTATGTATGTGCATATGTCTACATGTGTGTATATGTGTGTGTGTGTGTGTGTGTGTGTGTGCGTGTGTGTGTATGTGTGTGTGTGTGTGTGTGTGTGTATGTGTGTGTATGTATGTGCATATGTCTACATGTGTGTATATGTGTGTGTGTGTGTGTGTGTGTGTGTGTGTGTATGTGTGTGTATGTATGTGCATATGTCTACATGTGTGTGTGTGTGTGTGTGTGTGTGTGTGTGTGTGTGTATGTATGTGCATATGTCTACATGTGTGTATATGTGTGTGTGTGTGTGTGTGTGTGTGTGTATGTGTGTGTATGTGTGTGTGTGTGTGTGTGTGTGTGTGTGTATGTATGTGAATATGTCTACATGTGTGTGTATGTGTGTGTGTGTGTGTGTGTGTGTGTGTGTGTGTGTGTATGTATGTGCATATGTCTACATGTGTGTGTATGTGTGTGTGTGTGTGTGTGTGTGTGTGTGTGTGTATGTATTTGAATATGTCTAGATCTGTTTATATGTGTGTGTGTGTGTGTGTGTGTGTGTGTGTGTGTGTGTGTGTGTGTGTGTGTGTGTGTGTGTGTGTGTGTGTGTGTGTGTGTGTGTGTGTGTGTATGTGTGTGTGTGTGTGTGTGTGTATGTGTGTGTGTGTGTGTGTGTGTGTATGTGTGTGTGTATGTCTACATGTGTGTATATGTGTGTGTGTGTGTGTGTGTATGTGTGTGTATGTGTGTGTGTGTATTTAATTATTCATTCATTTATGTGAGAATGACAGTATTTATATTAGTGGACATATTTAGCCTGTCAGCTGTTGTGTTCCAAATAAGATTTTGTTCTATCCAGGTCGGGTTCAACACTTCTGCTGTTAGGCTCTTTGCTCTGACCTTAAAATGGTGGTTTTCACTCACTCTATGTGATACTGGGTTTTTATTTAGCTATTTTCTTAGTAAATCAGGAGAGAAACAATAATAACTGACCAATCAGATGCCTTAACCCTTAACCCTTTATTCTTCGTCTGTCTACATCATCCAAAGCTCTGCTGAACTGTGCCCTGCCTCATACGTGTCAGAGACCTCAGGAAACATGGCGTCCTCTTCCTCAGAACAGAAGCAGAACTGAGCTGTGCAATGAGCTCATCTGCCACTAACAGTATGTGAGAAAAGACTGTACAGATGTTTTAAAATGGACTGATTAAACGTCTACTTTGTTCACTGAAAACTATTTTGATTAGACTTTAACTTGGAAAAATAAAATTGAATCAAATGATGATTCATTTGTGTGGTAAAAGTGTCACTTTTGTCTGGATAAACTGGGCAATGTGATGGGACCAGGAAGTGTCCATATGTGTCCACAGAAATGGGCCTTTACACAGTGCTATCTGCCCTCCGTGTGTGTGCCCAGCTGCAGTTACAGCTAGTGCTAAAGTTATCAGGCTAAAGTTAGACAGACAAACAGCCCAGTTTCCTCATGAGCCTAAATCAGGAGCAGCCAAACATCGACTCAGATTGAATTATGAATCATGTCCACACAGTCTCACGCTCACAGGAGTCACTATGTTAACATGCACGCTGGGAAAACTGGCCTAGTCTAATTTAAACTTTTTTTTTTTATGCTTGCAACCCCAGGAACTGCAATAGAGGTGTTGTGAATCCAAACTCAAAGATCTCAATAACACCAGGATGCTCCATGGATGCATCTCGAAATACTTCACAGTATAACATGACACACATCCATAAAGCATTATTACAGGTATGAATACAGTATTTTAGATTCTATTTGTAAAAGGGCTGTAAATCCAATGCTTGGATCAGGCTCAGTCTGAGTGAGCAGGGCTTTGTGTCACTGTATGATATGTATTGTGTCTGATACTGGAGCGTAGAGATAGAGTGGTGCACATCTGCTCTGAGCCGTACAGAGCCAGGGGACTGTTGTATGGACCAAGGCCACTTGTTATTTCCCTGCACAGACACATGTGAGCAGCACCTGCCAGGGCCTCCTCATGTATGTATGTGACTGTGTGCTCCGGCCTGGGACATTCTCATGCTCATTTCATCAAACTTAAAGGACACTCACAGCTGAACCTGTGTTACCAGAGTGCTAACCTGCAGTGGACACATCCAAGCACACGGCAAATGTCTCTGATCTGGCCAAGATTTTAAAACTTATATCAAGTTATTCCTCTTGTTTTCAGATGCATTATCTACTTACTAGTTGTGAGACTGCTTCATTCTAGTCTAGAGGTCGTTTATTTTAAGAGAACTTGTCAGTAAAATGATCTGCCCAAACAGCAAGATCATTTCACTACTTTTATGTCATTTTCTGATAGACTTAAGTGTTCTATCTTAAGCATTTTTTCAGTGTGTACAGGCAGAGCAGGTCTCATGTGAAGCTCAGAACCTCCAGAATTCCCTCCCTGAGCTGCAGAGGCTGCACTAGCACTGACTCCTGACTGGTGCAGGTGCTGAGGTTTAGGGAGTGATGTTCAGATCAGAGTTTGGACTTTCAGGTCGAAACCAACTGGTTTTCCACCTTTAAACTCACAACCCAAATGAGAGACTCATGTGAGGCTCATTCTGCTTTCTGATTTACACCAAATTCTAACATAATTATATAAACTTGTCCATCATGTCCAGTGTTTTCAGAATGAGGAATAAGTCAACATTACAAGCATTGTTATCAGTAAAGGTTATTTCACTCCGTTATGTGATGAAATTAAAGGTGAAACTCTTTCCTTCCTGTAACGACTTCTTACATTCCTTCTTTAATTTGTGCATGAGAGATGCCTCAGGACCAGTGCTTATTTATGCACATCAGACGGCCTGTCTGTGCAAAACACACGAGAATGACTGGGTGGAACATGTCCGCAGATGTGACACCCACTTATGATACAGTATTAAAGGTCCTGGATGACACAAAATGACTCTTGTGGCCTTTACGCTGTTATAATGCTGTTGCCTCCTCAAAAACCTGGAGTTGTGTTTTATTTCATTCACACATGAGTGACCCCTTTGTCTCCAAAGCACAAAATGCTTTGTTCCACTTTGGGATGATGTCATATACAAGTAGTTTTCAAGTTCAGCAGCTTCCTTTACCTTTAGTTCAGTAGAGAGGCAATTCCAGGGCTGAAATCATTCAGACGATTCTAGTCAAAGAGAATGGAATTTAAAAACACAGTGGAGCACTTTCTGTAATTACCACATGACATCACAAGGTGGGGTAGTGCTTTCCATTTGAGTGAAATGTATGTAAATGAAACAAAACAAAACCTGGTGTGTTTGTGAGGAGGAAAGAACATTATCATTTTTAGATTAGAACATGTCATAATATACGTCCTTTAAGACAAAAGTATAAGAAAAACAACAACAAATACAAATATTTATATAGGCGATATTAAAAAAAGACATTTCCTATAGTGTTAGAATGGTAAAAGAGCACATGTTAATATCCACCTCCTGAGGCTATTGAACTGCCTTGACTGTTTCACAGAATGACTTTAAATCTTACCTTGGTTTTAATTAGAGCGGCTCTGAATCCCTTGGGAAACATAGATTCTCTCAGGCTCACGTCGCCACTATCAGCATCAAACGTGGTTCTGACCACACTGGTCTGAGGGGCCAGGGATGAGATGGTGCTAACAAGAAATGAAATATGCAAAGAATGGTGGAAAAACAAAGTAATGAGCTCTGGGAGAGAAATGAAAGAAAAACTACTGTAGCGTAAGGTCAGCAGGAGCACACAAGAGCTTCTCCCTGGAGAGGCACTACTCCCTCTGTGTGTGTGTAAGTGTGTGTGTGAGTGTGTGCATGTGCTTGGGTGTGTGGGTGTCTGCGTGTGTGTGCGTGAGTCCATGAGTGTGTGTGTGTGTGTGTGTGTGTGCATGTGCTTGGGTGTGTGTGTGTGAGTGTGTGCATGTGCTTGGGTGTGTGGGTGTCTGCGTGTGTGTGCGTGAGTCCATGAGTGTGTGTGTGTGTGTGTGTGTGTGAGTGTGTGCATGTGCTTGGGTGTGTAGGTGTCTGAGTGTGTGTGCGTGAGTCCATGAGTGTGTGTGTGTGTGTGAGTGTGTGCATGTGCTTGGGTGTGTGAGTGTGTGCATGTGCTTGGGTGTGTGGGTGTCTGCGTGTGTGTGTGTGTGTTTGTGTGTGCGTGTGTGTGTGTGCGTGTGTGCGTGTGCTTGGGTGTGTCGGTGTCTGCGTGTGTGTGCGTGAGTCCCTGAGTGTGTGTGTGTGTGTGTGTGTGTGTGTGTGTGTGTGCATGTGCTTGGGTGTGTGTGTGTGTGTGTGTGCATGTGCTTGGGTGTGTGGGTGTCTGCGTGTGTGCGTGAGTCCATGAGTGTGTGTGTGTGTGTGTGTGTGCATGTGCTTGGGTGTGTGGGTGTCTGTGTGTGTGTGCGTGAGTCCATGAGTGTGTGTGTGTGTGTGTGTGTGCATGTGCTTGGGTGTGTGGGTGTCTGCGTGTGTGTGCGTGAGTCCATGAGTGTGTGTGTGTGTGTGTGTGTGCATGTGCTTGGGTGTGTGGGTGTCTGCGTGTGTGTGCGTGAGTCCATGTGTGTGTGTGTGTGTGTGTGTGTGCATGTGTCTTCACATGTGCATGAGTCTGTGTGAGTGTGAGTGTGTGCATGTGCTTGGGTGTGTGGGTGTCTGCGTGTGTGTGTGT
>CM068364.1:37112995-37145495 GCA_034769755.1 Odontamblyopus lacepedii | reverse complement strand
TGGAGAGCAAAGGCAGGGGTGACTCAGAGCTCCAAAAACTAAAGTGAAACCTGGTAAACATGTTAATATGTTGTTTTTAGGAAACATAGCACTTGCATGGTGATCCAAATCTGTTATGTGTTAGCAGTTAATACCCCAGAGAAGTGTAATACCCCCTCATACCCTCATAAGTGTAATACCCCCTCATGCCCTCATAAGTGTAATACCCCCTCATACCCTCATAAGTGTAATACCCCCTCATGCCCTCATAAGTGTAATACCCCCTCATGCCCTCATAAGTGTAATACCCCCTCATACCCTCAGAAGTGTAATACCCCCTCACACCCTCATAAGTGTAATACCCTCACACCCTCAGAAGTGTAATACCCCTCATACCCTCATAAGTGTAATACCCCTCATACCCTCATAAGTGTAATACCCTCATGCCCTCATAAGTGTAATACCCTCATGCCCTCATAAGTGTAATACCCCTCATGCCCTCATAAGTGTAATACCCTCATACCCTCATAAGTGTAATACCCCTCATACCCTCATAAGTGTAATACCCCTCATGCCCTCATAAGTGTAATACCCCCTCATGCCCTCATAAGTGTAATACCCCCTCACACCCTCATAAGTGTAATACCCCCTCATCCCCTCATAAGTGTAATACCCCCTCATACCCTCATAAGTGTAATACCCCCTCATGCCCTCATAAGTGTAATACCCCCTCATACCCTCAGAAGTGTAATACCCCCTCATACCCTCAGAAGTGTAATACCCCCTCATGCCCTCAGAAGTGTAATACCCCCTCATGCCCTCATAAGTGTAATACCCCCTCATGCCCTCATAAGTGTAATACCCCCTCATGCCCTCATAAGTGTAATACCCCCTCATGCCCTCATAAGTGTAATACCCCCTCATGCCCTCATAAGTGTAATACCCCCTCATGCCCTCATAAGTGTAATACCCCCTCATGCCCTCATAAGTGTAATACCCCTCATGCCCTCATAAGTGTAATACCCCCTCATACCCTCATAAGTGTAATACCCCCTCATGCCCTCATAAGTGTAATACCCCCTCATACCCTCATAAGTGTAATACCCCCTCATGCCCTCATAAGTGTAATACCCTCATGCCCTCATAAGTGTAATACACCCTCATGCCCTCATAAGTGTAATACCCCCTCATGCCCTCATAAGTGTAATACCCCCTCATGCCCTCATAAGTGTAATACCCCCTCATACCCTCATAAGTGTAATACCCCCTCACACCCTCATAAGTGTAATACCCCCTCACACCCTCAGAAGTGTAATACCCCCTCATTCCCTCATAAGTGTAATACCCCCTCATACCCTCATAAGTGTAATACCCCCTCATGCCCTCATAAGTGTAATACCCCCTCATACCCTCATAAGTGTAATACCCCCTCATGCCCTCATAAGTGTAATACCCCCTCATACCCTCATAAGTGTAATACCCCTCATACCCTCATAAGTGTAATACCCCTCATACCCTCATAAGTGTAATACCCCCTCATGCCCTCATAAGTGTAATACCCCTCATACCCTCATAAGTGTAATACCCCTCATGCCCTCATAAGTGTAATACCCCTCATACCCTCATAAGTGTAATACCCCCTCATGCCCTCATAAGTGTAATACCCCTCATACCCTCATAAGTGTAATACCCTCATACCCTCAGAAGTGTAATACCCACTCATGCCCTCATAAGTGTAATACCCTCACACCCTCATAAGTGTAATACCCCCTCACACCCTCAGAAGTGTAATACACCCTCATACCCTCATAAGTGTAATACCCCCTCATACCCTCATAAGTGTAATACCCCCTCATGCCCTCATAAGTGTAATACCCCCTCATACCCTCATAAGTGTAATACCCCCTCATACCCTCATAAGTGTAATACCCCCTCATACCCTCATAAGTGTAATACCCCCTCATGCCCTCATAAGTGTAATACCCCCTCATACCCTCATAAGTGTAATACCCCCTCATGCCCTCATAAGTGTAATACCCCCTCATGCCCTCATAAGTGTAATACCCCCTCATGCCCTCATAAGTGTAATACCCCCTCATGCCCTCATAAGTGTAATACCCCCTCATGCCCTCATAAGTGTAATACCCCCTCATGCCCTCATAAGTGTAATACCCCTCACACCCTCATAAGTGTAATACCCCTCACACCCTCATAAGTGTAATACCCCCTCATACCCTCAGAAGTGTAATACCCCCTCATACCCTCATAAGTGTAATACCCCCTCATGCCCTCATAAGTGTAATACCCCCTCATGCCCTCATAAGTGTAATACCCCCTCATGCCCTCATAAGTGTAATACCCCCTCACACCCTCATAAGTGTAATACCCCCTCACACCCTCATAAGTGTAATACCCCCTCATACCCTCAGAAGTGTAATACCCCCTCATACCCTCATAAGTGTAATACCCCCTCATGCCCTCATAAGTGTAATACCCCCTCATGCCCTCATAAGTGTAATACCCACTCATTACCTCATAAGTGTAATACCCCCTCATGCCCTCAGAAGTGTAATACCCCCTCACACCCTCATAAGTGTAATACCCCCTCATACCCTCAGAAGTGTAATACCCCCTCATACCCTCATAAGTGTAATACCCCCTCATACCCTCATAAGTGTAATACCCCCTCATACCCTCAGAAGTGTAATACCCCCTCATACCCTCATAAGTGTAATACCCCCTCATGCCCTCATAAGTGTAATACCCCCTCATGCCCTCATAAGTGTAATACCCCCTCATACCCTCAGAAGTGTAATACCCCCTCATACCCTCAGAAGTGTAATACCCCCTCATGCCCTCATAAGTGTAATACCCCCTCATACCCTCAGAAGTGTAATACCCCCTCATACCCTCAGAAGTGTAATACCCCCTCATACCCTCATAAGTGTAATACCCCCTCAGACCCTCATAAGTGTAATACCCCCTCATTCCCTCATAAGTGTAATACCCCCTCATGCCCTCATAAGTGTAATACCCCCTCATGCCCTCATAAGTGTAATACCCCCTCATACCCTCATAAGTGTAATACCCCCTCATGCCCTCATAAGTGTAATACCCCCTCATACCCTCATACCCTCATAAGTGTAATACCCCCTCATACCCTCATAAGTGTAATACCCCCTCATACCCTCATACCCTCATAAGTGTAATACCCCCTCATGCCCTCATAAGTGTAATACCCCCTCATGCCCTCATAAGTGTAATACCCCCTCATGCCCTCATAAGTGTAATACTACAGAACACTCCAGGCAGAGTGAACATACAGGCTCCTCTTTTGTTCCATGTCTATTTGCCTTGTAACTGTTCAAAAATGACAAATCAGAACACACAATTTATTTTCATATCAAGTATTTATAAGAAACAAACCCCACCTATAAGCCCATACTAATACTTTTACAGTATTGTGCATCCCAAATCCACAATATTACGAATACATGACTGAAAAACAGTTCATTTTGCATATACAAACATTTAGATGTAAAACGAATCCGTTTAAACTTATAAAAACAGAGAAAGAGTCGTTGTGAGTGAGTGTTGACTTGAGCCGGGGCTTTGGAGAGTGTTACTGTCAGTGAAAGTGTGTGAAGTGGGAGGGGCAGAACGCTTGGAGAGGGAGGTACTTGAAAGCAGCATGAGATACACTTCAAACAGAGCTGATAAGAGACAGTGAAGGTCACACAGTTACTCAGGCCAAACACAGATAAGGGACAAGAGACTTTTATGGCAATTACAAAGTGACCGGACATGTAATGCACTCAAAAAAGTCCAAACCAAGTCTGTGGAGCTGATCCCAAACAAATAATGAGAGGGAGGAACATTTGTGGATCTGAAGTTTGGAGATTTGTTCAAAAACAGTGAATCCTCCCTAGAGTTATATGGGCCTATACTACATCATCACGTCAACGTTTGCAGTAGCATCATGCCGGGGATGCGCAGCCTGCATGCCTATGGCGGAATGTTCAGCAGTTACCATGGTGACACAATACACATTAGCAAACACTGCTAACAAGTTTTAAAATAGTTGAAAACTCAATAAAAAAACAACAACAACAACAACACACAAATGGGATTTAAATGGCACATTTTCAGGAGCCTGTGATCCAGATGAGCGTTCAGGGTCTGGTTTAGGGGCTGGATTTTCTAATCTAACCGAAAAACTGACAAAGTTGAACTTCAGACAGAGCAGACTTTCCAGTTGGCTTCACTTCCCCAGAGAACGGTGACATCAGCTGCAGCGTGTCATTAGATTATGATCCAATTCTTTTCTAGTTTCTTTAGGACATTTATTAAAATACATAAATAATGGCATATTCTTACTGACAGTGAACATGGCACCTGCTCCTTATCATGCTTATATTGTTGAGACCTCACAGATGATGTGACAGCATATCTCCACTGCATCTGTGTCTGCAGAGACAATGGCCCCGTTCAGGATGGGAACCAAAGGCGCCCGTGCCGACTCAGCAGGGGGGAAGCTTTTTGACAGCGCGCACAATGATCTCTGAGGCGCACATGTGGTGGGGACGAGTCTATCTGTCCCTTTGTCAGCAAGAAAAAAAAAACACCTCCAAAAACAGTCAGGACAATTGTACACAGCTGGCACATTTTCTGAGCGCTCGCTTCCTGTGAAGGGTCCGACCGCGAGAGAGGAGCCTTTGATTGGGACGCAGATCGGGGAGGCACTTCCTGTCCCTTTGTATGGCTGTAATTGTGAGGCGGGAGGGGCCACGGGGGGGGGGAACAGCTGCTGGAGACGACACAGACCGCGCCCTTATCACTCGCGCCCACACTCACACTACAGACGGGCACTACAGTGTGAAGGAGACAGTCCATTTGTTTTAAGACTAAACACATGATGCTCATATGTATAAACCCTGTACTGTGTGTGTATGAAGCCATTCTAAGTGTCACTTCTGTGCTGTGCCAGCCCCACGCTGCCAGCCCCACGCTGCCAGCCCCACGCTGCCAGCACAGGCACTGTTATCCTGGCAGAGGTATAACTCCAAACAAAGGAAGCATAAACTTCTCCTGCGTTACACCTCCAGCCTCAGGAATACTTCAGTGGTAAAGCCACAGTATGGGATTAGGATTAAACAATCACTGTGTAACTTTTCCATCATAGGGTCCGTCACCTGCTTGTTTCTATGGATATGTCATTTCTGTGCCTGGAATGTTCCACAGTATGACATTAAACAGCTCTGCCTTAATGGTTTTATAGTTCAAAAATACTTACAAAAGCAGCGAATTCACTGCGAATGGTGTCGCCTCTCCACACATCTGACCTGTAACTTAGTGTGGTTTGGCCTCCATGAAGATAGAAAGGTTTAATGCCATACTGTGTAACATTCCAGACAAACATCTCCATGGAGAAAAGCATTTGATGGACCCTCCACCAGAAACATTACACATTTGTGTTACTTAAAGGTTTAAGTACACAAATATCTTATTGGCTGCTGTGTTTAGCTACTCCAGGGGTTTTCCTGGGCTCCTGGCTCCTAACCTGGCATAAGCCAAATTATATTACAGCACGAAGAAAATGTTCCTGTCAGTCTCTATTTCTCCATCTGGAATGAGGAGAAACTTTCACCAGAGTGTCAAACAGTCACAGCAGCCAGTTGTCATAATGAAACAGTACGTATACATAGGTCTAATAATGAATCATGTGTTTTTGTCAGAAAATCTAGTCTGTTTGCTCCCTGTCAAAAGCCACTATGGAACACTGTCAAAGCCTGATCTCTTAGAAGATTAGCTAGACTGGTTAGTACTTGGATGGGCGACTACTGTTCCACTGTATTATTCCAAAGGAAATACTTTGAGGGAATGATCTATATCATCACCAGCCACCAGCAGAGTAAGAGCGAGGCCTTTCCTGTTGTGTTCACCTGGACACTGCTGTGATGTTTCAGGACACAGAGGAGGGACACTTTTGGCTCTTCCTCTCCTCAAACTGTCCTGACACAGATCTGCTGACCCTCCCTGACCAGTGCTCCAGGTAAACTGACCTGAGGCCTTTGACTGAGACACAAAGGCCACTGAGAAGTGCAGTGGAAATGTTGCTACTGGAAACTCCAGGTGCCACAGTGTCATTGTGTCCCTATTACTATTATGTGGACGAGTGTTGAAGTCTTCTTATTGCTCAGCATCCGAGTCCCCAGACCTTAGGGTGCTGAGGGAGTTTATTTCATGGACAGAGCTCTCCCTCTCCTAAGGATATGTGCTGTGCTCAGGACGCTTGTTTTTTGGAGTTCATGTACTGAGACATCGTGGTTCTGGATAAGAGAGAGAACAAAGCCGTGGTGGTGGACATTGCAATACCGAGCGATGGTGAAACTAGAGAAATACCAGGGGCTCAAGGAAGAGCTGGAGAGGCCTGGAAGGTGAAAGCATCGGTGGTGCCTGTGGTGATCGGAGCACTCGGGGCCGTGACCCCCAAACTGGAGGAGTGGTTGCAGCAGATCCCAGGAAGGACAACAGACATCTCAGTCCAGAAAAGTGCAGTACTGGAACAGCAAAGATACTGCGCAGAACTCTCAAGCTCCCAGGCCTCTGGTAGAGGACCTGAGCTGATGAGGGTGAGAGACCAACCACCGTGGAAGGTGAGAAATGCGTTTTTTATGCAGTGGTCGAGTTGTAAAATCAAACCAGGAGGGACAGGGGGGATGGTTCTGGCCCCACGGACTTGGAGCCCCGAGCTGACCCCGGCCCACAGGGAATGGCATTTCTAATTCCAGTTTTAAATAAAAGTATTTTCCACATTTATTGATAAAATGGCACAAGGGATGGGAGTGGGGATGCCCATTTTAGAGGGGGGATGAATGTGCCCTTGTGGCTGAGTGGCTAATGCTCATGCCTCACAGCAAGGTTTTGGGTTCGATTCCCGGGTCGCCCGGGCCTTTCTGTGTGGAGTTTGCATGTTCTTCCCGTGTCTGTAGATGGGTTTCCTCCTGGCACTCCTGTTTCCGCCATCAACCAAAAAAAAACATGCCAGCACCCCAATGAACTAACATGAAGGTCCACCCTCCTGTGGGCTCACCACTCACAGAAGGGTTCATAGGGGGTCCGGTGCACAGGGGACTGGGTGGTGTGAACTGCTGTCCCCACAACCCCCCATCCCCCCTCCTCTGCAGTTTTGACAGACGTGTCAATTTCAAGCACAGCCATATGTCAGGAGGCAGGTTTTACTATTATGATTATTATGATTATTATTATTATTATTATTATTATTATTATTATTATTATTATTATTATTACTATTATTATTATTATTATTATTATTATTATTATCAAGCATGCTCTCATAATTGTTCCTCCTGATCTGAGCCCCTGGACTCTGGGTATATTGGCAGTGCCCTGTACACATGTGTAAAAAAGCCTGTAGAACGCTTGTGTTTAGTCAGGCCTTTCTCACCAGAGGAAAGCATGTGGTTTGTGAGCTAATTGCTGCAGATGTGTTGACTGCGCGAGGCGTTTGAGGAACTGTTCAGAGTGTGTTAAACTTAGCGCTTCCTGCCACAGTCAGAGCACAGAAGTGTCTGCTGTACCATCAGCACATATGCACAGGGACCACCGGAAGGACCTGCACTACACTCACTTAGTTTAGTTACTACTTTAGTCCAGCGGTGGCTAGTACTCAGTTATATTTGAAAGAAATGGTATACTTTTCATATATCATTATTATTATTATTATTATTATTATTATTATTATTATTATTATTATTATTATTATTATTATTATTATTATTATTATTATTATTATTACAGTGCTCTTACTTAAAAAAAAAAAAAGTTGTGGTTCCTCGTCCCACTGTGAGTGACTAAAGCTTTATGCTGAATATATGAAATGATTTGAAAATGTCTGATGTAGTTTCTCAAATAATAAATCAGGTGATACTTTTCTGCTTTGTACTCCCACCTGAATAAAATTATTTTGACGTAACTTTACTCTTTCTTGAGTACTATTTTTGACTACCCATCTCTGTCCAAACCATTATTCATGGCCATGTAAAAAACAAACAAACATAGAATCATAGAATCTGGTGTTTCCAAAGGATAAACACAAACATTTTAATACCAAATTATATTTGAAGGTGTGCTGAAAGAAAATGTTCAAATCATTTCTTATTGTCAACATAGAGCAGGGGCGTCAAACTCATTTTGGTCCGGGGGCCGTATACAACCTACTTCGATCCCAAAGGGGCCGGATCTGGAAACTCATGGCATTTTTGACATTTTGCTGATGAGGGCGGCACGATCAAGAGTCAAAACGACCGCGGGCCGCATGTTTGACACCTCTGACATAGAGCTTTTGTCACTTTTGGGAAGAAGAACCACAACTGCTGGAAAAGTACTCTGAATACTACAACTAAAAAGTGACTCAAGTAAATGTAACTGAGTACTGCCCCCTTCTGCACCAACACAGAAAACATGGAGAGTGTATCACGGCGTATCTGCAGAGTCGTGTGTGAGTTTGGGTGTTAGTGCTGATGCTCGCTCCAGATGTTGCAGCAGACAGAGTGGAGACACAGGGGTCCCTTAACTCCTCCCCGCTTGCTCCTTAGCCCCGCCCCCTGCTCCTCATAACCCGAGACGCAGAAGCTGTTTTCAGGCCAGCCGGAACGATGCTGGAGACCGCACCAGTTCCACTGGGAACCAAAGTGCTCACCGGTGAACGAGCCACGTTCAAATCATTTAAGTGAACCCAGGATCCTTCATTGACAGAGGGTGTAACATTTACCACCAAATAAAAACAAGGCCATACAAAATAACAATCATGGATCGCATCATCGACCAGCGAGCATTTGTACTCAGCGGCGTGGCAGCGACACCCAATCCAAAGATGGAACCTTACCGAACATGGATACAGCAGATATTTGTTCTGCTCCGCTGACCACTGCACAGTCTCTCCTCCATATTCCACACACACTTTTTCTTTGTTTATTTTACTGTGTGTGACCTGGAAGAACCTGCTGACGTCTACTGTCGTCACGGTGAGAAGAATCCAGTTTTACTTGGTTGGCTCCTGTTGGAAACCAACATTATAGTTTCTGAACACGTCACTCGGTTCGAGATTAGGTGTGGGAACCAGCACCAGCACCAGCACGGGTCTTTGAACCCTAACCCTAACCCTAACCCAGCCATGCACTCTCCCCTCTGCCTCGTGCACGCTCCCCTCCGCCTCGTGCACGCTCCCCTCCGCCTCGTGCACGCTCCCCTCCGCCTCGTGCACGCTCCCCTCCACTCACGCACTGATAACACTGACAGTCATGTGGGGATCAGATAAGAGCAGAAGGGGGAGGAAGAGGTGTATTTAAGGTGTGGGAAAAGAGTTATAAAAGCCAGTGACTCGTGTAAACTTTTCTTAATGAGAGCGACATGTTACAGCAGGTCAGTAAGTCCAGTGTACTCAAGTGAGGAACTCTAGAGGGGGTATTATACTTCTACGTGGTGTTAAAGGTTCTATGTTACACAGCTGTGATGCTTGTGAGCTTTTAGCCATGTTAGAATGTTGTTAGCTCCTCACAAACAGACCTGGAGTTGTGTTTTCTTTCATTCGCACATGTTTGAATCATTCTTTAGTATTAGTCTGTCTACATCTCCTAAGCTGTAAATGCTCTGTTCCACCTTGTGATGTCATGAAGTGGTAGTTTTCAAGTTAACAGCTCCTTTTATCTTTAACTCAGTGGAGACTGATAATTGGGGTTGAAATGATCCAAATTATTCTAATTAAGATGTATGGAGTTTAAAAACACAGAGGAGCACTTCTTGTTGTATGACAGAGGAACATGTGGGTATGTTTGTGATGAGGAAACAGGATTATAACAGATCACATCACTTTAACGCAGGACATATTTAGATCATGTTATCTTTTATTGTTTTCAAAATGCTGTATTTCCCCAAATCAATGTGTCAACATGTTTGATTTGGATTTGTGTGACCCGTGGTTTACACAAATCCAAATAAAACATGTCTCCAACCCCTTTTGTACAGTGAGAAACCTTTATAAAACAACACTTGCATTCATTAAATGAAATGAGATTGGCCTTGTCATTGCCCGGCATGTGACGTCTCAACATTAACATCTCCCAGCACCTTCAGATGGTCGTATCATGATTGTTTCTGCGTTGTCACGTGGCAGACTGACTTTAAATGGACTCTGTGCAGATGCTGGAGAATAGAATTGTGCAACTTCCCTCGGCTAGTACAATGTAATAAATGTGAAGTAAATGTTAATCTGTGACCACTGCACATAATGATTAGCCTGTGTGAAGAGGCCGGCTCTCTCCAAAGCACAAAGACTCCTCCAGTATCTTCAGTCACATGCACATTGACTTTGTTCATGTTATATTGTTGTTCCCTCATCAAAAATGTACATGGAGTTGTTTCATTAATAGAAACTTGTCTTCAGTGAGCACTTAAAAATGCTCTATACACATTTGGACAGTTTACCTCTGTCAGAGATAAAACTCTGAACTTCTCCTACACTATTTCTAATCAGTCTATCAAAATCACTGTATTTGTCCTGAGGGGCAGTTTAAGCACAGAACACAGAAATACAATAATAGAAGTCCAAACAAAAGTGTGAGTGCAGCTCCAGGTAGAGTCATCCTATGTGTCAGGGCAGTTTGAGGTGAAAATTATAAAGAAGATGAATAAACAGGTCAGTGGACCAACCAGTCGGCCAAAGAGCCTCCAACCGTGACTACGGCAACCACGGAAAACCGTTAAGCCCATAAACCATCACCAAACCCGCTCTCTGGATCTGTTAGCATAGCACGTGGTGTCCACACTTTCTTTCATTCCTCTCTGAATGCTCATTCTCCAATGCCTAAAAACCTCATTGGAAATGGAGGTGAAGTTCATAAAGTGTCTTTTCCAAGTGCACATATTATTTTAAAGCAGATCTACTCTGCAAAATCACACATTTTAACCATGTTATAGTTGTTTCCCGTCACCATTTACTCACCCGACCCAATTCTGCCAATCAACGCCCGTTTTCACCTCCACTGGTACACAGCAAAAAAGTGGAGTGTTCAAACGGACTCTCACAGAATCTATTTTCTCAGGGTTTATATGAGCCAAATCTGTTCTAGAGTTAATTTAACAGTTTTGGAAATGTTAATGAAGTAACACTGAACCAAAGTTCCTGTTTAACCCTGAAACCAAGAGTTATATTAACGTTTAGAGATAACACTCTGTAGGGTTATCCTGATATAACTGCACAACACACAGGGGGGTTTTATTTTAACATTTTATTTGAGATGAAATTTAAGATGTAATTCTGTACAAACTGGTTCAAACTGGTCTTCTCTGGCAGGACTCATTGTGGTGGGCGGCAGGGGCCAAATTAACACTAAGGGAAGTTGAATTAACTTCATCCATATCAACTCTGGTAAATAACCCCAACTCTAACTCCCATTTAACTTCCAAATAATTAAAATAACACTTTCTGAGTTAAAAACAACTCCTGTTGTTGCTGTGTACACGCCGCTGTGACGTCTGCAGTACTTAGATCTCAATGTCTTAATGTGTGAAACATGTTGTTGCAATATTGCAATTTAAAATGTGCAAATTCTATCATCACGAGTGTCCGAGGTTATAACTACAGAAGAGACACAAGCACAAGACGTGTTCTTCAGGTTTGAGGTTTTTATAAGATAATAGGACATTTGTAATGTTCAAAAAAGGAATGTAAAAAGCCAATAAACCTGATGCATTTCCTTGTGTTTACAGTCTCTATACGAGTGTGTTCACACACACAATATGAGTGTGTTCACACACACACAATACGAGTGTGTTCACACACACAATACGAGTGTGTTCGCACACACAATACGAGTGTGTTCGCACACACAATACGAGTGTGTTCACACACACACAATACGAGTGTGTTCCCACACACACAATACGAGTGTGTTCACACACACACAATCAGGTGAGTTAATAAGTTCTAAGCGAACCATATAATAGTGTGACACTGGTGCAGGAACAATGATCCTTTGACCTGACCTGGTTTATGGTTAATATCTCCAAAGTGAAACAAAAACTAGTACAAAGCTCAGCATCTTCTGTCAACATAAATTAACAAGTGGCAACTGTTTTTTTTTCACAATAAAACACAGTTATTGATTTATTTTTGTATTGAACAGAAAACATTCATCTCAGAGAGAAAAGATGCTCTGTGCCACATTTAGCTCCAAGCTCCTTCCCTCTGTAGTCCTTGGGCAGGTACAAAAGACTTCATCTCTATGGCAATGTCACTGCTTTGCCTCGAATGTTCCAGTATATAGCATTAAACTTATCCATAGAGGCAAGCACTAGGCCAGGTTATAGATCAGATCTGTGGAGAGGTGAGTCTGCTCACAGTGGGAATGCATGTTTTTCGAGGTACAGTATATGCTTTAAAACCCTGAGACTGTGACATAACCCATTTAAATGTCATACTGTGGAGCAAAAGAGTAGCATCTCCATGGAGACAAGCAGAACAGTGACACATGTATCTTTAATTCTTTAATTACAAAGGTCTGATAGTTCTTAATCAACCCAAAACATGCACTGTAGGTGTGAAAGTTGTGTGAGTGAGTGTTGGTGGTGGTCGGAGGGACCGTTGGCGCCGCTTGGCTTGGCAGCCGCGCCTCTGTCAGTCTGCCCCAGGGCAACTGTGGCTATAACAGTAGTTTACCACCACCGGGTATGGAGTGAATGAAGAATTCTCTGTAAAATGCTGTGTAAAGCACTTTGGGGACATGTGTCTGTGTAAAGCGCTATATAAATAAAACCTTACTTACTTACTTAATTGAAGGAATAATGTAGCTCTTTTATTAGAAGCCATATCCATATGCACATGAAAGAGTCTTTTAAAGCAGATGTAGCTCCTCAGCCCCTCCCTCCTCTCCTCTGAGCGCTCACCCCCCCTTCACCCCCCTTTACCCCACTCTCTCACCCCTCCCCTCCTCTCCTTCTCACCCCTATCCCCCTCTCTGCCACTGTCCCCTCATCTGCCTCTCCACTCCTCTGCACGCTCGCCTCCATGTTACCCCCCCCCTCTTCCTCTTACCCCCTCGCTCTCCCTCTCTCCCCTTTTCTATTCACACTCTCCCTCCCACCCCCATCTACCTCCCTCCCTCCCTCACCCTTCCTCCTCCTCACCCGCTGTGACCCACAAAGCACTCACCAATTTTTCAGGCCTCCCAATCAGGTCATACAGCTGTACTCGGACATGTGAGGAGGACACTCAGGTTTTTCTTTTTCAAAATATTACCTGCTTTTCAGATTGTTCTAACTTCCCTCACTGCAGAACAGCTCCTTCTCTGATCACATCACACTTCACTCAGGCTTTTCGGAGGACTTTTCAGCACTGGCTTAGAGGAGATGCATTTGGTGCTGTGAAGGAGTGGAGCTGCTAGTGTGACATATCCACTGTTTTAAATGGCTTTGATCAAATGAAGAGACGGTAGTGCCGCCCCTGGATAAATACTCAAATAAGGCCCCAGCCACACTAGTACATATTTGAGTTGTTTTCGTTGTGGATGCAGTGTTCGTCCGCACTAATCCAATGGAAAACGGCTCCAGAGATGGAACAATTTGGAGCTGCCAGCTCCCATGATTCACCTGAGCACAGATCTGATCTGGCATAGTTTGGACGAGTGGAAACGCTGATACGCTAACGTAGGAGCTCTAGTTGCTGTCCTTATCGGGCCACGTCACTGTGATTTGTACCTTCCTGATTCGCTGAATTCATGACACTGGTCATGCAACGCTATTGCAGAAAACAGTTTAAACAAACCATAGACAAACAAGACACAGCGTTGGGCCACGAAAATACTGTTTTCCCTCTTGCATTCTTCCTCGGCTCGAAATTGGCTGCTGTAACTCCATAGAACCACGGCAACTTCAGACACGGCGCTCCACTGCCTCGTTTTTACTGCCCACGTGGTGTCGTGACCATGTGACTGTGATGCCAGCCTCGTCATGTGACTAGCCTTTCAGGTGATACGGTGATTCGTTTCAGTGTAAACGTAGTCTTAGGCTCACAGGTTGGTTTACCTGGTGGTTTACATTCCTATACATGGATTGAGGAGTGCAGAGAATACAGTATAACAGACATAAAAGAATGCAAAATCATATTTTCCTTTCACTGGTTACATTCATTACACTGCATTACATGTATTTTGTACTTCCACTGGAGGTCCTCCAGTGGTTTGCAGTTTCCAGTAATAGTCCAGAAAGTGCCTTTCCACCTCAGGCTGCACACACACAGGAGCTGTGTGTCTGAGGCTGGTTTATGCTCCAGCATCAGGCCCCACTCAGCGCTGTACCAGCATGACACAATGCAAACATCTACTGGCATTAAACTGCTCTCACCGTGATACTACCCCATTAGCTCACACATTTTCAACACATTTCTTATATATATTATTTTTATTTATTTGTACAGGGATGTCCCTCAGCAGGTTGATATCAAACAGTCTATAGGACGGGAAAAATACAACAACAATCACACAAAAGCACATGTAACACCAGCAAACTCAGCAGAACACACCAAACACGCATGTTCAACAGATTGTTAATTAAATTAAATTATTGCATTTAAATAGCGCCTTTCAATACACCTGTGCTTTACAGCATTCTTCATTCCCTCCACACTCAGTGGTGGTAAGATACTACCTGAGCCACTGCTGCCCTGGGGCAGACTGACAGAATGCTGTGTACACGCCGCTGTGACGTCTGCACGTACTTACTGAGAGCTCTTTTATCTTCTAAATGTGTGAAACACGTGTGTGACACTGGTGCAGCGCAGGAAGAATGATCCTTGATATGTTAGCCACTGCTGCCCTGGGGCAGACTGACAGAAGTGAGGCTGCAAATCTGAGTACCACCAACACTCACACACCACTTTCATACAAGGTATTGTGGGTGAAGTGTCTTGCCTAAGGACACAGTTTTTGCCCCAGATGCCCCCTTGTGGCACCTGATTTCCCCAGTGGTCTCCCATCCAAGTGCTCATCAGCCCTGCTGAGCTTCTGAGATTTGACGAGATCAGGCTTTGACGAGCCGGTATGGCCATGGCAACTCTCCAGATGGTCTAGTTCTCCATCAGCCTCTGGGCCTTCACACCACTGACCTCACCCCATTCAAACACCAGTTTACCCACGTAGCTCTGAGCCCTTCTGTAATGCTATTCTGTTCTGTAAGGTGAACCGCCAGTACACCCTGCTACAGCATAGTGCTGTGACAAGGCTCAAAGAGATGTAAGGTTATGGGAGGCAGGTGAAAGGTGTTTTTTAATAATGGTGATATAATAATGATGTATGTGCAAGATAGATAAAGGTGCACTATCGAGTGAAGCACTGAACTCTGTTGATCTGAGGTGAGAGAAATTAGATTTTATTCAAAATAATAGGCGGCCAATGAGCCCCTTTGTTTCAGATGACACTGAAATAAAGAACCAGACTCATGTCCATCTGTGTAAAAACTACAGGTAGATCTCAAATTGGACTTTCCAAAGTAAGAAGGCATGTTTTTCATGGTGCGATTTGAACGATAGAAATAGAATAAAGCAGATGGCAGAACCTGCACCTGAAAAGGGACAGAAATGCCAATATTGAGTTGGACTGTGATTACATTTTCCATAGTGGAACAGGGTTGAATGGAACAAGGTTCAGTTCTGGACTGATGTTGAAGAGTGGTGTAGATGAGAGAAGTGTCTTCCTGTGCCCTGACCTGACCCTTGACCCCTCACGTGACCTGTGCGGCTGACCGCTCCTGCTCCTCCAGCTGTGACCCTCCTGTGTCCAAACTTGTGTCCAGGAATCCACTCCACGCTCCAGGCACTTTGCTCCCCCTGCAGGTCACCAGAGACACGGCACAAGAGGGAGGTGCACATGACAGGTCAGAGCACTTCACTCAAACATGCTTAACAACATTAGATTTCAGTTTAAGTTTAAAAAGAACAAACTGTGAAGTTTATCATTGGATTTCCTGCTTAGACATGGGCAGCTGATATGGCAGCTGCAGACACAGTTCTAGAACTTATCAAAAACTGTAAGTACGATTCTCATTTGTAATGTCATAAACATGTCCCTGAAGGTGCTTAACATGTTCAGATAAATATATATTCATCAGGATTGGCCAATTGTTTGTTTCTAAGGAGATCTAATCTTAATGCTTTGACTGAAATGTTCCACAGTATAGAATTAAAGTTGTCTGTCATAGGGTTATAGGGTGTTCCATAAGGTGAGTTGTTGTACAGTTCTGTGCAGTATGAACGCAGTCCTGAATCTCACACTGTTGTGTCACAACAGTGAGCTCCATTCCCCCTCTATAGTCTTTTAATGCCACACAGTGGAACCTTCAAGGGAAAACAGATTTCCATGGAGACTAGCAGGCACTGTGTAGAGATGGTGTGTGTTCAGTGCGGTTGGCCATCTGTGGCTCTATAAATGTGTGAGCGGAGGGCAGCTGCAGCAGAGGCAGGGCAGCCAGGCTAAATATGACCACGGGCAGGGGCTATGGTGTCCTGCTAGGGCCAAAATAGTCCACACACACCTACTTTCTATAAGAGGTCAAAGGGGTCAAAGTGTGGTGACGGCATGGTTTCATTCGGATATTGTCCAAAAATAACTCTACATACAAGGGTTATTGAGATTCGAGTCCCACTGAATCTCATACAAAAGGCTCAAAGACAAACCCTGACAGGGATGAATCCAGCCGACCTCCTGGCCTCTGCATGAATATAGTGTGAGATGATGGCAGCAAACTGGCAGTCATGTTTTTGGCTACACATATGATTTGCAGCATTGTTGTGGCCCATCTAGTGTGAGTGAACGTGCCACACGGAGCATGTCATGCAATTCTGATATATACCACCACTGTTATAATCGAGATGCACCGATAAAATGAGACAAAACTGATTCAAAAGACGGAGCCGCTATTTTCCCCTCAAGTAACCACACAGCAGCTTTGTGTAAATACATCTGGATATTATGAGACTTTCTGGACTATAACCTGTATCTGTACCGATATCCAATACAAGCATATCTGTACCGATATCCGATACAAGCATATCTGTACCGATATCTGATACAAGCATATCTGTACCGATATCTGATACAAGCATATCTGTACCAATATCCGATACAAGCATATCTGTACCAATATCCAATACAAGCATATCTGTACCGATATCCGATACAAGCATATCTGTACCGATATCTGATACAAGCATATCTGTACCGATATCTGATACAAGCATATCTGTACCGATATCCGATACAAGCATATCTGTACCGATATCTGATACAAGCATATCTGTACCAATATCTGATACAAGCATATCTGTACCGATATCTGATACAAGCATATCTGTACCAATATCTGATACAAGCATATCTGTACCAATATCCGATACAAGCATATCTGTACCAATATCCGATACAAGCATATCTGTACCAATATCCGATACAAGCATATCTGTACCGATATCCGATACAAGCATATCTGTACCGATATCTGATACAAGCATATCTGTACCAATATCCGATACAAGCATATCTGTACCAATATCTGATACAAGCATATCTGTACCGATATCCGATACAAGCATATCTGTACCAATATCTGATACAAGCATATCTGTACCAATATCTGATACAAGCATATCTGTACCAATATCTGATACAAGCATATCTGTACCGATATCTGATACAAGCATATCTGTACCAATATCTGATACAAGCATATCTGTACCGATATCTGATACAAGCATATCTGTACCGATATCTGATACAAGCATATCTGTACCAATATCTGATACAAGCATATCTGTACCAATATCCGATACAAGCATATCTGTACCGATATCCGATACAAGCATATCTGTACCGATATCTGATACAAGCATATCTGTACCGATATCCGATACAAGCATATCTGTACCGATATCTGATACAAGCATATCTGTACCGATATCCGATACAAGCATATCTGTACCGATATCCGATACAAGCATATCTGTACCGATATCTGATACAAGCATATCTGTACCGATATCCGATACAAGCATATCTGTACCGATATCTGATACAAGCATATCTGTACCAATATCCGATACAAGCATATCTGTACCGATATCTGATACAAGCATATCTGTACCGATATCTGATACAAGCATATCTGTACCAATATCCGATACAAGCATATCTGTACCAATATCCGATACAAGCATATCTGTACCAATATCCGATACAAGCATATCTGTACCAATATCCGATACAAGCATATCTGTACCGATATCTGATACAAGCATATCTGTACCGATATCTGATACAAGCATATCTGTACCGATATCTGATACAAGCATATCTGTACCGATATCTGATACAAGCATATCTGTACCGATATCCGATACAAGCATATCTGTACCGATATCTGATACAAGCATATCTGTACCGATATCTGATACAAGCATATCTGTACCGATATCCGATACAAGCATATCTGTACCGATATCCGATACAAGCATATCTGTACCAATATCCGATACAAGCATATCTGTACCAATATCCGATACAAGCATATCTGTACCAATATCTGATACAAGCATATCTGTACCAATATCTGATACAAGCATATCTGTACCGATATCCGATACAAGCATATCTGTACCGATATCCGATACACGCATATCTGTACCAATATCCGATACAAGCATATCTGTACCGATATCTGATACAAGCATATCTGTACCAATATCTGATACAAGCATATCTGTACCAATATCTGATACAAGCATATCTGTACCGATATCTGATACAAGCATATCTGTACCAATATCTGATACAAGCATATCTGTACCAATATCCGATACACGCATATCTGTACCAATATCCGATACACGCATATCTGTACCGATATCCGATACAAGCATATCTGTACCAATATCTGATACAAGCATATCTGTACCGATATCCGATACAAGCATATCTGTACCGATATCTGATACAAGCATATCTGTACCGATATCCGATACACGCATATCTGTACCGATATCCGATACAAGCATATCTGTACCGATATCCGATACAAGCATATCTGGTCTATATATAAAGTGCACTTGTCCAGAGCTGCTCATCGCTGGTGCATATGAGCCTGTGGCCCCAGTACAGCACACACAGGGCCCCTTTGGCTCCTCTGCCGCCCTCCTCACCCCTCCTCACCCCTCCTCACCCCGCCCTCCCTGTGCTGTCTCTCTTCCTCTGCTCCTCCATGGGCCCCCCCGCAGGCAGGCCTCACAGCTGCGTGGACCAGGTGCGATCCGCCCCGGCCCCTCACACACACACACAGCAGGAAGTGGCTAATACCAGTTTTAGAATGATGCCAGTATTTGTGGTGACACTGGGCTGTAGTGTGCGCACAGCTGATGGAGAGGCAGAGGAGGATACAGTTAGCTTCATTAGCTCGCTTTAGGCTTTAGGCTTCAGGCTCACAACTTTGACTGGGGCACAGTTCAGACACCTGCACACGACGCTTTTAGAAACACCTCTCTGACTCCAATGTCCAATGTCCAATTGTATGTCTGTTTTAAGGCTGTGAATGAGTATGGGAACTGAGTGGTGCAGTTCATCTGATTAGATTTTTTGTTTGCTTGTCAGGCTAACAGTGTTTTTTGAAAGAGGAATTCAAAAGGAGCACTTTTGGATCAGGTTTATCATGGAGGTGGCTCTGGTGAACTTGAGCAGCCGTCACAGGTCAAAGAAAACATTAAAGCTCATGTTTAATGGTTTAATGGTTTTGTCACTCATGCAGTTCTTTCTCATACTCACATAAATATTATCAGTTCACTCTCATTCATTGTAACAAAGCACTGCTGGGTTGGATTCTCTGGCAGGATGGGACCTGTGTGGATTTACATGTTCTCCAGTGTGTACTCGTTATCCCACTGCAGTCATGCTCTGCCTCTTCACTGTCACGTACGAACCACAATCTGTTGGATCAGAGACGCTTCCCTGTGGAATGAGCACCTGGAAAAAGTCTGTACCAGAAGCACTATAATCATTAAAGTGAGAGACAGACTGTCCTTTTTGCTCATTACTGGGTGAAGTGTGTTGAATGAATTTAAATCATGACTCTTATTTCACTTGTAGCTCACACAGTGTCTACGGACTATGAGCTTTTACACACATGCTAATGCTCACAGCATGTGCAGGGTCCAGACATACTGTGACACTGGAGCTGTCACTGGCCTGGCTGTACACAGCTCTGCAGGTCCCTGAGAGTTTAGGGCCTAAACTATGGTGCAAAACAATCAGCTCATTTATGCTGGTGATTTGTTTCAAGTTTAAAAGAATAAACAACCCAAAGCCAAGGGAGTAGATTACTGGAGAAGTCCTTCACCTGTGGCTCTGAGCTACAGCCACACTCACCACACAGAGGGGTGAGGTGTGTTAGACTAGTTTACTAAGTTCAACGTCCATGATAGTTGTATTTAAGCTTTTAACTCATGCATCATCACTTTGACTGGAAACAGTAACTCGCTCCATAATCTCTTTGTGTTTTTTATTTTATTTTTATTTGCCCTTTATTTAATCTGGATAGATTAAGAATCTCTTTTCGTGCCCCAGAGGGGACCTATTGTACATGTTTTTAGTGATTTTTAATGAAACATATACACAGGCACGGGGAGAACATGCAAACTCCACACAGGACCTTCTTGCTGAGAGGCAAGAGCACTAACCAGTTTGCCACATGCTTCCTGTCATGTCTACTTTTAGGTCAAATTACATTTAGATTTTTTAAATTTTCATAATACAACAATGCAAAAGCTCCAGGCCTGTCTACGGCTTTGCTTTTCTGTTTGTTTGTTTTTAACACCTGAAGAGAATAGAAAGAGAGCAGTGAAAATGTCTTCAGAAGGCTGTAAGAAACTCTGCCCCCCTCCAGTTTCTGTGAGCTCGTACGTGTGAGCGAATCCTTCCGCCTTCATTGTGACTGTAGCTGTAATTCTCTGTAATTCTATGTTAGATCTTTATTCTGGTCGCACCCACGTTTCATTATTTGAAAGTGAGACTTATACTCCGTTGTTGTGCCCAAACCTACGTCAAAGATGTGTAGATTTTCCAGGATGAGAGCAGCGCTAATAACTGTGTCTTAGCAGCCTGCTGTCTGGCTGGGACGCTCTTCAGCCAAATGGGTTCTGCACCAGGTTAAATGAACTTCATTCAAATACGAGAACAGTGTTTGAGGTGTAGAAAGTGAGAGATCTCTTGAGCAGACTGAAGTACAGGAAGCTCCACTACAGTCTATGATGCTTCACTCTCCAGAGCGCTGGTCTGTAACTCTGCAGCTAATCACAACAAGGCTAAGATAATCTCTCCCTTTCACTGCAGCTGTGGTTCCACTGAGGGGCTCGTGCTCTCAGGACCTGCACTGTACCTGCCCACTTTTCTTAAAGGTTCTGCGCTGTATCTTACATCTGCTCATTTGTAATAACAGAAATAGTGTTTGATGTAAGAGGGACAGGTCCACTGAGTCACATTCAAAGTCACTGCAGCTGCTACCTGCAGATAATGAATTATTAACTGCTCCTGACCTTCAGCCTCAGGCCTGCCCTCTCAGGCTAATCACTGATTGGGTTAATCCTCATTTGGTTTTGTTATGTTTATATTGTTATATTGTCATTTGGTCCCACCCCCACTCTGCTCCTGTCACATGACCCTGTGTTTTTGCACCTGTTTTGCACTGATCATTACCTGCACTCTTATACTCTTATACTCTATATTATTATATTCCTGTAAATTTGTACATTTTGTTGTTATATTATAGCTTCTTTTTTTCTGCTTTATTTTATTCTATTTTATTTGTTGCATGTCAGTGTTTGTCTACATCTGCTCCAAGTACCACAGCAGTTTCCTAATGTCGTGAACCTGTTCACTCATATGGCAATAAAAAACATTCTGATTCTGATCCTCTTCAGTCCTCTTCATTGCGCTGCATCAGCACAAAATGTCTCTGCGCAGTGGTTCTGAAACGGTTGTCCAACTGCTTGTGGTCCTTTCTGGCCTAATTTATTATTTTCTGGGGTTATTTTGAGGGGTAAGTTATTGGTTTGTTGGAAATACTATTCCAGACCTGGTTTCGCCTTAGTTCTGACCTGGAATAGTCCTTTTACAGCTGCTTTAAATCTGGAGGTAGTTGTGTCCTCAGCATTCAGCACACCCTCTATTTACCTGATACATCAACCTATACCAAACGCTCTGAAGGTCCTTGTGAGGGCTGCTCTGAAGGGCCCCTGTGGAGGCTGCTCTCAGGGCCTCTCTGAAGAGCCCCTGCTCTGAACACATGTGTGGCAGTGTGTGGGTGGATGCACTTGTGCAGGCTTTTATACACAACAGGTTATTTTGGTGGCTGTGGCTCACCACAGCTCAGCTCTATCCTCTTCCTCTCTCTCTCTTTCTTTGTCTCTCCTTTGTCTCTCTGTCAGCTCTTTCCTCCTCTCTCTCTCTCTTTCTCTCTCTCTCTCCGTGGTTTATCAGTATACTCAGCTGTACTGCATGTATGTTTTACAATGATACGTTTGCACTGAATACCCTGTTACATTATTCTCTTCATTTTTAAAGATGCTGCTAGGTTACACTGCCTGCTTGATTCCATGGAAATGCTATTACTTTGCCTGGAATGTTCCACAGCGTTGCTTTAAACTTATGTATTAGGCACTTTTTGCACTGCAAACATGCATTTGTACATGCTTGCCTTTCCACAGAACTGATCTATAAATTGGCTTGGTGTCACCTGCTTACTTACTGCAGAACATTCCAGACAATAGTTAAACAACGACCTCATGGCCTCGTTCGGATAGTTTCACAGTGCACCTTGACCAATGTGAGCGCCTCTAAATGACAATAGCCCTGACAGGAGCTGAGAGGAACCGTCTGATGTTCCATTGACCTGAATGGAAACATGTGGGTTCTGAGCTGTGCTGTGGTCTGTTGTGCTGTTGTGATGGAAAATGTAGTGCCCTGTTCACACTGTTCACACTTTCAGAGACCTCAGTGAGTGCTGAACAATTCTATTTCAATGGTCTTTGTTCCAAAACCCCCAGTCAGAGCTCCTGTTTGCAGCAGCTCTAAGAGACCAGTCGGTGAGACCAGGGGCTATGTTCAGTTTGCAGCTATAATTACTAATAAAAGGACAATGGATGAAATTTAGCAACTATGCTAACTCCAGCATATTTAAATGGATGTTTACTGATGTATTGATTAATGTGCACTGTCCTAATCAAATAAATAAATAAATAAAAAAATAAAAAAAGCTGCTATCAGACATAAAACCACACCTTTGCAGAAATAGACAAGCAACATCTCATTTACTTTTCTATTTTCAGACATGCTAGGAAGTCACAAGTTATTTGCTCTCAGCAGCACAACAAAATGCATTGAAGCTCTTTCATTTGGGGTTTTTTCACTTCTATGGAGTATTAACAGGTGACACATAACATATTTAGACCATGTTACATTCGATTGTTTTGTTGTATTTACCAAAAAGTCCTCTCACAACACAAACTACACATGAAACTACTGCACATCAAGTTACTGTGTCCAGTTTTGTATCATGTGTATCACTGTGGCCACACCGGCTCGTCAAAGCCTAAATTCTCCTCAGATCTCAGAAGCTCAGCCGGGCCGGGCCTGGTCAGTACCTGGAGAGAGACCGCGGAGAAAATCAGGTGCTACACGGGAGCACCAGTCGCAAAAAAACTGTTGTTGTGTCCTTAGGCAAGACACTTCACCCACATTGCCTAGTATGAAAGTGGTGTGTGTGTAAGTGATGGTGGTCAGAGGGGCCGATGGTGCTCACTTCTGTCAGTCTGCCCCAGGACAGCTGTGACTACAGTATTCACCACTGAGTGTGCTGAATAATGAAGTGCAAAGCGTCTTTGAGTGTCCAGAAAAACACGATATAAAACTGATGCATTATTATTATTATTATTATTATTATTATTATTATTATTATTATTATTATTATTATTATTATTATTATTATTATTATTATTGAAGTGAGCGTGACGTCACTCATAGCGTTCAGCGCCACACAAATAAAGCTTGCAATGACAGGGGTTATAGGGGCCACTTTGAAGCCAGAGTGTATAGTGTTGATGCTTTTAATGTACAAAATAGCAAAATAAAAACACCAGGGTCATGTCGTGCAGAGAACATTTTCAGACAAAAACGACCAGGCTCACAGCAGCAGTTACAGAGAGAGAGGCCTCTATGTTCTCATGTAAGTCGATAGCAGCCAGGGTCAGTAGGAGCTGGAAGCGCCACATGCAAACTTCCTCTGTGGAACACCCAGCCAGCGCCTTAGCTATGTCCATTCATATATACAGTGTATTTCTGTGAGACAGGTAGTCACAAGAGCAGCCAGCCACTCCGCTGCCATGGGAAGATCACACAAGTCTATAACATAATGACTTTGCAGATGGATAGTGGGTCTGTCCTCTTTATAAAATGGTGGGCTTGACTTTGTCTTGGGCCCTGGTGAGAACAGCTGGTGTGGAGGACACGTGAAGGGCTGCCTCCGAACAGGCTTCTGATACAGTCTGTGATACTCACTCTGAGCCACTCTCCAATGAACTAAAGGCAGAAGGAGCTGTTAACCTGAAAGCCACAGCTTCTTGACATCACAAGGTGGAACAGAGCATTTTGAGCTTTAGAGAAGTAGAAGCAGACTAATAAGAAAGGCTCACTCAAACGTGTGAATAAAATAAAACAAAACTCCAGATCTGTTTTTGCAGAGGTTCACAAGTGCCAGTTTTATGCAATATTTGGTGTAATAGGACCTTTAAAGCATGGATGGAGGTGAAGTAGGTTAGGTGTCTTACTCAAGGACACAACAGTATCATCTGTGCGCAGCTTTGGCCCATATTTGACACTTTTCTCTCTCTTCTTCTCTGTTATAGTCCCCCTCTCCCTCATGCTCTTCCCCCTCGTCTCATTTTCTCATCTCACCGCCCCTCCTTCTTTTCTCCCCTCCCTCGTCTTCCTCGTCTTCCTCCTCTTTCTCGTCTTTCTCCTCCTCCGCTCTAACACCTGTGTGAGGATCCTGGTTGAGGCCAGGGCCAGATGGACGGGCTCACGGGCAGCAGAGGAGTGGAGACAGTGTGCTGGATGCTGAACTAAACCAGGTCAAGTGCAAAGCTATAGGAGAGATACTGAACACCAGGGAGATGCAAAGTAATGATCAGGATGGATTCAGTGTGACTTTGACTCAAGGCAACAAGATTCATCACAATCAAATTGAAACTGCAATTTGAATGGACACGATTCAAAAACTACTATTTTTGAAGTAATTCAATTCAATTCAATTTATTTTTGTAGCGCCCAAAATCACAACAACAGTTTCCTCTAAGGCCGTTCCAAGATTTGGATGAGTAAAACATACACACAGACATATCAAAACAGGAATAAACAACATTCATGTAAAGCAGCAAATGAAACATGGTCCAGTCATCCCCTGTCCTTAGACCCTCCTTCTCAGCAAGGAAAAACTCCAAAAAACCCAGAGTCCTGGGAAAAAGAAGAAACCTCGGGGAGAACCCGCTGCATTTTGGACCAACTGGAAGCTTCTTAAAGTACCTTTAGTGCAGGCGGTGAGCAGAGAATTACAGTAATCTAGTCTGGATGTAACAAATGCATGGATAAGTTTTTCAGCATCATTTTTAGGCAAAATATTTCTGATTTTAGTTATGTTTCGCAGGTGAAAATATGCAGTTTTACAAGTTTGGTTTAAATGAGCTGTGAATGAGAGATTTTGGTCAAATACGACTCCAAGGTTTTTTACAGTAGAGCTAGAGGCTATACTCACATTGTCAAGTGAGATTATCTGGTCTGACAGAGAATCTCTCTGACCTTTAGGACCGACAACAATGACCTCTGTTTTTTCAGGGTTTAAGAGCAGGTAATTCAGGGTCATCCAGGTTTTGATGTCCTTCACACAGGCACTGAGCTTATCGATTTGATCGGTCTGATTAGGTTTCATTGATAAGTACAGCTGAGTGTCATCAGCACAGCAGTGGAAATTAATGCCATGTTTTCTGATAATGTTACCTAATGGCAACATATACAGAGTAAACAGGATTGGACCAAGCACAGATCCTTGTGGAACACCGCAAGCTACTTTAGAGCAGGGAGAGGTGCACTGGTTTACACTAACAAACTGGTACCTATCTGATAGAGAGGATTTAAACCATTTGAGGGCGGTCCCTCTGACACCTATGTCACATTCTAACCTCTGCAGTAGAATGTTGTGATCAATGGTGTCAAACGCTGCACTGAGGTCCAGTAGGACCAGGACTGAAGCCAGCCCGTTATCAGCAGCTAGTAGCAAATCATTTGTCACTTTAAGCAGAGCAGTTTCTGTGCTGTGGTGAGCTCTGAAACCAGACTGACATTTTTCATATAAATTATTGCCCTGCAGATGGTGACAAAGCTGTTTCACCACAACTCGTTCCAGAATCTTTGAGAGAAATGGAAGATTCGAAATAGGTCTGTAGTTGGCTAGTTCATCAGGATTTAAGCTAGGTTTTTTCAAAAGCGGTTTAATTACAGCATATTTAAAGGACTGAGGAACAAAGCCATTTTCTAATGACATATTTATTATGTTATGGATGGAACCTATTATTAGGTGGAGCTTCTTTGAGGAGTTTGACTGGAATAGGGTCGAGCAAACAAGTTGATGGTTTGGACGACATGATGACTGAGGTAATCTCCGCCTCATCGACAGGAATAAATTTGTCTAATGCTGTTAGAGGATTTATGTGGGATATTGGTGTTACAGACTGGATTTGCTGAATTTGCTCGGGGCTGATTTTTGGAGTGGCTTCGTTGATCTTGTCTCTAATGGTTATAATTTTGTAATCGAAGAATTCAAGAAAGTCACAACTGAACTTCAAAGGTAGAAGAGACTCAGGGGCAGTGTGCGAGTTTGTCAGCCTGGCTACAGTGCTGAACAGAAATCTGGGGTTGCTTTTGTTTACTTCTATTAGGTTTGAATAGTATCTGGTTTGTGCTTTTGGCAGAGCGGCCTTATAAGAGAGCAGGCAGAGCTTCCATGCCTTCAGAGACTGCTCGGAGCGCGAGCGGCGCCAGAGCTTCTCTGTGCGTCTCACGTGTTGTTTGAGTGATCGCAGTTCTGGAGTAAACCAAGGAGCCGGAGGTCTTGGTTTAATGCTTTTCTGTTTTAGTGGAGCTGCAACATCGAGAGCAGGTTTACCATTATTTCTTCCACAAACAACAAAATCCCCTGTTTTATTCTGCATAACAATTACTGACCCTGTGGTTTACATATTCTGAACTGTTACTGTTAGATGCCCTCCCTGTGTGTCAGGTGCCCTAACTGTGTCTCCATGCAGTCGTACTCTGCATAAAAACATCTTACCCCTGCAGTTTAGAACTGCCCAAATGCTGAAATGTGATTCTTGTATTTGTTTGTCACGTCAGATTTCAGACTTTTTGTCGATTCTTCTGAATGTGTTTCAAATGTGAAATTGAACAGAATCTTAAAAATGACATATCTAATCATAATCATTATCAGAAAACTCGAGTTATAGTTCTATCCTAGTTTGATGTCTGTGTTTCCTGTAAACAGGTAAGGCTCATTTGGTGCTCATGCTTTTAGGACCAGTGCAAATTCCTCTTCTATGTAAATCTAACACAGAGGTTCTCAGGCTGTGGACCACCCATCCCTGTGCACTGTGCCATGTGAGGGTCACATGACGCCAGATGGCACCACCACACTGCACTTTGAGCAGGTAGAGGAATACAAACAACATCACTTGAACCAAAATATACAGAGAGCAAAAACATAATAACATGAATAATTACATTAGCCTTATATACTAGTAGCTTTATCATTTGGAGCATTATTTATTCATTCTACACATCTGTCCTGGGACAGACTGATGAAAGCGAACCAGACGTCTCATGATATTTGTGATTTCACAAACTCACAAGAGTCCATTGTGTGGCGCTCCTGCTGTTTTAAGTTCTACCCCTGCATGGTCGGCCCTGTAATGCACTAATTTGTTTTGCGAAAAGGTCCAAATTGGTTTATTGACATCTTCCCTCTCCAGCGGGACACTTGTTTTGGTTTTCGGCTCAACTTGAATACATCATTTTGACAGTTTTGCTGTGACTGGCTAAAAACAAACTGGTGGGTGGTTGGTTCACTCAGCAAATCCTCCTTTTTCTACACATATATTGATGCACTCATCAGTCTGGTGGGAGCCAGGTTAGCTCATCTCCACCATAGACATTTTTTTCAAGTTTATTTAGTGCTGAAGGTTGAACTGAAACCGTAAACAGTGTGAGGCTGCAGGTGTGTGCTGCAGTACAGCTGAGCTGAGTTTATTTCCTCTTCAAAATATCAAAGATTAAGGAAGGTGTGTGCAGTACCGGGGGCCCCAGAGCAGTACCAAGGGTCCCCGGTGCAATATTAGCAGCCCCCTGTGTACTACCATAGACACCCAGTGCATTGCCAAGGGCCCCCAGTGCAAACCAGGAGCCCCAGTGCAGTACCGTGGTTTTCATTGCAGTACAAGGGGCCCCAGTGCAGTACCAGGCCTCCATTGCAGTACCAGAGACCCCAGTGCAGTATCAGGGGCCCCAGTGCAGTACCAGGCTTCCATTGCAGCATCAGGGGCCCCAGTGCAGCCCTCACCCCAGGCTCGGGGAACAGGCATCTAAAAGATGGAACCCGACAGTGGGAGGGCTTCAGGAGCTCTTGGAGCACACTGGAACAGGGCTCTGAATCTGAAATGGACAATATTGTTTTTGTTGAAACAGAGTCGCGTCATCAGTGCACCGCACAGACCCCACTGTGTTCGCCAAGGAATTTAAGGGTGCGTTCACACTTGTATGGCTGTAGTTGTTTCAGCCCAGTTTGAGTAATGTGGGTTTGGTTTGGGTTTGGTCTGGTCCTGTTCTAGTCCTGGTTTGATCCTTTTCTACTCCTGATTTTGTCCTGGATTGGTCCTGTTCTAATCCTGGCTTAGTCCTGATAGTTGTGATACATGAGACAGCCCTCGTGTTCTGAGCACTGTGGTGAAATGGCCCTATTTTACACTTTCATTCACTGCCATGTGCTACATTTGCACTGTGAGTTTATGGTGGACACTAATCGCTGCACCCGATCAAATCTCACCTGCACCTGCTGTTTGCTCCACTTTAGCACACATGATCCATTTTACACATGTGCAAAAGCACTCTGCCACTGTTGTACACCCCAATATTCCTTATTTGTCTCTATGAGCTTTGGACAAATTAAGTTTAAAAAAATCACAAATACACAAAATAATTAATAGGTGAAGCCCATTCAAATCTGTGTCAGATCTTTGCACTGTCACTACTTGGAACTGTAGTTCCATCCTGGTTGGTTCCTTGTTATGCACTGCCTCTTTGCACTCAGAGCCTCAGATGCATCCACCAAAACAAGGCCACTCTTCTGTGGGCACGGGACAGCATACAGACACGGCTGTGCTCCAGTGCCCCCTACACGAGCCAAACAGAGGGACAAGCCTGCTCTGCTCTATTTTATGAATGTGAGGTGAAAGCATAGATCAGTGTTCAGAGTGTTTGTGTGGGAGTAACAGTGACATTGTCCCTCAGGTTTATTCCAGCACACAGGCTGGGAGATGATGACAAATACATTCAGTACAGTGAGTCATTCAGGTGAGTGCGTTTAACGTAGGCATTACTGCACCTTTAAAGGACTAGTTCTGGATTTGTGACATGAATCTGTATGCCCCTGTCAGCAGTGTCTTATGCCCCTGTCAGCAGTGTCACATCAACACTGACTGACCTCCCGACAGCGTCTGGTGAGCCCAGTTCTTCCCCGGCTTTGGTGCTGATGAAAGTGTCCGGCAAGTTGGCTGAGGTCATGAAAACAAAGCGTTTTTCTTACAATATGTGTTCAAAAGAGTGATACATTTGCATCACAAAACGTGAACGGGGAAGAAGTCAGAGCTCATAATCGCTCTGTCCTATTTTCTCTCCGGTCGTATCACTGCGCTGCCCCCATGGGGAAGCCGTGCCTGTTTCACTGTTTTTCCTGCTCAGAAAGTTCACAATGACATGTGTGAGTACGACAGCGACAATGAAGACATTTGGCACAGAGCCGAGGGGAGATCTTTATGAACCCGAATATACTGATGGAGTTAGAATGGGCAGAGAGAGAGGAGGGACAGAGTGGGACAAGCTGAAGCTGGATGTTTGTTGTTACAGCCTGGAGAATCACAAGTCCGCACCATTTTTATATATACTGTATATTCTTCTATAGCTTATACAGGCTTATATACTTATGGCTGTAGCTCTCCCTTTAGCCCTCATGTCGTAGCAGACACTGGTCTGAGCATGTAAACACTGCAGAACTACTGTGGAGTGTTGGATTCATGCGCAGGTTCACCTGGTGGCACAGACTGGCAGCGTGCAGTGATCTGACCGTAGAGAAAACTGTACCAAGCGATTAGGAGGTCTGACTTCTTTACATTTTGCTCTTTTGAACACAAATTGTTTTGAGAAGAAAAACACTTTATTTTCATGACTCCAGCCAACTTGCCGGACACTTTCGTCAGCACCGAAACCGGGGAAGAACTCGGCTCACTCGACGCTGTGGGGATGTACGTCAGTGTTGATGCACAACACTACAGATTCATGTACAAAATCCCAAACTATCCCTTTAATATGGCTTGGAACATTCATTTAAGTCTGTATCACAATCCAATGTGATATCTCTGAATTTACTACTTACTTTTTAATTGTGCAATATAAAGTTCTGCTTATGATCATTTGGGTCATTTCAAAAGGAGGCTTTAGGGCCAACAAATATAGCTCTGAGGGCCACATTTGGCCCCCAGGCCATAGTTTGGCCATAGTAGATGTAGTTCTTAGTGGTAGCTGTAGTTATGAACTAAGACATTTTTCAGAAACAGGGCATCTGTAGTTTATTTCTTTGGTATTGTGTTTGCAGTAGTAGTGGAAGAAGTTGTAGTAGTAGTGATTGCAGTAGTATTACTGTGTGACAGTAGCAGTATTACTTGTAGTAGTTGCAGTAAAGTGTAGTTGTTGCCACAGTTTTGATCCTCCCCTTAGACTAACCAAGGTCTGATCACACTGAAACAAGTTCATACTATGTGTCCTTGAGCATTTGCTAATTATTAATTGCCATGACAACAGACCTAAATTCTTCTACTACTTCTTAATTGTGAAACCCATGGATAGGTCACATTTTAGAATGTAATGCCCCAGGTTTAGATAATGCCACATTTGAAGAACACAAGTGTAGTGACAGAAGCTGCTGCAGTTTGGGGCAGGTCGTGTTTGATGTGGACGGGCCTGTGATCACATGAGTCATGTGAAAAGATGTGAATATGTGGTTAGTGTAATTTGACATCCTGCTCGACTATATGAAAAGTGTAGGTGTTAGAGGAAGAGATGCTGAAGACACATGTGAGAATGAGTGGGTGAACAACTGCACCTGCTGCTGCCTGGATGCTCATGGGTGCTGGGTGCCATCAGGCACTGAGTGTCGTGGCATTCCTCGTTGGTGTGTGGGTGCTGCTGGGTGCCGGGTTTTGCTGTGTGTGGTGGTTAGGTGCTATGTGCTGATGCTCAATCCTACAGTATAGGGTGCTCATAGGTGCTACAAAGTATTGGGGGCTGTGATAGTGGTAGTGGGTGGCTGTATGGTGCTGCTTGGTGTATGGGTGCTATATGCTCATGGGTGCTCAAAGCAAGACCATAGGTCATTTATAAGGGTGCTTCATCTCTACAGCAACTAACTTCTATAGAGACTGCAAACACATTTTAAAGCCTCCCAAACAGAGGGGGCAGTGTGAACACAAAACATACTTCAAATTTTTCATGACCCAGATACATGATCAGAGCTGCGTTTGCAGACAGAGGCAGGACAAGTGTCGCTGGTATAAGTGGTTCCCAGACTCAGGGTGACCTCTGCATCACCACTCAGACACTGAGCCAAGAGGGGCCAAGGAGGGACCCAGGAGGGACCCAGGAGGGACCCAGGAGGGACCCAGGAGGGGACCCAGGAGGGACCCAGGAGGGGACCCAGGAGGGACCCAGGAGTGACCCAGGAGTGACCCAGGAGGGACCCAGGAGGGACCCAGGAGGGACCCAGGAGGGACCCAGGAGGGACTATTTCTCTGGACTGGCCTGGGATTGCCCCGGGATCCCCCTGGACGAGCCGGAGGAAGTGTGTGTGCAGAGGGATGTCTTGGCTCTGCTCAGACTGCTGCAAGACAGAGGAAACCCACCCAAACACAGGGAGAACATGCAAACTCTACAGAAAGGCCCTGTGAGGTGTGGGTGCAAGCTACTCAGCTACCATGCACCTGGATGTGCTACTGGGTGCTATTTGCTGTTGGGTGCTTTGCGCTCTTGGGTGCTGCTGGGTG
>CM068364.1:37075495-37107995 GCA_034769755.1 Odontamblyopus lacepedii | reverse complement strand
CAGCTTCTGCTCTGTGCTCACTGAAGAGCAGCTTCTGCTCTGTGCACACTGAAGAGCAGCTTCTGCTCTGTGCTCACTGAAGAGCAGCTTCTGCCCTGTGCACACTGAAGAGCAGCTTCTGCTCTGTGCTCACTGAAGAGCAGCTTCTGCCCTGTGCACACTGAAGAGCAGCTTCTGCCCTGTGCACACTGAAGAGCAGCTTCTGCCCTGTGCACACTGAAGAGCAGCTTCTGTTCTGTGCTCACTGAAGAGCAGCTTCTGCCCTGTGCACACTGAAGAGCAGCTTCTGCCCTGTGCACACTGAAGAGCAGCTTCTGCTCTGTGCTCACTGAAGAGCAGCTTCTGCCCTGTGCACACTGAAGAGCAGCTTCTGCTCTGTGCTCACTGAAGAGCAGCTTCTGCCCTGTGCACACTGAAGAGCAGCTTCTGCCCTGTGCACACTGAAGAGCAGCTTCTGTTCTGTGCTCACTGAAGAGCAGCTTCTGCTCTGTGCTCACTGAAGAGCAGCTTCTGCTCTGTGCTCACTGAAGAGCAGCTTCTGCCCTGTGCACACTGAAGAGCAGCTTCTGCTCTGTGCACACTGAAGAGCAGCTTCTGCTCTGTGCACACTGAAGAGCAGCTTCTGCTCTGTGCACACTGAAGAGCAGCTTCTGCTCTGTGCACACTGAAGAGCAGCTTCTGCCCTGTGCACACTGAAGAGCAGCTTCTGCTTCCGCCCTGGACTTTTAAATGTATTTAAAATTTTACAAATTTGATTTCATATTTAGGTTAGTACCTGAATTACTTAAGATAACTTAAAATGAGTATTCTGAGTATGTATTTTACATGCACGTATTTAGTTATTCCCCACACATGTGCTGTGTGCTGTGTGTGTGAGACTGTGTCTCTGTTGTTGTTGTCAACATACTGTACTACAGTATTTTATCATCTAGTATAAGACAATACTGTACTACAGTATTTTATCATCTAGTATAATACAATACTGTACTACAGTATTTTATCATCTAGTATAAGACAATACTGTACTACAGTATTTTATCATCTAGTATAATACAATACTGTACTACAGTATTTTATCATCTAGTATAATACAATACTGTACTACAGTATTTTATCATCTAGTATAATACAATACTGTACTACAGTATTTTATCATCTAGTATAATACAATACTGTACTACAGTATTGTATCATCTAGTATAATACAATACTGTACTACAGTATTTTATCATCTAGTATAAGACAATACTGTACTGCAGTATTTTATCATCTAGTATAAGACAATACTGTACTGCAGTATTTTATCATCTAGTATAAGACAATACTGTACTGCAGTATTTTATCATCTAGTATAAGACAATACTGTACTGCAGTATTTTATCATCTAGTATAATACAATACTGTACTGCAGTATTTTATCATCTAGTATAATACAATACTGTACTGCAGTATTTTATCATCTAGTATAATACAATACTGTACTGCAGTATTGTATCATCTAGTATAAGACAATACTGTACTACAGTATTTTATCATCTAGTATAAAACCTACTCTGCTCTCTTTAAGTCAAACCTAATCATTACTTCCAAAATCCCACACATACATGTTGCACTCATAGGTGCAGGACTGTGAGCAGCTACAGGTCATCATGCTGGTCCTGTGCTGGGCCCCCCAGGGGACAGCTCACCCCGGTCCCCTTCAGACCACAGTATCCTTTGGGGACTTTGTGGAGGTACTGCTGGTGGTAGTCCTCTGCGTAGTAGAACTGGGTGAGCTCTGAGATCTGTGTGCTGATGGAACCAAAGCCTTTCTCAGACAGCTCCTGGAACACAGCATCAGAACAGCATGAAAATACTGTGTACTACTGTACTACACCTGTATACAGTACATGAAAATACTGTGTACTACTGTACTACACCTGTATACAGTACATGAAAATACTGTGTACTACACATAACACCTGTATACAGTACATGAAAATACTGTGTACTACTGTACTACACCTGTATACAGTACATGAAAATACTGTGTACTACTGTACTACACCTGTATACAGTACATGAAAATACTGTGTACTACTGTACTACACCTGTATACAGTACATGAAAATACTGTGTACTACTGTACTACACATAACACCTGTATACAGTACATGAAAATACTGTGTACTACTGTACTACACCTGTATACAGTACATGAAAATACTGTGTACTACACATAACTCCTGTATACAGTACATGAAAATACTGTGTACTACTGTACTACACCTGTATACAGTACATGAAAATACTGTGTACTACTGTACTACACCTGTATACAGTACATGAAAATACTGTGTACTACTGTACTACACATAACACCTGTATACAGTACATGAAAATACTGTGTACTACACATAACACCTGTATACAGTACATGAAAATACTGTGTACTACTGTACTACACCTGTATACAGTACATGAAAATACTGTGTACTACTGTACTACACCTGTATACAGTACATGAAAATACTGTGTACTACTGTACTACACCTGTATACAGTACATGAAAATACTGTGTACTACTGTACTACACCTGTATACAGTACATGAAAATACTGTGTACTACTGTACTACACATAACACCTGTATACAGTACATGGAAATACTGTGTACTACTGTACTACACCTGTATACAGTACATGAAAATACTGTGTACTACTGTACTACACCTGTATACAGTACATGAAAATACTGTGTACTACTGTACTACACCTGTATACAGTACATGGAAATACTGTGTACTACTGTACTACACCTGTATACAGTACATGGAAATACTGTGTACTACTGTACTACACCTGTATACAGTACATGAAAATACTGTGTACTACTGTACTACACATAACACCTGTATACAGTACATGAAAATACTGTGTACTACTGTACTACACCTGTATACAGTACATGAAAATACTGTGTACTACTGTACTACACCTGTATACAGTACATGAAAATACTGTGTACTACTGTACTACACCTGTATACAGTACATGAAAATACTGTGTACTACTGTACTACACATAACACCTGTATACAGTACATGGAAATACTGTGTACTACTGTACTACACCTGTATACAGTACATGAAAATACTGTGTACTACTGTACTACACCTGTATACAGTACATGAAAATACTGTGTACTACTGTACTACACCTGTATACAGTACATGAAAATACTGTGTACTACTGTACTACACATAACACCTGTATACAGTACATGAAAATACTGTGTACTACTGTACTACACCTGTATACAGTACATGAAAATACTGTGTACTACACATAACTCCTGTATACAGTACATGAAAATACTGTGTACTACACATAACACCTGTATACAGTACATGAAAATACTGTGTACTACTGTACTACACCTGTATACAGTACATGAAAATACTGTGTACTACTGTACTACACCTGTATACAGTACATGAAAATACTGTGTACTACTGTACTACACCTGTATACAGTACATGAAAATACTGTGTACTACTGTACTACACCTGTATACAGTACATGAAAATACTGTGTACTACTGTACTACACATAACACCTGTATACAGTACATGGAAATACTGTGTACTACTGTACTACACCTGTATACAGTACATGAAAATACTGTGTACTACTGTACTACACCTGTATACAGTACATGAAAATACTGTGTACTACTGTACTACACCTGTATACAGTACATGAAAATACTGTGTACTACTGTACTACACATAACACCTGTATACAGTACATGAAAATACTGTGTACTACTGTACTACACCTGTATACAGTACATGAAAATACTGTGTACTACACATAACTCCTGTATACAGTACATGAAAATACTGTGTACTACTGTACTACACCTGTATACAGTACATGAAAATACTGTGTACTACTGTACTACACCTGTATACAGTACATGAAAATACTGTGTACTACTGTACTACACATAACACCTGTATACAGTACATGAAAATACTGTGTACTACACATAACACCTGTATACAGTACATGAAAATACTGTGTACTACTGTACTACACCTGTATACAGTACATGAAAATACTGTGTACTACTGTACTACACCTGTATACAGTACATGAAAATACTGTGTACTACTGTACTACACCTGTATACAGTACATGAAAATACTGTGTACTACTGTACTACACCTGTATACAGTACATGAAAATTCTGTGTACTACTGTACTACACATAACTCCTGTATACAGTACATGAAAATACTGTGTACTACTGTACTACACCTGTATACAGTACATGAAAATACTGTGTACTACTGTACTACACATAACTCCTGTATACAGTACATGAAAATACTGTGTACTACTGTACTACACATAACTCCTGTATACAGTACATGAAAATACTGTGTACTACTGTACTACACCTGTATACAGTACATGAAAATACTGTGTACTACTGTACTACACATAACTCCTGTATACAGTACATGAAAATACTGTGTACTACTGTACTACACCTGTATACAGTACATGAAAATACTCTGTACTACTGTACTACACATAACTCCTGTATACAGTACATGAAAATACTGTGTACTACTGTACTACACCTGTATACAGTACATGAAAATACTGTGTACTACTGTACTACACCTGTATACAGTACATGAAAATACTGTGTACTACTGTACTACACCTGTATACAGTACATGAAAATACTGTGTACTACTGTACTACACATAACTCCTGTATACAGTACATGAAAATACTGTGTACTACTGTACTACACCTGTATACAGTACATGAAAATACTGTGTACTACTGTACTACACCTGTATACAGTACATGGAAATACTGTGTACTACTGTACTACACCTGTATACAGTACATGAAAATACTGTGTACTACTGTACTACACATAACACCTGTATACAGTACATGAAAATACTGTGTACTACTGTACTACACCTGTATACAGTACATGAAAATACTGTGTACTACTGTACTACACCTGTATACAGTACATGAAAATACTGTGTACTACTGTACTACACATAACACCTGTATACAGTACATGAAAATACTGTGTACTACACATAACTCCTGTATACAGTACATGAATATACTGTGTACTACTGTACTACACCTGTATACAGTACATGAAAATACTGTGTACTACTGTACTACACCTGTATACAGTACATGAAAATACTGTGTACTACTGTACTACACCTGTATACAGTACATGAAAATACTGTGTACTACTGTACTACACCTGTATACAGTACATGAAAATTCTGTGTACTACTGTACTACACCTGTATACAGTACATGAAAATACTGTGTACTACACATAACTCCTGTATACAGTACATGAAAATACTGTGTACTACTGTACTACACCTGTATACAGTACATGAAAATACTGTGTACTACTGTACTACACATAACACCTGTATACAGTACATGAAAATACTGTGTACTACTGTACTACACATAACTCCTGTATACAGTACATGAAAATACTGTGTACTACTGTACTACACCTGTATACAGTACATGAAAATACTGTGTACTACTGTACTACACATAACTCCTGTATACAGTACATGAAAATACTGTGTACTACTGTACTACACATAACTCCTGTATACAGTACATGAAAATACTGTGTACTACTGTACTACACCTGTATACAGTACATGAAAATACTGTGTACTACTGTACTACACCTGTATACAGTACATGAAAATACTGTGTACTACTGTACTACACATAACACCTGTATACAGTACATGAAAATACTGTGTACTACACATAACACCTGTATACAGTACATGAAAATACTGTGTACTACTGTACTACACCTGTATACAGTACATGAAAATACTGTGTACTACTGTACTACACCTGTATACAGTACATGAAAATACTGTGTACTACTGTACTACACCTGTATACAGTACATGAAAATACTGTGTACTACTGTACTACACCTGTATACAGTACATGAAAATACTGTGTACTACTGTACTACACATAACACCTGTATACAGTACATGAAAATACTGTGTACTACACATAACACCTGTATACAGTACATGAAAATACTGTGTACTACTGTACTACACCTGTATACAGTACATGAAAATACTGTGTACTACACCAGTATAAAGTACATCGTTAGACAGCCGCTGCACAGGGGACTGTACTGTCACCAGTTCTGTTTGCCCTGTACACACTGGGCTTTAGCTGTGTCAGATGCAGAAATACTCACTGTGTTGTATCAGGAACGGTGATGAAGGGGAGGACATCTATCCAAGTCCAAGTCCAGGTCCAAGTCTAGGTCCAAGTCTAGGTCCAAGTCCAGGTCCAGGTCCAGGTCCAGGTCCAGGTCCAGGTCCAGGTCCAAGTCCAAGTCCAAGTCCAAGTCCAAGTCCATCTATCTACACCAGTATACATCATAAGACTGTGATACAGCAGGCTGCTCTTGTGGCTGCCTGGGTCACACACTGAGCAGTTTTTGAAACTTTTTGTTTTTTCATGTCAGAGGATTTTAACCAAATAAGAAGTTAAAAGAAACCAAGTGAGGGACTGTTGGATTTTGTGAAATGAAAGGCTTGTTTTTATCCATGGAGACTGTGCAAGAGGCTAGCTAAGGACCTAGCTAAGGCGCTAGCTATGGGCATTTGAGATACAGGCCTGTCGCACCAAATGTGGCAGCAATTGTGGCAGATAAATAGAAAGACTCAGCCCTTCCAGGAGAAATACTTAGAGGGAAATAACAGAGCAGAGTAAGAATGTGACCTGTTGTGTTCACTGGCTCCCCCTGGAGGCTGCTGTGATGCTGAAAGACACAGAGGAGGGGCACTTTTGTCCTCCTGCACTGAGACCTCTGACTGAGACACAAAGGGACCAATAAAGTATCTCAGTCTGTCTCTCGATGTCTGCTCATGTGGCTACCTGGCAGTGCACTAAGCAGTATTTTTTTTAATTTTATTTATTTTTAACCTCAGTTAACGCAACATCTTGGAATTTCAACCACTAACTCTCCAACTCTACATAATATACATTAGTTTGATTGTTCCTCCACAGTATTGCTCACGTTTTCCCATGTCCACTCTTGAGCTCAGTGTGCAGAAAAAGACAGACCGGATTTTGATATTTGCACTTTTTCAGGTATTACATTTTTAATACCGGCTCCAAGCTCTGCATTTACAGGCACTGCCTCAGCCCAGTCTGCTCCACCACACTGGGCAGGTGCATTATCATTTCCTTTGAAATCTTTTACTTGGTTGTCAAAAAATGGTCCTTAAAAAGCCACAAAGATCAGAATGCATTAGGCAAGTGAGGAATACCTCTGGACCACTGTAAAGGGTTTAAAATGAACTTTCATGTTTTAAAAGTATAACTCAAACTGTGGCTTTATTACTATCCAAAGAGTAAACTGCATGCGTGAAACTCGTGGTGCACAGACTTGTAGCACATGATTCTGTCCACACGGGGGCAGTGTAGTCTTACTTTCCTGACAGTGTGTTTGATGCTGGAGGTATGTGGACATCATTTCCTCCACAAATATATCCTGAAATGTGATTCTTTCACACGTTCAAGTCTCTCAGACCAATAATGTGGAGGCACATTTACAACATATTAAACTAAAACTAAACTAAAAAATGGCTTGGGATAAGAACTTAAGTCTCTGTACCTGAGTTCTGCTGCCTCAAAAGCATAAAAAACAGAACCTGTTCATTTTAAATGGTCTGCAGTGTCCAAAGTTATTCCTCCATTACCTTATGCAATCAGAACAGCTAATTACTCACACCAACGAGTTTAGACAGGCTTTTCACAATTCTCACATACCAGAGTTTTGACAGTAACGCTAACAACAACTAGCATGCTAGCCACACATTTCCACTTGATTATCAGACAATAAAACACTTTACAACTAGATGCAGACAGCACACAGTGGACTTATTTTGACCTGAAGAGCTGCTAATACAAAATAACTGTAGGGGGCAACAAAGTTTTGCTCAAAAAGACGAAACTACATTTGCCGAAAAGTCAAACCAGTAGCAAACATAAATCTATGTAAACATACATACCTAAACATATGAGGCTTGTCAAATGGATCAATAATAGATACTTGATTTTTCTAAAATGTGCTCATTTTGTCAGGTTTCAATACGAAAAAATCATGACAAGACAAGACAGAAATGAAAATGTCCTAAATCTGGAGCTGTATCAGAACAAGCAAAGAAATCATAAACTCGTATATGCCCACGGAGCACTGTGGAACCTGCCGACACCACTGAGGATTACATTTTATATCACTGTGGTACTGGAATTGGTATTAAATATTAAGTCTGTTCCTTAGTATTGTTATTTATGTATTTATTTTGGGAAAGTTATTTACAATGAAACAAGGTATGATCCATATAACAGTGAAATCAGAACAAAAATAACAACAACAAAAATTGCTCAAAAAGGAGTGGAAAGAAGAAAACATATTTAATCCTTATTTAATTTCATTCTTCAGACGTTTTACTTTAGACCATCTGAACTATTTACAAGTGAGGACAAAGAGTCACTGTTACCGCTCGGTAACAAGACTGTCCTCAAACTGCAGTGATACAAAAGCAAAACCAACGATGAGGAAATGAAAGACACCAACAATAGTAACAGACAGAAGTAATGGTGATGGACACACAGCAGCAGTGGTCAGGAAACAGGAAGCAGAACGCAGCCCTACAGGAGGTAGTATTGTTCTAATATTAAGACCCACTCTCTATATCCTCCTGAGACTCGGCCCATTCATCTGTGTCCTTTACAGTGGACACTGAACTAACCCGTCGATCTGTAAAGTGTTTTGAGCCTCTTAATTCCTGTTGTACTTTGTAGAGCCCAGGTCTTTCTGCTCATGTGATTTGTTTGGCAGGGACTTTTCCTTTTGATCCAAAATGGTATATTTTATGGTAAATATCCTTTAGTTACACCATTTTAAACTACATTTCCACATGTATTTTTATTTTTTAACCCTTTAAGATTCAATTTAACAATTAGTTTAAACATGTTAATGCTTGTGACTTACAAAATTAACAAAATCTAAATATGTTTCTTTAACTCCAAACAGATAGAAAATAACAAAAAAATATACCTTGCAATGCACGTTTTTTCTTAAGGTCCCAGGAGGATCTACTGTGACCAAAACAGTGCATTTCTGGACTTTGGCGTAGCCGGAGATGTGGATTCAGACTGTTCCAGAGTTTTTAGGAGCAAAATTGAGTCGATTGTACTCTAACGCACGTACAATAAACACTCACTTGATATTAACCCCATCTGATAGAAAACTGAGGAGAGTTCTCGCAGCACTTTCCTCTCTTGGAAGGTTTAGATGCAGGACCGCAGATTGGGAATCACTGGCTCGGCGCTGTGTCGGCCATTTTAGATGTATAAATCAGAATGCACAGCGTCACGCCACATGCTAACCTTATGTGGCTGCTCCCTCCTTCACTCGCTCCCTCGCTCGCACTGCAGCAGCGGAGAGGGGAGGAGGGGGAGGGAGGAGGGGCGAAGGGAAGGATGGGGGTGGAGGAGATGATGGGAGGATGAAAGAGAGGATGAAGAGATGGAGGACAGGACAGAGGAGAGAAAGAAAATGGAGAAAATGGGGGGTGGATGAGAAGATGGAGGATGGAGGGAAGAATGGGAGGGATGGAGGAGGGAACAGGAAAATGGGGAAGATGAGGGGATGATGGGAAAGATGGGGGATGGAGGGAAGGATGAGGGGAGATAGAAGGATGAAGGGAATAATGAGCGGTGGAGGGATAGAGGAGAAGATGGGGGAAGACAGAGGGATGGAGGGATGAAATAGAAAATAGGAGTGGAGGAGGATGAAGGGATGGAAAGAAAGATGGATGGAGGACACAAAGAGAGGATAAAAGAGGATAAGGAGAGGGAGGGAAGATGGAGGAATGTAGGGGGATGACAGGACAGAAAGCAGGATGGTGGGACAGAGTAGACGTTGAGAGATGGATGAGAAAACACGGGGATGGAGGATGATACAGGGATGGCAGAAATTGAGTAGAGAATGGGAGAATGGAGGAGAGGACAGAGAAGAAGATAAAAAGATGGAGCATGGAGGAAAGGATGGAGGGACAAGGAGAATAAGTGGAGAGAGGAAATGGAGGAGAGGATGGGAGAATGGGGGAGAGGATAAGGGAAGGGACCAAGAAGAGGATATAAGGATAGAGTAGGGCGATGGAAGAATGAAAGAGGAAGGGAGAAAGGAGAGGAACCTGGAAGGATGAAGGGAAAAATGAGGGATGGAAAAGGGTCAGGAGATGATGAGAATGAAGATGAGAAGAAAGAATTAAGCAGTGGAGGGATAGAGGAGAGGATGAAAGAATGGTGGGTAGAGGGAGAGGATAAAGGGATGGAGGAGAGAATAAGGAAAAGTGCAGGAGAGAATATAGGGGATGGATGCTGGAAAAGAGGAGTGACACATGCAGGATGAGGATGGACAAATGGAGGAGAAGAAGAGAGGATGGAGAAATGGAAGAGAGGATGAGAGGATGGACAAATGGAGGAGAAGAAGAGAGGATGGACAAATGGAGGAGAGGATGAGAGGATGGACAAATGGAGGAGGAGAAGAGATGATGGACAAATGGAGGAGAGGATGAGAGGATGGACAAATGGAGGAGAGGATGAGAGGATGGACAAATGGAGGAGAGGATGAGAGGATGGACAAATGGACGAGAGGATGAGAGGATGGACAAATGGAGGAGGAGAAGAGATGATGGACAAATGGAGGAGAGGATGAGAGGATGGACAAATGGAGGAGAGGATGAGAGGATGGACAAATGGAGGAGAGGATGAGAGGATGGACAAATGGACGAGAGGATGAGAGGATGGACAAATGGAGGAGAGGATGAGAGGATGGACAAATGGAGGAGAGGATGAGATGATGGACAAATGGAGGAGAGGATGGGGATGGTGCTTGATCCAGAACATACACTGATTCCAAACGTTCTGAAGATGTGAGACGGGTCACGGGCCTGAGTCTCCCTGAGTTCAGATGGACGTTATTGACAGATGCCAATAGCCAATACAGTCAGGCACAAGCACAGGCACAAGCACAAGCACAAGCACAGGCACAAGCACAAGCACAAGCACAAGCACAGGCACAGGCACAGGCACAGGCACAGGCACAGGCACAGGCACAGGCACAGGCACAAGCACAAGCACAGGCACAGGCACAGGCACAGGCACAGGCACAGGCACAGGCACAGGCACAGGCACAGGCACAGGCACAGGCACAGGCACAGGCACAGGCACAGGCACAAGCACAAGCACAAGCACAGGCACAGGCACAGGCACAGGCACAGGCACAGGCACAGGCACAGGCACAGGCACAAGCACAAGCACAAGCACAGGCACAGGCACAGGCACAGGCACAGGCACAGGCACAGGCACAGGCACAGGCACAGGCACAAGCACAGGCACAGGCACAGGCACAGGCACAAGCACAAGCACAGGCACAGGCACAGGCACAAGCACAAGCACAGGCACAAGCACAAGCACAAACATGCTCCATCTGGATCAGAACACACAGACACAGCACATATGGCTGCTTATGAAAAAAAAAGTAGGGCTGTCCATCCATAACGCGATTTTTGTTTTTTGTCGCGATTAATGTTCGCCGGCTTTTTGTCCCTTCTAACATGATGATCATGTTAGAAGGGATGATTCTGGTTCAGGCCGGGCTCAGATGAGTTGGAGTGGGGAGTAGTGTTCGGTGCTTTCCCCGGGAAGAACCAAGTGTGCAGAGGATGGACCACTCAGAACAAATTATAATGAACCAAACTGGGTTCACGCTGCTGTCCATATGCTTTGCACCACCGCGGAACCAGCCGTAAACCTCGAGCACGGAGAACCGGAGCAGCCTGGACCTGTAGTCCACAGCCCGGACCTGTAGTCCACAGCCCGGACCTTTAGTCCACAGCCCGGTCCTTTAGTCCACAGCCCGGACCTGTAGTCCACAGGCCGGACCTGTAGTCCACAGCCCGGACCTTTAGTCCACAGCCCGGACCTGTAGTCCACAGCCCGGACCTGTAGTCCACAGCCCGGACCTGTAGTCCACAGCCCGGACCTGTAGTCCACAGCCCGGACCTGTAGTCCACAGCCCGGACCTGTAGTCCACAGCCCGGACCTGTAGTCCACAGCCCGGACCTGTAGTCCACAGCCCGGACCTGTAGTCCACAGCCCGGACCTGTAGTCCACAGCGCATTACCGTTTTCGCTGCACGGATCCAACATGCAGAGGACGGAACCGCTCTGCCCCAGTCCAGTGCACTGGTCTTGAAGGATGGAACAAGACCAAGGACCAGATCTCCGGGCCCGTCCTGAGGGCCCCGGGCCCGTCCTGAGGGGCCCCGGGCCCGTCCTGAGGGGCTGTGCTCTGGTGAAGCTCCCGAGTCTTTATCACTGTTACCCGAACTCAGGGGGGCTCATGTGCAGTGAGTTGTGCACAAAATTCTAGGAACAGAGGTCTGGGGAATGTCGGGCTGACCCCAAAATGGGCGGATAATGGATAAACACTGATGAAACATCGACCAATTTTGCCGGTGTTTAAAGACCACACTGGAGCCTATAGGCTACATAATAATAATGTTATTGCCTGGTGTGGTCCAAATAATCGAACTAGCGGTGTGAAAACGCCCTAAGTTTGCATCTCCAAGCTAAACACTCAGGTGCAGCGACCGGAGCGTCCCAGCCAAGAGCCTCAGATCCGACAAACTACCATTTCAGACCTGTGGATGATCACACGGCAAAGAAAATAACAAGTAATAAATAGAATTGCTTTACGTTATGGCTTTAAAACTGTCTTGAAATGCAAAATAACACAATTTTAAACATTCAATGCAATATGCGATTAATCGCGATTAACTATGGAATTTCTGAGATTAATCGCAATTTTAAACAAAAAATAATAGTTTGACAGCCCTAAAAAAGATACATCAGTTGTCACATTACTCTGGTGCTTTTCCACCTTCAGGACACTCAAAGCACTTTGTATCACAGAAACTGGAGGAGAGGGGGTTAAATGCCTTGCCTAAGGAGTGGGATCTGACAGGAGACTGCTCTACCAATGACTATGCTGAGAACAGGATTCAAATAAATACACAGATCTGATTGGACGACTGTGATTGAGCCGCGACAGAGGGAGTGGTGACCAGACTGATGTCCCTCTGTCATGGATGTATAATAAGAGCTGGATAAGCCACGCCCCCTCTATCCGTGACCGCAGACTGATGTGTGGCCGAGCGAGATATTGCAGCCCACAGCCCAAGAAAAATGCTCCCATAGAAGCACAATGTATTTTTGGAGAAATCAACCTGCCCGTGTTCGGCTGACAGGGCATCCACAGCTTTCATAAAGGTCGGATTTTGTAGGGATTCTTCTGTATTTTTACAATATGAACTTAAGAAAAAATAAATATTGTCAAAGCGCCTAAAAATCAACGTTGTAAAAGTTAGCCTAGCCCCGCTCTAAGCCTGCGCTAGCTCCGCTCTAACAGCTCGCGCTCTGATTGGTCAGAACGGTGCTTCTGACGTCACAGCCCAACAGTCTTGGGCAGCAAACAAGGAAGTAAATGCGCAAATGAAAATCTTTTTAATGAAAATCTTTTTTGCGGTCATGTGGTCAATGAGCACAGGCCATTGAAAACAACAGGGCGCCATCTTGGATTCACCTTCCAGATGTTATTATAGTTCTGTGCCCTCTGTACACAAATGCACAGGCCTGTGGAGTGTTGTTTCGTACTATGATGTAAGTGTCAGTAAGTGTTTTATTTATACAGCGCTTTTCACAGACAGATGTCACAAACACGCTTTACAGAGCATTATTTACAGAGCATTCTTCATTCACTCCAGACCCGGTGGTGGTAAACTACTGTTATAGCCACAGCTGCCCTGGGACAGACTGACGGAGGCGTGGCTGCCAAGCCAACCGGCGCCAACGGTCCCTCGGACCTCCACCAACACTCACTCACACAACTTTCACACCTACAGTGCATGTTTTGAGTTGACGGGGGAAACCCATCCAGACACGGGGAGAACATGCAAACTCCACACAAAAAGGCCCGAGTGACCCGGAGATCGGACCCGCAACCTTCTTGCTGTGAGGCATGAGTGCTAGCCACTCAGCCACCGTGCCGCCGTACAAGTGAAAGAGCAGAGCGTTTGATAGGACAGCTCAGGGGGCGGGGCCTGCACCATGACTGTAACCAGGCTCCAGTGAGCGCTGCTATAAATACAGTCTCTGCTTTTCCACAGCCTATGAATAATCCACTGCAGCCGGCACATCCTCAAGACACGGCAAAACCTCACACATCCTCAAGACACCGTACGGCAAAACCTCACACACGTCAGCCATGTGGGTCTGACCGAGCTAAAGCCGCAGCACACAGAGCAATCCTGTGTGACCAAAGTGTGTGTGTGTATGTGTGTGTGTGTGTGTGTGTGTGTAGGTGTGTGTAGGTGTGTGTATGTGTGTGTGTGTGTGCGTGTATAGGTGTGTGTGTGTGTGTGTGACCAGGAGGGGCCCAGTCAGGCCCTCTCTCCTCAAGGGTCAGTAAAGACGGTATATTATGCAAAATTGACTTTTTGGAGCTTTCTGCCAAGTTCTAACATCGTTCCCTCATTGAAAACATGCCTGAAGAGGTTTTAAATGTCATCCATCCATGTTTGAATAATCTAGCAATCTCTCCCACACTCTCCTTATGCTTAGGTGTAAGATTCTGTACGAGGCTCCGCCCACAAGCCTCCACGCTCCCACACAATAATTCTCCAAAAATATACAAACACATCATACAAAGTAATACACTACAACTTCACAAACCTGAGGCGCAGTAGTTTCACGAGCACAGTGCATGACTGTGTCAGGTGTGTTGTGACAGTGAAGAGGAAGTGACAAATGGAACATGGTGATGTGTAATTCTCCCTTTTCAACTGTTCAACTTTTCAAATTCCATCTCTGAGAAAAAGCTTCATTCTAGATACTAAAATTAAGACAGTACAATTTTAAAATGCATAAAGCTGCACATTGGAGGATTTTCAAATCTTCATGAAGTGCACAGAGCTCAGACACAAGGAATATTTACCTCACAGGAGGGACAGACACACACACTCACAGTCTTCAGTGTCTGAGTGTACAAGCAGAACGCACAAGAGTCACATGATCACACTGGGTCAAATAAAAACAAACAGAGAGAGACGAGGCAGCAGAGCGAGGACTTTCCCATGTGCTCCTGTTCACCGGTGGATTCAGACCTGCGCTCACAGCCCTGCAGGAGCATTCACACTGTGTGAGCTCAGTCTGTCCCTGAAGTCACGGGTGACAAACACACACTGTATAAAGAAGTGGACTAAGGGAGTGTGACATCACCCACAGCAATGGAGCTCAATCTGAAGCCAAGTTATATATTAGGAATAAAAATTAATTTATGGACAAAATAGAGGAATAAAAACTAGGATCATGTAGTGATTTAATATGAACATTTTAAGACCAACTTGAGTCCGGCAGCAGCAGCTACAGAGAGAGAGACTGGCCACATGTGTACAGACTGTGTGCTCTCACTGTAAACGAGAGCACAGAGGGCGCTCTGCAGCACAGGGGGCGCTCTGCAGCACAGAGGGCGCTCTGCAGCACAGGGGGCGCTCTGCAGCACAGGGGGCGCTCTGCAGCACAGGGGGCGCTCTGCAGCACAGAGGGCGCTCTGCAGCACAGGGGGCGCTCTGCAGCGCATGGGGCGCTCTGCAGCACAGCGGGCGCTCTGCAGCACAGAGGGCGCTCTGCAGCACAGAGGGCGCTCTGCAGCACAGAGGGCGCTCTGCAGCACAGGGGGCGCTCTGCAGCACAGGGGGCGCTCTGCAGCACAGGGGGCGCTCTGCAGCACAGGGGGCGCTCTGCAGCACAGGGGGCGCTCTGCAGCACAGAGGGCGCTCTGCAGCACAGGGGGCGCTCTGCAGCGCATGGGGCGCTCTGCAGCACAGGGGGCGCTCTGCAGCACAGAGGGCGCTCTGCAGCACAGAGGGCGCTCTGCAGCACAGAGGGCGCTCTGCAGCACAGAGGGCGCTCTGCAGCACAGAGGGCGCTCTGCAGCACAGGGGGCGCTCTGCAGCACAGGGGGCGCTCTGCAGCACAGGGGGCGCTCTGCAGCACAGGGGGCGCTCTGCAGCACAGAGGGCGCTCTGCAGCACAGGGGGCGCTCTGCAGCACAGGGGGCGCTCTGCAGCACAGGGGGCGCTCTGCAGCACAGAGGGCGCTCTGCAGCACAGGGGGCGCTCTGCAGCGCAGGGGGCGCTCTGCAGCACAGGGGGCGCTCTGCAGCACAGGGGGCGCTCTGCAGCACAGGGGGCGCTCTGCAGCACAGAGGGCGCTCTGCAGCACAGGGGGCGCTCTGCAGCACAGAGGGCGCTCTGCAGCACAGAGGGCGCTCTGCAGCACAGGGGGCGCTCTGCAGCACAGGGGGCGCTCTGCAGCACAGGGGGCGCTCTGCAGCACAGGGGGCGCTCTGCAGCACAGGGGGCGCTCTGCAGCACAGAGGGCGCTCTGCAGCACAGGGGGCGCTCTGCAGCACAGGGGGCGCTCTGCTTGGCCGCTGTAAATATCATCAAAAGTGATAATGGTCAAAGTGTCTGAAGTTCACGACTGGAGGTGGTGGAGCTGCAGAATGTGAACACACCAACATGAAGAGTGCAACACTAATGATAAACACGCCTGAACACATGGACACACAGATGAGATCATCATCACATCCTCTCTTCCAGAACCTGTGCACAGGTTCAGCGCTCAGGACTGGCTCACTTGCATATTTAATAATTGAATAATATGACTCTTCCTCACATGGGCCTCTCTCTCCTCTTCCTTACTTGGGCCCCTCACTCTCTCTCACTCCTCTTCCTCACAAAGCCCCCCATTCACTCCTCTTCCTCACATGGGCCCCTCACTCTCTCTCACTCCTCTTCCTCACAAAGCCCCCCATTCACTCCTCTTCCTCACATGGGGCTCTCACTCTCTCACTCCTCTTCCTCACATGGGCCCCTCTCTCTCACTCTTCCTCACGCTTACTCCTTTTCCTCACATGGGCCTCTCTCTCCTCTTCCTTACTTGGGCCCCTCACTCTCTCTCACTCCTCTTCCTCACTGAGCCCCCCATTCACTCCTCTTCCTCACATGGGCCTCTCATTCTCTCACTCCTCTTCCTCACTTTGGCCCCCCTCTCTCCTCTTCACGCTTGTCTGATAGTCTCTCGTGTCACACAGTCCAGTGCACAGCCTCCTCTTCCTCACATGGCTCTTTGACTCATCCAGGGACAGTCAAACAGCACATGGATTATAGACTCCTGGAGTATTACACGCTCACACTCGTTTTACTCACATTTTACCAGTCAGTCCTCATTTTCAGAGCTTCTATTACAATATTTTACAAACATTTGACAATAAGTTCTTCAACATTTAGTGCTACAGTGAATGAAACGCTTTAAAGACTGATGTGCACATGCAGAAACCATTCCTCTAGAACTGCTGTTAAACCTGAGCTTTGAGGAGGCAACTCAAAACACATCACATTTTTGTCCCTCTACATGTTCTACACATGTGTGAACCTGCTGAGGAGACATGAACAAAAGAGTCAGAAGTTACAGATGTCATGTCTGTTACATGTGAGCAGAGAAAAGCTCCTCCTCCCTCACACTACCGTGCTCTCCATCCAAGCGTGAGGGAAGGAGAGCCTGGTGCACAGGACACGAGCAGAGGGACTCAAACGAGACGTGACACCCAGAGAGGGGGCAGAAGAGAGGGGGCAGAAGAGAGGGGGCAGAAGAGAAGGGGCAGAAGAGAGGGGGCAGAGGAGAGGGGGCAGAGGAGAGGAGGCAGAGGAGAGGGGGCAGAGGAGAGGGGGCAGAGGAGAGGAGGCAGAGGAGAGGGGGAAGAGGAGAGGGGGCAGAGAAGAGGGGGCAGAAGAGAGGGGGCAGAGGAGAGGGGGCAGAGGAGAGGGGCAGAGAAGAGGAGGCAGAGGAGAGGGGGCAGAGGAGAGGGGGCAGAAGAGAGGGGGCAGAGGAGAGGGGGCAGAGGAGAGGGGGCAGAAGAGAGGAGGCAGAGGAGAGGGGGCAGAGGAGAGGGGGCCGAAGAGAGGGGGCAGAGAAGAGGGGGCAGAGGAGAGGGGGCAGAGGAGAGGGGGCAGAAGAGAGGGGACAGAGGAGAGGGGCAGAAGAGAGGGGGCAGAAGAGAGGGGGCAGAGGAGAGGGGGCAGAGGAGAGGGGGCAGAGGAGAGGGGGCAGAGGAGAGGGGGCAGAGAAGAGGGGGCAGAGGAGAGGGGGCAGAGGAGAGGGGGCAGAGGAGAGGCGGCAGAGTAGAGGGGGCAGAGGAGTGGGCAGAGGAGGGGCAGAGGAGAGGGGCAGAGGAGAGGGGGCAGAGGAGAGGGGCAGAAGAGAGGGGGCAGAAGAGAGGGGGCAGAAGAGAGGGGGCAGAGGAGAGGGGGCAGAAGAGAGGGGGCAGAGGAGAGGGGGCAGAGAAGAGGGGGCAGAGGAGAGGGGGCAGAGAAGAGGGGGCAGAGGAGAGGGGGCAGAGGAGAGGGGGCAGAGGAGAGGGGGCAGAGGAGAGGAGGCAGAGAAGAGGGGGCAGAGGAGAGGGGGCAGAGGAGGCAGAGGAGAGGAGGCAGAGGAGAGGGGGCAGAGGAGAGGGGGCAGAGGAGGCAGAGGAGAGGGGGCAGAGGAGAGGGGGCAGAGGAGAGGAGGCAGAGAAGAGGGGGCAGAGGAGAGGGTGCAGAGAAGAGGGGGAAGAGAAGACAGGGCAGAGGAGAGGAGGCAGAGGAGAGGAGGCAGAGAAGAGGAGGCAGAGGAGAGGGGGCAGAAGAGAGGGGGCAGAGGAGAGGGGGTAGAGGAGAGGGGGCAGAGGAGGCAGAGGAGAGGGGGCAGAGGAGGCAGAGGAGAGGGGGCAGAGGAGAGGAGGCAGAGGAGGCAGAGGAGAGGGGGCAGAGGAGAGGAGGCAGAGAAGAGGGGGCAGAGGAGAGGGGGCAGAGAAGAGGGGGCAGAGAAGAAGGGGGCAGAGGAGAGGGGGCAGAGAAGAAGGGGAAGAGAGAAGGGGCAGAGGAGAGGGGGCAGAGGAGAGGGGGCAGAGAAGAGGGGGCAGAGGAGAGGGGGCAGAGAAGAGGGGGCAGAGGAAGCAGAGGAGAGGGGGCAGAGGAGAGGGGGCAGAGGAGAGGGGGCAGAGGAGAGGGGGAAGAGGAGGCAGAGGAGAGGGGGAAGAGAAGAGCGGGAAGAGGACAGGAGGAAGAGAAGAGGTGGCAGAGGAGAGGGGGCAGAGGAGAGGGGGCAGAGGGGGAAGAGGAGAGGTGGCAGAGGAGAGGGGGAAGAGGAGAGGGGGCAGAGAAGAGGGGGCAGAGGAGAGGGGGCAGAGGAGAGGGGGCAGAGGAGAGGGGGCAGAGGGGGAAGAGGAGAGGTGGCAGAGGAGAGGGGGCAGAGGAGAGGGGGCAGAGGGGGAAGAGGAGAGGTGGCAGAGGAGAGGGGGAAGAGGAGGCAGAGGAGAGGAGGAAGAGGAGGGCAGACTGTCCACTAGAAAAAGTTCCATAGTGAACTTTTAAGCTCAGAGCATAACAAAGATGAGTGAAATGTACTGTACAGCAAACTGACCTGGGTTAGGGTTAGTGAAAGAGCCCTATGGGGAAAAAGGGAGGGCATCTGACACACGGGGAGGGCATCTGACACACGGGGAGGGCATCTGACACACGGGGAGGGCATCTGACACACAGGGAGGGCATCTGACACATCTCTCCTCCTCTGCATCCTTCTCCCTCTGCACCATTCACGCTCATTCTGAGTGCTGTCCTTATCAGTGAGTGGAGTGAGCTTTCTGCCCTCCACCAGACCTCCTCTGTACTTCTCTACACTCCTCCTCTACACCTCCACAGCCCTCTTCTACTCTCCTCTACACCCTGCACACCTATAACCACCTCTACACTCCTCCACCCTCCTCTACACCTCCACAACCCTCTTCTACTCTCCTCTACACCCTGCACACCTATAACCACCTCTGCACCCCTGTCCCTCCTCTGCACCCACTACTTTAGCCTTTCACGCTCTTCATGAGTTCCTTATATACTAATAGTGAGCTCTTTACACCCGTCTATCCTCCCTTATTCCTCCTCTGCACCCGTCTGCTCTCCTCTGCACCCATCTACCCTCATCTGCACCCATCTACCCTCATCTACACTCGTTTACACCTCCTCTGCACCCGTGTCCTCCTCTACACCCCTCTACCCTCATCTACACTCGTCTACACCTAATCTGACCCCCTGTATCCTCCTCTACACTCGTCTACACCTCCTCTGACCCCCTGTATCCTCTTCTACACCCCTCTAACCTCCTCTGCCCCCTGCTTTTGCCTTTCACGCTCATTATGGGCCCTCTGCTTATCAGGGGGCCCAGTGAGCCCTGGGAGGCCTGTGGCACATACACGCAGTATCTGCCTTGGCTCCATAAAGCCTTTTGTTCATACGTCGGTACAAGACCCAGCCCCATCCTCCAGTCTAAGCCCCCACCACCACACCTCCTAATCAACTCTTCGCATCCTTCTCCTCTCCTCCACCCACCCATCCAGCCCTCTCCCCCTCTTCCCATCCCGCTCTGGGGAGAGATGGAGGGAGGGGGGTTGCCACAGCGGCGCAGCTCCACAAGCCTTTGATGTTCTGCGAATTTCAAATTTCATTACTGCGCACCCCCTTCTTCCCCTTCTTCCCCTTCTTCCTCTCCTTCCTCTCCTCCTTCGCCTCCTTTCCTCTGCTCCCTCCATCCACCCGCCTGCCCCACCCCCCCTCCCTCCGTGCGCTTAACCCAGCTCTCTTCCCCTTCCCATGCACTACCCATGCAGCTCAAGTTGAGAAAGTGAAAGCCCCGCACAAGACACTCTGCTCTGGGTTAATTATTCATCGTGGTGGAGCGTGGATGTGCAGATGTCTCTGACTGAATATGGGGCAGGAGCTGGAGACAGTTTTGGAGGCTTGTCTCATCTTGCACACGGTGTTGGACAGGAAAGACAGCGGGGTTGTGTCCACAGGCCAAAGTGCATTCTGGAGATGTTTGGGTGCTCCTACATTGGTGAATCTAAATGAGAGTGGTTCAGATGTGAGACATCAGATGAGTAGAGATGTCTGAAGATGGCGCTGTCATGAAGCTGCGTGACAGTGTTGTGATCTCATGAGCAAAAAGCAGTGGCAGAGTGGTTAACATCTCTGCATGGCTTTCCTCTATCCTCAGAAGAGCACAATGATGACAGCTAAACGTGGACCTGTCCCAAAGTGGAGCACACAGAGGTTCAGAGCTGTGGCTCCTGTTTCCAGGCAGCACATTCACATAAGGACCTATATCACAATGGCCTCATTTGAAATAGTTTTCCCATTGTGCTGTAGAGCAGTGGTCTCTTACCTTTTCTGTCCCCCTACAGCGTACCCAAGTTCCTTCAGGAATTATGAATGTTAGTTAGAAGGTCTATATTGGTTTCAACTAGTCTAGCTACACTTTTTGTTTTACGTAATCAGATTTAGTCCAAAATGATTATGTGGAACAATAAAACATTTATGGCAAAGGATATTTCACATTCAAATACAAAACATTTCCACTTTTCTTCTAAATCTGAAAGAACAGAAGTTCCCAGCAGAGGGCGCACACAGGACTAAGAAAACATTCTGCCAAAATTTCAGATTGTTGTGAGTACGGAACTTGAAAAAAAAGAGTAAAAAACACAGTCTGAAAAAATCTATTTATGCCAAAAGTGTCCTAATGTGTATGATGTGTTTTTATGAGTAATTACAGCTGAAGTTTTAGTACGATGTGCTTTAATGCATCATCAGACGCCCCTGAACACCTCCCCTCCCTCACACCTGCTCTTCGTCCTGCTGTGGACTGGGACAGGAGGCTGACAGATTTTGGGGCAAAGACCATTTGATGTTGGTTATTTAGTGCACTCTGAGTTTCTGTGAATGAACACAGTGAGTGACAGTCTGCACACACACACACACACGTTAAACTACAGAGCAGACCTCTGGGTTATGAGTGGAGAGAGGAGAGAGGAGAAAGAGGGGAGAGAGGAGAAGAGAACAGAAAGAGAACCAGGGTGCCACCAAGGAGTCTGACATATGAGTGAAGTCAGCAGAGTTTAGATGAGGGAGGGAGAAGAGAGCAGAAGGAGAGAGGGAGAAAAGAGGGGAGGGCAGGGGTGAAAGAAAGGGGAGAGAGGGAGAAGAGAGGAGGGAGAGGAAGAATAGAGGGAGATAGAGGGAAGGAGAGGGGCAAGAGAGAGGGAGAAGACAGGGTAGGGGAGGAGAGAGAGCAGGGAAAGAGAAGGAGAAGAGAGGGGAGAGAGAGGGAGGGGGAGAAGAGAGCTGAAGAGGGGAAGAAGAGATGGAATATAAATGGAAGAAAGAGAGAGAGAGACAGGAGGAGGAGGGTTAGTGCCCTCTGGATGACATGAGCCTCACATAAACATTTGATGATGCAGAAGTGGACAGTGAATGTAAAGCTCCACACGCTCATGGCACAAAGCACTTTAGCTGCATCAATAAAGTCTATTTCAGATTGTTAAAACATCATAGCCCTCTCTAAAAATGTGTGGTGCTCAAAAATCAATACTCAGATACTAAATGAATAAATATAAACTAAACTGAAATCATGTAATCACATGTAAATAACTGAGGTGCAGGTGAAGACACATGTTCACACAGGTTTAGTGGGCTTCAAACCTACAGAGCCATGTTCAAAAGGACTTTCGTGGTGGTATCAGAATCTGTACTGAGCGTGACACTTTTGTCTGTTTATATCATGACACCAGTTTCCTCCCAGAATCTTTTTGACTTGAATGACTTTAATTCATTTCTATTCATTTCAATCTCAGAAGGACCAAAAGACCTCCAAACAGAATGGACTCATAATAAACCCAGAGAAGTGGGGAAGAGAATGTCCTCAACAACATACTAAACATCTTTTTGACTGAAGCAAACGCTCCTCGCCCTCCCTGTGTGTCAGATGCCCTCCCTGTGTGTCAGATGCCCTCCCTGTGTGTCAGATGTCCTCCCTGTGTGTCAGATGCCCTCCCTCTGCCTTATTCTGTGTAAATCCTTCAAGCCCGTTTAGACCTCTACAAACATGCAGGGGATTCTTTGTCTTTAAATCTGATTTGTTGAATGTTGATGTGAAACAATAAATCACAACTTTGATCAAAATCCCAGTTCTTCCATCTCGGCCTGCATCAACCATTTCCTCTGTAAGTCTGAGGAGTTTGTGTTGTGGGCTTGCATCTGGTCTGTTGGAGAGTTACAGCCCACCACTGATGGATTATTTATGACACCATGTTTTATACAAGACCTTCCTCTGCTGTACATCCCATTTGTGTAGAGACGCCCAGTGCCTTTAGCCCATTCACAGCCTATGGACACACACTATATATTCATGCAATGGACTTTTTGGTGCTTTCTCCTATGATTTAACATTGTTCCCTCATCAAAAACACGCCTGAAGAGGGTTCAGATGTCATCCACGCATGTTTGAGTAATCTAGCAATCTCTCCTGGGCCCTATTTGAACCCTCTTTATGGTTAACTCTAAGATTCTGTGCAATATTCAGCCCACAAGCCTACATCACCCATGCTCCCACACCACAATCCTCCATAAATATACAAAAGCATGATACAAAACAATACACTACAGCTTCACAAACCTGACGCGATGTGCAGTAGTTTCATTAGTGAAAAAACAAACACAACCCTTTCCCAACGAGCTGACCTGTAACTTGGCTTTTGGTGTCACATGTTTGTCTTCTTCAGAGGCGGCAGTGCCCACATTCCCTTGAGTAACTTTCTGAATGACTTGAGTAATTTGACAGTGTGCTCTTACTTGACTGAAATAAGGAACAGGAACAGTCATCATCATGTTGGAACTTTACCATTTGAATCATGTCACGCAGCCTCACTCAAGGTTTAGTTTGCAAAGTACTTCACTTTGTACTTGTATTTATACTTTATACACGACCGTTCAAAAGTTTGGGGTCACCCAGACAATTTTGTGTTTTCCATGAAAAGTCACACTTTTATTTACCACCATGAGTTGCAAAATTAATAAACTATAGTCAAGACATTGACAAGGTTAGAAATAATGATTTGTATTTGTAATGATATATTTTTTTTCCTTTAAAATTTGCTTTTGTCAAAGAATCCTCCATTAGCAGCAGTTACAGCCTTCAGACCTTTGGCCTCGAGCCGTTAATTGGTTGAAGGATCTGGAGAAATGTCACCCCAGGCTTCTAGAAGCTTCTCCCACAGGTCGGATTGTCTGGATGGGCACTTCTTGTGTACCAGACGGTCAAACTGCTCCACAGCAGCTCAGTGGGTCTGTCCATAACACTTCTGTCCACAGCAGCTCAGTGGGTCTGTCCATAACACTTCTGTCCACAGCAGCTCAGTGGGTCTGTCCATCACACTTCTGTCCACAGCAGCTCAGTGGGTCTGTCCATAACACTTCTGTCCACAGCAGCTCAGTGGGTTCTGTCCATAACACTTCTGTCCACAGCAGCTCAGTGGTTCTGTCCATAACACTTCTGTCCACAGCAGCTCAGTGGGTCTGTCCATCACACTTCTGTCCACAGCAGCTCAGTGGGTCTGTCCATAACACTTCTGTCCACTCTTCCTCTGTCCAGTGTCTGTTTCTTTTGTCCATATTAATCTGTTTCTTTTATTGGCCAGTCTCAGATGTGGCTTTTCCTTTGCCGCTCTGCCCTGAAGCTGCATCCCGGAGTCGCCTCTTCACTGTAGATGTTCACACTGGAGTTTTTCGGGTTCTATTTAATGAAGCTGCCAGTTGAGGACCTGTGAGGCGTCTGTTTCTCAAACTAGAGACTCTAATGTACGTATCTTCTGGCTCAGTTGTGCAGCAGCTCCCACTTCTCTTTCTACTCTGGTTAGAGCCTGTTTGTGCTCTTCTCTGAAGGGAGTAGTTCACACTGTTGTAGGAAATCTTCAATTTTTTGGCACTTTCTTTGGCAGTTCTCTTTTTCTGGCCATTTTGAGCGTTTAATCGACCCCACACATGTGATGCTCCAGATACTAAACCTGCTCAAAGAAGGTCAGTTTTATAGCTTATCTAACCATTTAAACTGTTTTCCTCTGTGCTAACATGACTGCACAAGGGTTTTCTAATCATCCATTAGCCTCTGACACGACGAGCAAACACATTGTACCATTAGACACTGGAGTGACTGTTGCTGGAAATGGGCCTCTACACCTATGTAGATATTGCACCAAAAAACAGACATTTGCAGCTAGAATAGTCATTTACCATATTGGCAATGTATAGAGTGTATTTCTGAAGTTTAAAGTTATCGTCATAGAAAAAAAACGGTGCTTTTTAAAAAATAAGGACATTTCTAAGTGACCCCAAACTTTTGAATGGTAAAGTTCTAGTGCAACTAAGAAATTCACTTTTTGAAAGTGCAAGTGTTTTTTTTTTTTCATGCGGCAGTGAGCAGATGCTGTAGTGTTACCCCCCATATCCGAAGTGTGCTGGGGTTAGCAGGGGTCAGGGGGGTCACCCTCTCATCTCATTACCTACCCTCTCCACCTCTTCCCCCTTTCTCTACAAACCCTGATCCCAGCTGTGGTTCCTATTTGACCTCTGACCCCCAGCTCAAGGCCAAGGTTGAGAGGTTGTCGCCACAGCAACGGCGCGGTCCCATGTGACCGCTGACCCCTCGTCCCTAAGTAGCCATGACAAAGTGAAGCCCCCTTATTGTTCATGAATCTCATTTGAGGACAAAGACAGTGCACTGCAAAAACTCCCTCACCCCTGGGATACACCAGAGACACAACAGTGAGCAGGGCTCAGCACCAGCCCAGAGCTATAATCCCTCAGTATAGAGATCATGTACAGTATTACTGCATTTGTCATGTTTTGTGTAGGGCTGTAGTTGACACAAAAAAACAAAAAAACTGGGTTAATTAAAGACTGGCCTCGTGCATCGAGTATTGGACTCACAGCTGGCAAAGGTTTCAGAACAAAAAATACATTAAAAAATACAACTACATCTGTGTCACCAGAGCCGACACCTGCAGACAGAGACACATCTAAGTGTTTCTCATTCTCAGTGTCTGGACTGACCAGGCCTCATGTGAAAGCTCAGAACCTCCAGAATGTCCTCCCTGAGCTGCAGAGGCTGCACTAGCACTGACACCTGACTGGTGCAGGTTCTAGGGTTTAAGGAGTGACCATCAGATCAGAGAGAGTCCATTTAGCCAACTGGACTGAAACTGGCAACCCGACTGAGAGAGTCACATGAGGCTCATTCTCATTTCTGATTGGAGAATCGTCATGAACCAAAACACCAAATTATAATTATGATTAGAACATGGTTTCCTCATATCTGGGTCATGTTTATGAAAATTTCATTGAAATTTTAAATCTAAAACAGTTCCTTTAAGTAACTCTATGAGCAGATCAATATCTGACCCAAACTACAAGAGCTCACTGGACGTCTGAAAAAAGTAAATGAAGTATTCAAATGTACAAAAAGGAGGGACAGAGAAAGTCATAATTAAATAAGTTAATACAATATAGGAACACAGCAACAGAGCACACTGTTCATTTCAGAAACAGGCTCTAATTGGTACGAGAATCAGGATTTGTGCATTAGCATGCTGGTTGTTGTTAGTTTTACCAAAACTCCATTTTGGTCTCAAGGTGAATAACTTAGGATAATTAGAATGCATAAAGTGAGTGAAGAGTAATTTTGGACCACTGCAAACAGTTTAAAATGAACTGGTTCTGTGTTTTAAGCACTGTTAACATCTATAACACATTAACCGACGACCAGCGTGTTTCAGTGTGTTATTTGTTGCTGGGAACATTGAGTACATTTTATAAAAGGTGTCACTCTTGCTAAGGCGATAATGTGCATAAAGTAGTTCCAACACTGCTGTGTATGATGATCCTTTTCTGTAGTAATATATTGTACCTCATAAATTGTTGCCCAGTTAGGGTTTCATCCCCAAATCCTTCTAATCCCAGTGAAATCATCAGTCTGCTAATACACTTTTAGGTATTGACTTAAAGACTGCTGGGCACCGGCCGCTGTAGATCAGACCAGGGGTTTTGCCTTATTACCAAGCCTTTGTATCAAGTCTAATCACCAGGCGAAACAAGGGTGAAAACGATCCTCAGTGTAAGACATGAACCCATCATAACGAGCTCCAGCACATCTTAGGGAAAGCCTCTTATCGTTTATTATGCTCTATTAATTTCATGTTGTTTTTTTCATGCTGACAGACATAAAACCAATTTTCTCAAGCTGTGGTGCACACGTTCCTTCAAGTGGGACTTGGGCACCTCTTCAGGTTGTGGGTTTGTCTCATTTAGACTTTATTTGTCCTGGTTTAGAGTTACATTGGAAATGATGCACAGATTAGACAGATTAGAGCTGCATTAGTCCTGTTCATCCCAGTGTGTCCTGCACCAGTGCAGAGGTCTGGACACAGCCTCACTCAATGTTCTTTTTTCTCTGTTTCCTACTTGACATTTACATTTGCTATAAATCCAGAAGACATTAGATATATGCAATAAGCTCTTTTTTATGTTCAAATCTTCGTTGTATCCACACCCTTTGCCAAAAGTAAAGGCTATTTTAACATTTTTGAAGTTTTGAGTTATTTTGAGTTTATCTTTTTTCCTACATTCCACATGTGCCATTCATAGTTTTGATGCTTCAGTGAAAATCTACAGTGGAAATAATTATTGCAAATAAAGAAGAAACACAAATGAAAAAGTGTGTCCAAACTTTTGACTGGCCGTATGCTTGTAGATAGATCAAAATGACCATATGTAGAATCCCGGACTTGATTTTGAATATGATTCATTTGAGTGACTGGAAATGTTTTTTTGCAGTGTGTCTGGAGGACTGAGTGGACGTTGGACGAGAGGACATGGGGACACAGATGACCACCATGGGGCAGGGGGCGTGTGCTGACCTATCGACCCACCTTTGGCACCTCGCTTTGGGGCATTGTGAGCGGCGCGTGGCGTGGATGGAAATGGGATTAGCCCAGAGAGGGGCATTAGCTAAACCAACTCTGGGGTCACCACTCCAGGGACCTCCTCAAAGGAGCCTCTAAAACAGCCTGTACCCCCAAACAAACTGTCAGCGTGGATACAAATCCAGGACTTTTTGGCTTCTGACTGGCATATCGTCAAACTTAACATTTGAAAGAAACGTCTAGACAGCGCCTCCTGAACTTCAGTTTTATCATGTAAAAGTTTGTATAGTTTTTCATCATCAATTGTCACAACACATTTTATTTGTAAATGTTTGGAGTATTTATATTATTTTTGTAGTAGCAGGCCTTAGAGTGGTCAGAAGTTTCAAAACTCAGCCACTAATCAATACTAAAACTATTATAAACACTACATACTCAATTTGAAAACAGTCCATTCACAGGACAGACATGAACCTTTCCTGAATGGCTCTGGAATGAACTTGAGCTGTACCCAAGTAGAAGAGCACAGAGACTAGTGTCCACCCACGGAGCACTGAGGAACCTACTGCACCACTGAGGATCACACACACACAGAAAAGGACACAGGAATAGAAAACAAATATGCTATGATTTAATGTTCAAAATCACATTCTATTGTCTACAGAAAGTGCTTTTGAATATTATTGTTGTATCAGAATCTTGAGGATGAAGTCTATTCTAATACTGAAATATCAGTTTTGTGACGACACTATTGGAGTACAGGTACACATGTGCTTCTTTGTCCCTGTACACATATATTGTATAAGCAGCTCATGAGGTCAAAATAAGTGCTGTCTGAATCTAATTTAAATGCAAACATGTCTCATTATAATCAGGAACTGTGCATTAGCATGCTAGTTATTGTTAACTTTACCATTAAGGCAAACCCCACTCTGGTGTGTGAAGGTTAAGTGCTCATGAAGGCGGTGAGGAACTATGATGATCAGAAGGTAAGTGAGGAATAACTCTGGACCACGGCAACACATTTAAAATGAACTGGTTGTAGTATCTACAGTGTTTTATTGTGTTATTTGTTGCTGACCACATTTTTACAAACTGTGTCACTTTGATAAAGGTTCACTCTTGGTGACTGTGTGTATGTAGTTCCACTACTGCTGTGTATTGTAGTTCTGTTCTATTCTGCTTCAAAAACTGTTATCAGCCTAGTTTCAGTACAAAAAGTCCATTTTCTTTTTATCATTTTACAATAATATTATCTGGGGAAAAAAGAAAAGCAATAAAGCAATAAAACAGCAATATAATTAATATATAAAAGCATTTCTATAAGACGTCAGCTATCTTAATCTCAGTGAATATTATTTTTTGCAGTGCAGAGTGCTAAAACCTAAAAAAACCATTTTGTTTGAACAGTTTCAGGATGATTCTCCTAAAGAGTTATTAGGACTGGTCAGAAAATGGTTGGAACTTGGTTGAAACGTCACATTCAACACCGGATGCCCTTCCAGTTGTAAAAATAATGACCACTGTATTAGAGTAAAAAGGGATTAAAAGTAAGAAAGCGCTCAAACGAGCCAAAATGAGGATCCAGGGATCTGTCTGGATTCTGCTGCTGCTGTGTAAATTTCCCTACATTTTGACTGTTTTATCTCATGTAATCTGTACATCTGACAGGACTGCAGATAAAACATGCCTCTTGGCTAACTCTGGCAGATTATGTTGTGCTGTTGGTCACTATGCACTGTCCTTGTTATAAAGAAATACATAATAAAGAAATAAATAACTAAATAAATAAACACGAGCATAACAGTGTGTTTATGGCAGTCGAGGCTGAACGGCTGCAGGAGGAGCCTGTTCAGGAGAAGGCTCAAAGAAGCAGGAGGACAGGAGGAGTGACTAAAGGGAAACCTACAGAAGAACCATCAATATTTTAACTGTCGGATATCAAACTTCAGCCTAACACAGCTTTTTCTGACTCAGACTTTGAAATGTTCTCAGAGATTCCAAGGAAAATTTCCAAGATGGCTGCATAAGTCCTCAAAATGGGGCCGGAAGCTGAAACCATGAATAGTTCAAATGTATTTATGTTATTATGGGGATCGATCTGCCACCCGTATGATATCAGCACTGCTGTATATTTGTCTGTTTATTCTGTCTCTGTCCCGTAGAACCCTTTGTGTGTACAGAGGACGGGGGGTGCTGTACCTGCTGGTAGGCCTCTTTGCTCTGCAGCGCCAACTGCTGTTGTTCTGGGCTGGACGTGAAGATGACCGAGCGATACTGAGTGCCTACGTCCGCGTGCTGCTTCATGCCTGCCACAACAAAACAAGACATTTCATTCAAATTAAACTCAAAATCATCCCAAGGTTTTCCTAGTTTGAACATTTTGGTGAAGTTTATCATTTTGCTTCCTGGTTGGACACGAGCAGCAAATAAAACATAGATAGTGGTGAAAAACAGAACTAGTTCATTTGAAACAGTTTGCAGTGCAATGATGATGGTAAATCTAATATAACTAGCATGCTAATGCTCACTTCCTAGTTATCGGACAACACAGTGCTTTGTAATTAGATGCAGACAGCAGAGCAGACCTGTTCTAAACTCAAGAGCTGCTTATACAGTACATTTGTACTGGGACACAATTGACACATTTGGCTCAAATTTATGGAAAAAAATATGGACCCTACAAGTTTTGAACCAGGTGGCACAAAAATGTGCACTCGCCAACTGCACCAATGACTCCCCAGGATCTAAACAGTTACTTTTAAGACTTATTATTACTGGTTCTTCTTCTTTTAAATATGAATGTTTGTAGCTGGAGCTGTAAACCCCAATAAATAATACCTAATAAAGGTAAAATCATTTGAGCAAAGACATTCTCAAACACCAGCAGTTCAGACTGTCTAGTGAAATGTGGACACTCTTTTTTGTGGTGCTTGTTTCATTTGAGTGTTATTGTCTTGGACAGAATGAAGCGTCCCAATCAGCCCTGGCCCCGCCCCCTCTCATTAATGCTAAACGGCTATACATCTAATAAAGATGGAGCACACAGGGTGAGGAGACACAATATGTCTGCGTTCTCATTATTCTGCACAGCGCTAACATGGCTGATGCTGTTGCAGAGTGGTTAGCCCTCTTACCCTATATACAAGGCCCTGTGTTGTGAGGAGTATCTGTGGGTATCAGTGGTTCAGGAGAATACAGCACCCCCTGGTTTGGCTACTTCACAGTTGGGACTGACGCAGGTCTGTCCAGGTTTGATGGCAGCTGGTGTTTTCGATGGTTCATAGAAAAGGGTTGAAGGATAACGATGGTGTAAAGTGTTTGTATCAGTGGCACAAAAGGCTCTTCAGAAGCAAAGTCATATTTTCTGTATCGGTCTCAAACTTCATCTGCGTTATCGTAACAAGCTTCTGGTTCTGGGTTCATATGACAAATGTGGGAATGTCCACCCAAAGCACAAATAAGTAGCACAAGTTAGATGCAAGACAGAATATCGGGCGATTTTAATGTTCCATAACATTTGAGTTACACTGTCCACGTCCATGAAATACTCCAACACCTGAAACACTGTTTCTGCGACGATTTTAGAGTCAATTTCTGCTTTTTAAATGAAACTTTAAATTGCTTACAAAATGTATGGAAAAAATCTATTGCAAGTTTTTGATCATATAATTTCTTCAAATAAAAATAAGCCTTTTTAAAAAGACATTTTTGGAACATGTGAATCCCAAAAACCGATGGATTTTTTTCCATGTGAGCAGAATGTGTCTTGCCCCAGTGCAGATCCACTGTGTCAGCAGCTCTTGAGGACAGAACACGTTTGCAGTGTACTATCTGCATCTATTATAAACGTTTTTATTGTTTGAGAATCAGGATGTGCACTGTTAGCATGCTAATTGTTGTTAGGTTTACTGAGATGGCAAACCTCTGTGAGCAGTGATACAGTCATCATGTTGAACAGAATACACTTTAGACCACTGCAGTCTGAGCTGAACAGGTTGTGTGTGTCGTGGCTCTTTGTGAATGGAGGAGGTGGTTTTGTGTGGTCAGCCCCCCCTTATGTTAGTATTGTCCCTGTGTGGTCAGCCCCCCCCCCTTATGTTAGTATTGTCCCTGTGTGGTCAGCCCCCCCCTTATGTTTGTTTTGTCACTGTGTGGTCAGCCCCCCCTTATGTTAGTATTGTCCCTGTGTGGTCATGCCCCCCCTTATGTTAGTATTGTCCCTGTGTGGTCAGCCCCCCCCTTATGTTAGTATTGTCCCTGTGTGGTCAGCCCCCCCCTTATGTTAGTATTGTCCCTGTGTGGTCAGCCCCCTCCTTATGTTAGTATTGTCCCTGTGTGGTCAGCCCCCTCCTTATGTTAGCATTGTCCCTGTGGCCCTCAGCTCTGTCCTGGGATGAGGCTCACATGGC
>CM068364.1:37005495-37070495 GCA_034769755.1 Odontamblyopus lacepedii | reverse complement strand
CCCTCTCCATCTCATCTGTCCCTCTTCCCCCTCTCCTCTCATCTCCCTTTCTCTCCCCTCAGTCTCCTCTCTGCCTCTGTCTCTCTCTGTTCCTCCTCTCATCTTCCCCGCTTAATTTTTCTCCCCCTCTAGCTCATCTCCCTCCCCTCTCCATTCCTCTCCCCCTCTTGCCACTCTTCCTCCTCTCCTCTCCTCCCTCTCTCCCTCTCCTCTCTCTCCTGCTGCTATTTTTGCCCTGCTCTTATGTAAGCCTGTGGAACGCGCTGGAGACAGAGGCAGAATAGAGAGCATCCCCAGTGGACACGCACACACACACATGCACACACACACACACACACACACACACACCAGGCATCACGTGTGCTGTGTGTGCGTGTGTGTGTGTGTGTGTGTGTGCATGTGTGTGCATGTGTGTGTGTGTGTGTGTGTGTGTGTGTGTGCATGTGTGTGTGTGTGTGTGTGCAGAACGGTGACAGAGCAGAACAGGCCTGTACTCTCCACACTTGGCGTTTGAATCAGCAGCTCTAATATGATGTTTCTTTTAAACATGTGTCTGCTCTGTACTTACAGTCTCTGATCCCTGTGGATTTATCAGTTGCACATTTTAAATGAGAATATGAACCAACTTTCTCAGACTTGTGCGTTGGGAAACTGTGGTGCCAAATGGGAGCTGACGTTGCAGTAAATGTCGCCCCTCCTATGGGCAGCTGCACATCACACTGGAGAGTAACAGATTTGTTTTATTTGTCCTAAAATGAACCATTTTAACACTTCACTAACACTGCACAATCGGTCCCTGCACCAGTTCTTCAGAATTTCAATTAAGAAAAAAATAATAAAATGAGAAAACAGTTTTTCCAATATTTAATTTAAAGTTTATTTCAAATAACCCCAATCAAAACACAGTCTCGGTTCCTATTTCAGTTTGGATATTTTATTCTCTCTGGTTTATTTGCCCCAGAAGTTCTGCTGCTCAGCACCTGTGTGAATTCAGTGTCAGCCATGGATCTATAACGGATTTAAAAATGATTTTTATTATAGTTCTATGGAGTCGACTGAACAAAGGAGAGTTTGTCACTGCTTCCTGTTTCTAGTCCTGGAGTTATTACAATGACTTTCTAAGACGCCAAAATAAACGTGTCACTATAAAAGAAGACAACATGCTTCCACAAAACTGCAATAACTTTTATTCCTTCTAGCAGAAGAACTTCTGGGGCAAATAAACCAGAGAGAATAAAATATCCAAACTGAAATAGTCAAGAGACTGTTTTTTGATTGGTGTAATTTGAAATAAACTTTAAATTAAATATTGGAAATAGAGATAGAAATCAGTTTTTTGTTTGACACTAAAATTGAATAATTAACTGCTTTTGACCATTTTATTGCTTTTAATTCTTAATAGAAATTCAAAGAACGAACGGCACATGGGCTCAAATCCTGCACGTATCACTGATTTAAGAAAATACAACTGGAGAAATAGTACGTAACAGTGGGTATGCAGCAGTGATGGTGAAAAAGGAAGTAGATAGGAGCGTTCTGGCAGTATCAAGATTACTCAAGTCTCCATAAATCGAAATACAACGTCAGGGGGTCAGTAAGAAGAAAATGACTGTGGTTACAAGTTCGTAAAAGTCCATTTTGCTGAATAGGTTTAATTTGAACAATAGCTGTTAGACTAATGCAAATAACTGACAACACCTTTATTTTGGATGGAATCTGTGCATGTGTGGTGTGCTCTGAGGCCCACTGTGCGGCTTCATGACAGCAGAGCGTTAGCATTAGCAGCTGTGGAGCTAGCCTCATTAAGATAAGACCAAACTGCAACTAAAGACTGAACCAAATCAGACGGCACACGCGCCATGCAATCTCCATATATTAGATCTGTGTGCTACAGCGCATCCCCCACACCTGCTCAGCCAATCACAGTGCGCCCAAAAGTATGGGGGCGGGAGGTGGAGGTCAGGGGTCGCAGGTCAAGTTTGTCTCCTGAGGGGCGGGGTCACTCGGCGACACGGGGGAGGTCCTTGGGGGATTGGCGTGTGTCGGGACAGCTGGGGGGCTGAGGGGGTGGAATATTCATGGGGTTTGATAGCAGGCTGACTGTGCAGAGGGGGCGGGGCTGTGGGGAGGGGGCGGGGCTTGGGGCCTCCACATGACTCTGCAGAGGTCACACAGCTGATGGACGATGCTCTGCTGAATTCTGAGGCTCATATGTTCAGCCAGTTTTTTCATTCCCCCAAAATGAGGAGTATGATGAAGATTTCAATCTGAACCCAGATACTGTGTGTACAAAGCACTGCTTTATTCATTTGAATCTCATATATGAGCCAAAGCCAGAGCTTTACACATGTTACTACACAGTGCCGTCATTTAGCTGCACCAGTGAGCTCTCTTATGAATGGAAGAGCCTGAGCTGCACATAGACGAGTGCTGTGTTCTCCTCGCACTCAAGTGCTCTGACAAAGCTTCATGTATTTGCTTTTGTTTGGCCAAAACAAAATATGAGCTTATCTAGGCCCATCATCGAACAGCCTTAGCAGCGGAGCCTAGCATACAAACATACTGAAAATGCAATGAATCTTGGTCCTCCGTGGTCTCATGCAATGACATTCAATTAAGTTGCTTTACAATTTCATGTAATTTTCATTAGAGAAGGACCGAGGCCTGATATATCCCGTTTGCTGATATATATCGGACCGATATTGGCATATCGCAATGGGCTATAAAGCTCCAGCAGAGGCAGATATTTAGGTCTGGTGGATCTCCTGCCTACAGAATGTACATAAGCTTTATTTGAACACTTGAATGACATAACAGCACATTAGTCTCTCTTCTTATATGTTCAGACCTGTCAGGGCATCAGTTTACATGTAAAGTCTGTATGGTCTGCATGGAAGCACGTTTAGGGTGGCCTGCGTTTTTGCTGTGCACCTTCAGACGTCAGCGCAGCATGAATCGTGGATGTCAGAATTGGAAAATGTTGAACTTTTGGCATCGGATGCCGCGACAACTACCCAGCGACATAGTGATGTTATTATCCGGAAGAAGGAGAAGAAAGAGAAAGACCCGTGAAGTGGAGCTCACTCGCAGGCGGCGGCCTCCACTGATGTGTTTTATGTAATAAATACACTAAAATCACTCTCTGGACCAGGAAAACACAACACTCATTGACCAAGCGGGCGCCTTGCACGCTAGTATTTTTCTCCTGTTTGTCCACAGCGTCCAAGATGCACATTGGGGGCATCTGAATTCAAATGCAAAGGCGTCCAAATAGAGGTGTCTGGGGTTTTTTGATGCTGCAGTCTGAATGCAGTATTATAGGTCCTATATTACACAACTCTTGGGAGCCAGGTTATAATGTTGAATCATCAAAAACAGAACTTGAGTTGTGTTTAGTTTCATTCACACATGTTTGAGTAATTCTTTATTATTACTCTGTCTACATCTCCAAAAACACACAATGCTTGTGATATTATGCAGTAGTAGTTCTTCAAATTAACAGTTACCTTTTACTCTAGTGAAAGTGTGTGGAGTTTAGAAACACACTGGAGCACTTCCTGTATTACCACATGACATCACAAGGTGGAACAGGGGTGTTTTCTGTTTGGGAGAAGAACTCAGCGTAAATCTGCAGGTTTTGTGTGTTAAACACATATGAATGAAACAAAACACAACTCCAGGTCTGTTTGTGACGAGGAAACTACATTAGAGCATGAATCAGAAAACAGTGTCATTTAAAGATTTGTTGTAAAAAATGCTGTGTGTGAAATTGTAATAAATTAAAACGACATAATTTGGGGAAAATGAGCAAAATCATCCTTACATGTGTTTGTCTGGACTGTAAACAATCGGTATCGGCCATGAACAAATGGTCGCTCTCATGTTCATTCATACACAGGCAAAGTGTCTTGCCCATGGACAGACATGAACAGCAATATGCACTGGTAGAGTCTCAAACCTCTAAGCTTCAGGTTTTTGGGAGAATCACTAAATCACCAAATGTGTCCTAGGTCCATTACACACCAATACCACCATGTAGGAGCAGTAGCAGTAGCAGTAGTAGTAGTAGTAGTAGTAGTAGTAGTAGTAGTAGTAGCAGTAGCAGTAGTAGTAGTAGTAGCAGTAGCAGTAGCAGTAGTAGTAGTAGTAGCAGTAGCAGCAGTAGCAGTAGCAGTAGTAGTAGTAGTAGCAGTAGCAGTAGTAGCAGTAGTAGTAGCAGTAGCAGTAGCAGTAGTAGTAGTAGTGCCGCCGGTGGCAGTAGCAGCCGGTTGCAGTAGCGGCCGCCGCAGCAGCGGCCGGCTGGTTGGCTGCCGCTGGCAGTGGTAGTAGTAGTAGTATGAGCGCCGCGGCGGCGGCGGCGGCAGCGGTAGTGAGTAGTAGTAGCTTACCGCTGGCCGCTGCCGCTGATAGTAGTGCTGGCGGTGGCGCTGGCGGCGCTATGCTGCTGGTAGTATAGCGGTAGCGGTGGTAGTAGCGCTGTAGTAGTGATGTTGCTGTAGTAGCCGTGAGTGGCGGTGGTTGCCGCTAGCGATGGCCGCTGGCGGTATAGCTGGTAGTGGCAGTAGCGATGGCTGATAGCGCCAGCCAACGGTGACAAGCTGCTAGTAGTAGCATGGCGGTAGCGGTTGCTGTGGCAGCGGCCAGCGGCGGCGCCGCTGCAGTAGCGGTGGCAGCGGTGCGGTGGCAGCGCTGCCGCTGGCAGCTAAGGCGGTGGCAAGCTGGTTGGCTGGTAGCTGTTGCTGGTTGCTGGTGGCAGCGGTGGTGTAAATAGCGGTGGTAGCCGCTGTGCTGTGGTAGCTAGTGGTGCCGTAGTGGTAGTGGTAGTGATGCTGGCCGCTGGCGCTGCTGCTGGTAATAGCGGTATAGCAGCTGGTAGTGATGGTTGGTGGCGGTGGTAGTAGCTGGCTGGTAGTGGCTGCTGGCGTGGCGGTAGCCGCTGGTAGCTGGCGGTAGCGCTGGTAGCTGCTAGTGCTGTTAGTGATGTGGTATTACGGTAGCCGCAGTAGCTGGTAGTAGTGGCTAGCGATGGTAATGGCACTGGTGGTAGTAGCTGGTAGCTGGCCGTAGCAGCAGTGCTGCTGGTAGTGGTAGTAGCGGTAAGGTGGTAGCAGTAGCCGCAGTAGCTGTAGCTGCTGGCAGTGGTAAGTAGCACTAGTAGTAGTAGCGGTAGTAGCAGTGTGCGGTAGCAGCTGGCGTAGCGCTGGCAGTAGCAGCGGTAGCCGCTGGCTTGCGGCTAAGCTGGTGGCAGCGCTGCAGCTGCCGCTCGGCCGGCAGCTGCCGCAGTGGCAGCAGTGCCGCCGCTAGTAGCTGTGGCAGTTGACAGCTGGTAGCTGCTAGCGGTAGCGGTGGTTCGCAGTGGTAGTGGTAGCGGCTGCTGCTAAGGTAGCTGGCCGCCGCTAGTGGTAGCAGTGGTTGCCGCTAGCGGTGGTAGTGGTAGTGGCTGCTAGTAGGCTGGTAGTAGCTGCTGGCGCCGCTGGTAGCAATAGTAGCAGTTGTTGCTAGTAGTAGCGTGGTGGCGGTGGTCTGCGGTGCCGCTGTTGCTGCTGCTGGTGCTGCTGCTGGTAGTGATCGCTGATAGTGGCCGCTGCTGGTAGTAGCTAGTGCCAGTGGTAGCTGCTGCTGGTAGCGGTAGTAGTTGCTGGTTAGCAGCTGCTAGTGGTAGTGCTAGGTAGCCGCCGCTGTTGCTGAGTGGCTAAGGTTGCTGCTGCTGCTAGTGGTAGTATTGGTAGTGGCTGGCTGCTGGTGGTAGCTGTGGTAGTAGCGGTGGCTGCTGTGCTGGTGGTAGTGGTGGTGGCTAGTGCTGAGCTGCAGCTGGTAGCAGTGGTAGTGATGATGGTAGTGGCGGTGGTAGCCGCTGCGCCAGTGGCGGTGCCGTAGTGGCAGTGGCTGCCAGTAGTAGTGGTAGCGGTATAATAGCAGTAGCAGTAGTAGTAGTAGTAGTAGCAGTAGTAGCAGTAGTAGTAGTAGTAGTAGTAGTAGCAGTAGTAGCAGTAGTAGTAGTAGTAGTAGTAGTAGTAGCAGTAGTAGTAGTAGCAGTAGTAGTAGTAGTAGTAGTAGTAGTAGTACATGTAGTAGTAATAACCAAAGTCAAATGAGAGTCAGATATTCTATTATTACATTGTCCTTCCTTTTCTGTCCTGGTCAGACATGTGTGGACTGTCCGTGCGGCGTTCAGAGGATCCAAAATAACTGCAGGACAGGTGAAGCTAGCAGCGGGTGCACAGGGCCATATGGTGGTTAGGTACCTCAGAGGGCCACGTTTGGTGCTCTGGCCAAAATTATGGGCATATTTTTAGGCTGCTCTATTGCTCTGAAGTCACTACTTTGGCTAACACAAATCAACACAGGCAAGAAGGAGTGGAATTTTGTAAGGAATGGGCTGTAACGAGAAGGTTGTCTGTTCAAACCCCACTCTGGATAATTCAACCACTGGTAAAGTCTTTGTCCTGCATCCTAGTACAGTTATATCGTATAGGCTGATCTTGAGGTAAAACAGTCACCTGTGTACTGTCTTTGTATTGTCTGATAATCAGGAAATGTGCCTTAGCATGCTAGATTTAACGTCATAGCACTTGCCTCTTAGAGCTGTGAATAGTGCTTATAAACTTACCACAGCGAGGTCCCCTGCTCTCCTCTCTCTTCTCCTTCTCTCTTTTCCTTCTCCCCCACTCTCAACCCCCCTCCCCTCTTTCCACTTTCCTATGCTATACTAGAGGACATTCCCATGGCAACAGAGTGCTTGGCTGCTCTTGTGGCTGCCTGGTTCACACACCGAGCAGTTTTTGAAATGTTTTGTTTTTTGAGCTAAGTTTTTAACATCATATCATGGTGTTTTATCCAAATGAGACTGTTGGATTGTGTGAAATTAACTGTTCTTCTTGTTTGCATGAAGACCCTGCAATAGGCTAGCTAAGGAGCTAGCTATAGGCTTCTAAAGGCTTTTTGCATAAAATGTGGCAGGAAACCTTCCCGAGGAAATACTCATCATGACCCAAAACAACAGAGCAGAGTGAGAGTGAGGCTTTAAAGGCTGAATTATGGTTTAACGCATACTGCCGCCGCCGCCTTATTGCTGTCATTTTTGATTTATGGATCTGCGTTAAGGTCTATGCGCCGTGGAGTCATTCACCACCACAACGCTCGGCGTTTGTGTACACCAGGGGTCAGCAACCCAGAGCGTAGAACCATGCTCCAGAGCCGCACGTGGCTCATTTTACAGAAGAAAAAAAAAATTGCATGGCTAATTTGCAAAAACTGTAAGCGCTGAAAAAGTTGATCCATCTTCTTTGGAGGATTTAAAAATGGTGTTTGTGTTAACTGAATGAAGCTGGAAAGCAGAGTACTGGAAATGTATGTAGAGCAGATGGAGAGCGGACCAATCACAGCCCTGATTGTATGCGTTGCTTCCCCTTGCTGTCTGCATTGTTTTGACGGGTAGTTAAAAAATTTCAGAGATGCACATTGGTTGACGCAGACCCCTGCATAGGGGGTCATGGCGATGCAGACTCTCTGATGCATGACTATAAATTGGGCATTAGAAGAGCCTTTGCTCTTGCCCTCTGCCCTGACAAAGATCTGCTAAGTCCAGTCCTCCTTTTATACTGCACCATGTGTCTGAGAAGTGCAGTATGTTCCTGCAGTTTTCCCTTGAGATCAATAAAATACTGTAAATCTCTCTCTCTCTCGTACAGTTTTCCTGGTGTGGCCTGCTGCTCTGTTATCAAACATCACAGAGGAGGAGTGGAGCTAACATGCCCACCGCGGTCTCATTTGAAAATGCAGCACGTCCCCCTGGTTCCCACACCCCCGGCACACCTCGGCCTCCTCGGGATCAGGGCTCTGCTCCTATAGGCTGCAGCTTCTACTGTTCACACCATCAAATCATCATCTTCACTTCAGTCCAGGAATATAACCCACCACCTTTCTGTCTTGATGGTATTATACTTCTATTGGGATGTTACCTTTTATTGCTATATTCATCAAAACATTGTGTATGTATTAAAATGCTGTCAAATGATAATTATGTATATGTACATCTATAGCTATATCTATATATTTACAGTACTGTGCAAACGTTTTAGGCAGGTGTGGAAAAAATGCTGAAAACAAAATGCAGTGAATGAACAAAAGAGAAATCTAAATCAAATGTATATTTGGTGTGAGCTTTGCCTTCAGAAGAGCATCAGTTCTTCTAGGTTTACTTACAGTTTTATACACTCCAGGATGTTGAGGTCAGGGTTCTATGGGGGCCAGACCATCAACAGCACAACTTCATGTTCTTTACCCTGAAGCCAATTCTTAATGATTTTACCTTTTTCTTTTGTTTTCTCACTTTCACCAAGGAACCACTCACCCATTTACACACTAGTGTATGCAGACATCAGCAGTATCTCTTGGAAATGGAAGAACACCACCAACTTGTCAGTATCTGATCACTCAACCATTTTTTATAATCTTTATCATGTCAAGAACGGGATTCGAACAGACAACTTCTGGATCAGAGGAAGAGCACTCTTTCAACTAATACTTTGCTGCTGATGTCATCAGCATTCCCAGGAAGTGTGATGCTAACTGGGGGCTCTACTCTACTCAATTTAGATTTTAATCTGATCTTTGTTTAAACATAATCTGACCATAAAGAACTGCCTTAGCTAGAACCACAACAAATCTCTGTAAATATGATTTGTGCTGTTTCACATTTTCTCACAAAGTTAGAATTGCAAGCAGCATTAATCACCAGTTTTTAGTGTGTTCACTGAGAGACTGAGGATGGGACAATGTGTTTGCTGTTGTCTGTGTCAGATTATGTTTCCATGTTTTTCACTGTGAAGCTCATTGGGGAAACTCTTGTTGTGATTCTGGGCTATAGAAATAAAATTGAATTGAATTGAACCAGTTTTTCAGTTAGTCACTCTCACCTTTTTGTTGAAACTCAAAACTCGTGAACAGGACCATGAACACTTGTATTGATCACAGGCTCCTGAGAATGTGCTGTTTAAATACATTTTGTATTATTTCTTCATCTTTCACACTATATTAAAACATTTTTTGAGTGTTTGCTATTGTGTGCTTCGTGTCGCCATGGTAATTATTTATTAATGATTCTTCATTAATCATTAAATTTAAATAGTGCCTTTCAAGACATATGTAGCACTTTACAGAGTCGTTTTCATTCACTCCATTCTCTGTGGTGGTAAGCTCCTATTGTAGCCACAGCTGCCCTGAGGCAGACTCATGAGACGGCCAATCTGCACCATCGGCCCCTCTGACCACAGCACACACACACACCACTTTTATACTGGGCACAGTGGGTCAAGGATGTTGGCTAAGGACACAATCACAGTTTTTGCCACTGGTGTTCTCACACAGCTGAACTATGAACAACTGCTGAAAATTCCACCATAGAGATACATGTAGAACATCCTCAGTGTGATGGCGCAACAAGGTATCAGTTGAGCTACTTTTGTCTAAAATCCTCTGAAGTGAAGGTGAACAGAAGAGAGAATGCCCTCTTTGACCTCCCTGCTGCAGGTCCCTGTGTTCAGTGAGCTCCACATCAGCCTGGATCATGTGTCCTGATGCCTGCAGAGTGGAGGCAGCTCTGAACTTCAAACCTCTGAGTGTGTGTGCAGTTATCCTGGTGTCGTGTGGACTCACATGTACACGCACTCATCCCATGGGGCCTTTCTGCTTTGTGGGGCCAAAAATCTATTTCATGAAATAATGTTATTACATTTAAAGGGCCCCTATGTGATCATTAGAGGTAAGATCGGGCCTAAAAAATCCAGCCCGACCCGACCCGCGGGTATTAAAGCCCGACCCGACCCGAGCCCGACCAATTAACTTGATTTGCAGGCCTGAGCCCGAAGCAAACCCGAAATTTCATATTTTATCTGTGAGGACCTGCGGAGGGGAAGATTATTAAGAGGGCGTCGTTCACGTGCGCAGAGCCAGAGCAGAGCATGCTCTGGCTCTGCGGCTCCTGCTCTGCTCTGGCTCTGGCTCTGCGCACGAATTTAACTGCTAAACAGGAGTCCTGTTTAACATATATTTATTTAAAAAAAGTCAGCGAGAGAGAAGCCTCGGGCTTAAGATCTTACCTGTAGTGATCATGTTGTTTCCTCATCAAAATAGTCAAACACATATTTAACACACACACTTTGCATGTTTAGGATGAGTTTTTCTCTCAAACAGAAAACACTCTGTTCCACCTTGTGATGTCATGTGGTAATACAGGAAGTGCTCCATTGCATTTCTGATCTCCATACATCTTCACTAGAATCATTTGGATTATTTCAACCCTGGAATTTCCAATCTCTTATGTGGTTCTCTGAAAAACCATCACTTCATGACATCACAAGGTACAGAACATTTTGAGCTTTGGAGATGTAGACAAATAAATAATAAAGGATTACTCAAACATGTGTAAATGGAACAAAACACAACTCCAGGTCTGTTTTGGAGCATTATAACATGGTCTAAAAGCTCACAGGAGTCACTTTTGGTAATACAGGATCTTTAAAGTTAGACAAGTGCTTATTATTGTTCAGGTTAAGATCGGACTCCACGAAATGAACAAGTAGGTCAATGTAATGTCCTCACATAGCATGGAAACATAACATGGGTGAGTGCGTGTGTGTGCGGGGCTTTTATGCAACAATCCAGAGGCAGCCACAGATTGAGACTCGCTGAATATGGAAAGAGGGCAACGCGGCGTTCGGCAGCTTAGACTTTGTGATTGGCTGCTAATGTTGCTATCCAGGCTGTGATTGGTGGAGGCGGCGCAGTCCGACATCACGTTGCCGGGACTAAAGCCTTTTGAACTGAGGCAGAGATCTCCCCATACACACATACATGCACACACACACATACACATAAATACATGCATCAAAACACGTTCATCAGAACATATAAAGTCGTTGCTGTGTATCGCCCGAAAACATACGCTGTGGCACTGCTCTGTGGAAAGATGGCGCGGTTCAAATGTTACAGAGACAAGGGACAACTTTCTTAATTTGTGTATTCTCTTTTAAGCCTGGCGCATAGGTGGACGGTGGACAGAATAAATTGGACTTAAGCATGCGTGAAGGCACAGCTAGCGGGCCCCATCCAGCGCTCCGCGCCACATTTGTCAGCAAGATAGATGTTAGCAAGAGCACAGAGGGGATTAGAGCCCTGCACCGTGTACCAAAGCAAAAACATGGATGCATTTAAGTTTGGACAAAGTTTTGGAATAATTTGGGTTCACGTGATATCACAACACCATAGGATCTCTCCATTTCAAATTGGGCTGGAGGATATCATTGCTTTAGAAAGTGGTGCCATTATTCAACCACTGAGATGTGATAGTTTAAGCCATGAGGTTACGTAACATATGTTGGTTTGTGAAACAAAGCAAAAAATACATTGTCAATATTTGTGCATTTTGAACATTTCTTATATGTGAAACTTTAATTATCTGACCATAAAGAACTCCATCAGGTGATCTGATTTGGGCTGTTAAACAAGTCCCTCTCAAATACATTTACAGTCAGAAGCTAGCTAACATTAGCCAACAGTTTCTGAGTTAGTCACTCTCACCTTTTTGTTGAAAATCAAACTCCTGAACAGAACCATGAACACTCGTATTGATCACAGGCTCTTTAATTTCCATTTTATATTTTTTGCAGACATTCTTAAAACTTATATTGCCCAGCGCTGTTGTTTGTTTGTATTGTTATTTGGCCTGATATGTTTGGAATGTTGTTCATAGTGTGCTATCAAGCAAAAGTCTATCTCCATGGTGACACCACCAAGTTGCAATCAGATCTGTGAAGACATTATCAGTGTGAAGCAGCTGTGCATTCAGCATGTGAGGCCTGTGGGACGGAATCATCTATAGTCACAAACATCTAGAAACAATGTAAAACAATTGAATTCAAAAGGCAGAGCTTGGATCTTATTTTAGTGATAAAAAGTGTACAGTTGAAGTCAGTATAGTACATGTTGTGAATAAAACATGGGCCTGTTGAAGAATGGGGGGGTAATGCATGACTCCACCGCTTTGGAGGGTGCACTCCACTCTTGCACTAGGCCCTTCACTGAAGGTCTGGTCCTGGCCTGGTCCTTGCTCAGTCTCTTCATCCTCCCTTTTGCTTTAGGACAGCTCAGGTGCAGTGTCACAGAGCCAAAATGGCGTCCAATGTTTACACTGAAATGAGGTCACGGTGTGCAGGAGAGGCTCCGACACATGGCATGGCATGAGACAGAGAATCACACTGCTAACCATAAGGAGGTCCGAATATGGTCTGGGACAGATCGCAAGATTACTCAGACATGCATGAATGACATCTCAGATCACTTCAGGCATGTTTTTGATGAGAGAACATTCTAACATGTGAAAAAGCTCCCAAAAGTCAATATAACAGCCCTTACCTGTCTAGCCAGAAACATACAGTTTGACAAAACTTTACAAAGTTCTGATTTCTGAGGGTGTGATTGACAGACAAATGAACCAATCAGAGAAATGCACACTCTGTTCCCATCAAAAGCTAACATGGCTGCTTGCATAAAACAACTGGAAAAAACTACACAGAGGACTAAGGAACAGCGTGGATTTTCCCAGCATCAAAAATTGAAGCACCAAACTTTTACTTATCTCAGGTAAAAGAAATTATATATTTAGTTCTGAAAGATGTGTTCCACATTTGAGAGACACATGACAATTTAGCAGCTGTGGTTGGATCGTCTCAAGTTTGGACGGAGGATTTCCACCCTCTTTTGTCCAGTTCCAGGCCCTTTTGGATTCAGACAGAATTTCGAAGGGACTGGCTGGTCAAGCAATAACACCCCCTCTTTAACAACTTTAACACCCAAACTATAAAGACAATTAGAAACCCATTCATGTCCAAAGCCCAACTAACAGTTATGGAACTATCCATCCATCTTCTCCCGATTAATCCGGCTGGGTCGCGGGGGCAGTTTGCTGCCCAATCCTCATAGCACCTGACCCCCTATGAAAACCTCTGCGGGTGGTGAGCCCACAGGAGGTTATTGAACTATTTACGCATAACACTTCCTCCATCGTCATCAGCAGCAGCATCATCAGCAGCAGCAGCATCATCAGCAGCAGCAGCAGCAGCAGCAGCAGCACACACTCCTGATAATCATTACCTCCAAGTGCCAAGTCTGAACCCTCCACTAAATGAGCCAATATATGTTTAATCAAATATGAACCCAAGTGCTTTAAACAAGGCCATTAGTCAAATCCATAATAGATGCTAGCAGTAATTGCGAGTCATTATTGTATTACTGGCTGTGCGTCTTCACCCGTGTGTGTGCTACGCCCATGAATCTTTGATACCTGTTCTCCGGTGCACCCCCTCCTCCCAGCGCACGGGAGGTGACTGAGTGTTACTTGGGCTGGCCCTCGAGGACTACTGGTGCTTCAGGTTCTGCTGAGGAGGGTTATAAAACTCCATAACACCTTCATTAGATAATTTTAACTTGGATAATTTCAGCTCTGGAATTGCCCATCTCTCCTAAACAAAAGGTAAAAAGAGCTGTTAACTTGAAAACTACCACCACATGACATCACAAGGTGGGACTGAGCATTCTGAGCTTTGGAGATTTAGACAAACAGGTGTGAATGACACAAAACACAACTCCAGGCATGTTTTGGAGGAGGTAAGAATATTCCAACATGGCTTAAAGTGCACAAGAGTCAATTTTGTGTAATGTGGGATATTTGAGAGTGAACAGTGTCCTAATTTATGAGTAAGTTGCATTCACATTTTAGAATTTCATAACTATACAGGAGTGGAAAGGTACAACAGAGTACAGATACAACTACACATGTAGAGAGTAATTCCAACTTTCTTTACAGTATGTTGTCAAAAGCATAATAATCAATACTAGAAGTAGGATCAAAACTAGGTACTCATTTGAGTGGGTAGCAATACAAAAATCAACAGACAGAAATGAAACTTTCCTGAATAGCTTTAGAACAACTATCACTTCACCTTCATCCAACTTTGCAAATTTTGCGCCAGCCTCATGTGAACAGGCCCAGAAAACACCAAACTTAAAGACAGTCTACCAAAGAATCCCGACCCACTCTGCACCTCTTTATTTTTTGAAAGCGTGTATATCTAAAGAAACCACAGAGATATGGAGAACATGCAAACTCCAAAAGGTGTGAGTCCTGTGATGTATTCAAGTCTTTCCCCCCCATGCCTCACCTATTGAAAACCTCTGATCTAAAGAACGGCCTTGCTCCCCGAACAACAAACCCCCATTTAAAAAACAGGAATAGTTTTTATGCAGAGCAGACGTGGGTGGAGTATCCAAAAATGTAGTTCAAGTAAAAGTATCATTAATATTACATGAGTAATTTCTTGGACCACTACTTTGTACTACTACATAAGTCAGAGTAAAAATGTATTTAGGAAAAGTACTACTCAAGTGAGAGAAACGTAAAGAGTGACATCTGGTTTATAACGTGAAGTGATTATAATTAGACAAAACTGTGAATGATACACAAGATATTTTCAAAGGACGGCACAATAATGAGATTACATTAGATCTGTAGGAGTGAAACACATATAGTTTCATATTGCCAACACAAAGCCATTGTCACTTGTAGACTTAATCACAGTGGGAAGAGTGACCAAAACTTAACCTCAAGTAAGAGTACTGTACTTCAATAACAATACGACTCAAGTGGGAGTAAAAGTGGGTAGAAAAGTACAATGTTCCCCATTCCATGTTTATTGGTCCTGTGGATGAAACTGAAATGATCAACATAGTCATGAAATGTAAAAATAAGGAATCAACTGATTCTAATTACCGTAAATTCCGGATCACAAGCCGCTACTTATTTTCTACACTTTCAACACTGCGGCGTGTAATATGAAGCGGCTTTTTTATTTTTTTTTTCATCGCGGGAAAAAACATGGACCAATAAAATGAATAAGTAGTTCACTGAGGTCCAATGAAATTGTATGATTAATCACAACTTCCTTATTTCAGTCTTTCTGCTAACCCTCATCAACATGGAGAATACCAGACAAAAAGCATATGATGCAGCTTTTAAACTAAAAGCGATCACTCTGGCAGTTAAAGAAGGAAATCGAGCTGCTGCCCGTAAAATTGGCATAAACGAGTAGATGGTGCGAAGGTGGAGGCTCCAGCAAGAAGAACTGAGCCAGTGTAAAAAGACAACCAAAGCTTTCAGAGGTAACCATAGCAGATGGCCTGAGCTTGAAAACTTTCTGGAGGACTGGGTTAACACGCAAAGAGCAGGCGGCCGCGGTGTTTCCACTGTACAAATCAGACTGAAGGCTAAAGCGATCGCTACCGTGGTTTATTCCCAGAGCGCCAAGGTGTGTATGTGCATGTCGCGTGTGTGTGTCCCAAGTGTGTGAAGGTGTGTAAGTGCCTGTGGCGCGTGTGTGTCCCAAGTGTCACCAGTGAGCAAGTCCGTCCCCAGAGTTCAGCGGGGGACCGCGTCCGCGGCCCATCCCGGAGGCGCTCCAGGTGGCGGGGACGCAGAAGCGAACCCCCCGCCTAGTCTTTGGCCAGCGGTTTATAATATGGTGCGGCTCATATAATTACAAAATTGATTTTTCTTCATAAATCTGAGCATGCGGCTCTTAATAGGGTGCGCGCTGTAGTCCGGAATTTACGGTATTTGGATATGGCACTGATAAAAAAAATTAATCACACCAATTGCAAAACCATTAGCACGTTTATTCAATCTCTCATTTCTAACTGCCGCTACAGATGAAAATAGCAAAAGTCATACCCCTATTTAAATCTGGAAACAAGCATGAATTTACCAACTATAGACCAGAGTCTCTACTACCACAATTCTCAAAAATATTAGAACAACTCTACGACACTAGACTGGAAAAATTCATAGATCAACACAACCTGCTCAGCGACAGTCAGTGCAGATTCCAAACCAGCAGATCAACATCACTCGCTCTCATGGACTCAATCGAAACAATAAGCAATCACATCGATCAGGAGGATAATGGCTGGTATATTCATAGATTTAGAAAAAAGGTGCAATAGACCATCAGTTATTGTTTTTTTTTTTAAATTGAAAGGTATGGAATAAGAGGGATAGCTTTAAATTGGTTAAAAAGTTACTTAGAAAATTGAAGAGTATGTCAAACTGAGGAAACAATGTTCTACATTTGAGGACATTGTGTATGGTCTGCCACAAGGGCCCGTGTTAGGACCTAAATTATTTATTTGATATATTAATGATTTGAGTGTCTACATTGTTTAAAGCAGTGTTATTTGCAGATGACACAAATGCAGACAGTATTCAACAATTATTATCTGATATAACATCTGAAATGAGGCTGCTAAAAATATGGCTTGACACAAATAAATTATCTCTAAATTTGAATAAAACCAAAATAATGTTATTGGGGAACTACAAGGAAGAAAAAATACAGTTACAGATACAAGGCATAAGTATATGACAGGTCAAGGAGAATACATTTTTAGGGGTCATAATTGATGAAAAGATCAACTGGAAAGCCTCCTTTATATACATAACAAAATATCAAAAGTCTTGCAGTATTAAACAGAGCATGTTTTGGATCACAGAGCACTACATATGCTCTATTGTTCACTGGTCTTGCCATATTTTACATATTGTGCAGAAATTTAGGGCAATAACTATAAAACTTGAATAGAGCCATTAATGAAACTCCAAAACAACCTAACCTAACCTAAAACACAGCCATAAGAACTATTTACAATGTCAAATTTCATGACTACACTAATCCATTGTTTATTCATGCCAAATTACTTAAACTAAATGATTTGATGATGTACCAAACTGCGCAAGAGATGTACAAAGCTAAAAGTAAACACTTACCAAAAAAATATCCAACAACTCTTTTTGTGAAAGGGAAGGAGACTATAATATAAGATGCTTTTAAAACTTTAAAGTGCCTCATGTTTGAACAACAAGGAAGACTTTTTGTATGTGTTTGTGGTGAAAATGGAACTAAAACGTCAAATATACATAAAAGTGCAGTTTATATATATTTGTGTTGTACCTCATCAATCTCTAGTTGTGACAGCAGTTGCCGTTTGTGGATGTTGGAACACTGAGCTACGAGTTGTTTGGCCGTTAGCTTGGACTGTGGGTATCGTAGTGACCATTTCTCCCACATCCTGTTCATGTAACCCCTCTGACTACGGTTACTGGAGTAGTAGCTCCAACAGAGCCTGGTTCTCGCATCTCGCCCATTTCCGCCTTGTTCCAGTCGCCCATTTCTCATCAAGGTGTCCTGGTTCCTCGACACCTGACGCAGACCTTGTTTGGCCGGGCGACGTCTGAGCCGGCATCTCGTAAGTTTTATCGCCTCTCATCATTGTATGAGGTGGGCAGTAGCGTAAAGGGTCTTGCCCAAGGACCCACACTGGTTTTGCTCCTAACGCCCTTGGGGAAGGATTCGCACCCGGATCTCCCATGGGAAAGTCCAGTGACTAACCCATTGAGCTAACCAGCCGCTTATGACTAGGCCCAGACTGATGACACTCAGAGAATGTCTCAGACAGTGGGGCGCAGAGGAAGAGGTGCTGGAGGGACCATCATGGCAGGACAAACCCCTACATGGGGCGAACCACCGAAACATAACTGAAGTGGCTGATATCAAGAAATCCTACCAATGGCTGCAGAGGGCTGGTCTGAAGGACACAGAGGCTCATCCTGGAGCACAGGAGCCTTGAGCACCCGAGCAATAGAGGCCCAGATCTACCACACCAGACAAGACCCAAGGTGTAGGCTGTGCAAAGAAGTGCCAGAGACAGTCCAGCACATAACTGCAGGTGTCAGATGCTGCAGGGAAAGTGTACATGGAGCGACATAACCAAGTAGCGGGCATAGTCTGCGGTGACGTCACTTCCGGGTGAGTGAATTCTGTTTGCGAATTCTGTTTGCGAGCTGTTTTGCGAGCACTCTTACTAGCATCTCTCTACTGAATCTGTTAATCCACGAATCCATCTAAACTAGTGCCTGAGTACTTCGTCAAACCATCGAAGTTTATTCAGCACCTAGTGCTCCGTAATTCGTGGTCTAAGCCTCTCCCTCTCTGTAGTTTCAGCTTGTAGTTTCAGCCTGATCTAGCCTAGCCTAGCATCATGGCTAAAACTCTCGCCCCCCTTTCCTGCTCTAGTTGCAACATGTGGAGTGAGAACCCTGGCTTATTTGATAGTGACAGGGATAGTTGCGCACAAGTGCAGCGTAGTGGCAGTCCTCGAGGCCAGGGTTACAGAGTTAGAAACGCGGATCCGCTTCTTTGGAGGCGCTGAAGCCGAGTTATAGTCAAGCAGTAGCAGGGACCGCGGACCGACATTGAGCGTAGCTAGGAGAGTAGCCCCCGGCGCATCCTCGTGCAGCCGGGACCAGACCAGGACAGTTTTGTGACAGTTAGACGAGGCGCAGGGCTATTACCAGGACTTCAGATCAGGGACACATAGCTGAGTGCTGGAGTCCAGGAGACCAGGGACTCAGGGGTGTGAGCTGGGCGCTCCCCTTCCGGAACATGTTCTCCCACCTTAGCTGGACGCGGGACACTCTAGTGATTGGGAGCTCTATAGTCAGGACGTGGAACTGCCTGCAGCTTCCACACGGTGTTACCCTGGAGCCAGACTGGGTGACATCGAGGGAATCTTAGGCTTTTAAAGAGAAGTAAGAACAGGTACCGCCTGATCGTTATACACGCCAGGGGTAACGATACTCGGCGCGGTCAGTCAGAGGTGGTGAAGTTGCAGATAGCGGCAGTTTGTGATTTGGCTAAGTCGATGTCGGAGTCCGTGTACTTTCTGGCCCCTTCCAAATTATGCCATCAGAAATGTTCAGCCGCTTTTCAGCTGTCAACCAGTGGTTGTCCAATTGGTGCCCGCAGAATGGTGTCGTCTTCATAGATAACTGGAGGGCATTTGAGGGGAAGCCCAGGCTTATAATGAGTGACGCATTCTATCCCACCGCTGCTGGGTCCTCCCTCCTAGTGCAGAATATTATGGTTAGTCTTAGATGACCATCAGGTAAGACTAGCACACAGACTAGCTCAGGGAGTGTCAGTGACGCTAGGGAGCAGAGTAGACTAGTGAGGCACTGCTCTGTTAGCGCAGAACAGCTCCAAACAGGCTGAGACTGTGTGTGCGCCACGCACAGGGGCCTCCTCTGAGCCACCCTGCATGAACAATTCTCCCAGACTGGCTGAGGTTGTGTATGTCCCACGCACAAAAAGCACAAACAAAACATACCTAAACTCTGATAGGAAAGATATCAGATCTCCTTAACTCAATAGAAATAAATACATGCATCGCAAATAAACAAAATAAATGTATAAAAAGCACAAATAAAACTCAACTAAAGTCTGATAGGAAAGGCGTCAGGTTTCATAACTTAATAAAAATAAATAATTGTGTTGCAAACAAACAATTTAAGCATGTAAAAGCACAAATAAAAAGTCAACTGAACTCTGATAGGAAAGGCGCCAGATCTCATAACTTAATAAAAATAAATACATGTGTCGCAAATAAACAAAATGATAAGTGTGTAAAATGTGGACTGCTAAACATCAGGTCCCTCTCTTCTAAATCTCTTTTAATAAATGAATTAATTGGCGACTTTAATATTGATCTTCTAGCTTTAACTGAAACATGGCTTCAGGAAAATGATTATGTTAGACTAAACGAATCTACACCTCCAAGTCACGTGAACTTTCAAAGTGCCAGGAGCACTGGTCGAGGTGGCGGTGTGTATCAGCTGTCATTTCTCACCCAGCCTAATTCTCAGCCTCAAATCTAATTATACATTCCGCTCCTTTGAAAGCCTCGCACTATCGACACGTGCACCAACTGGAAAAAACCAAAAGCTGTTATATTTATAACAATCTACCGACCTCCTGGTCCTTATGCCGAGTTTCTGACAGAGTTTTCTGACTTTATTTCAAGTTTAGTTTTGGAATGGGAAAGGATTGTTATAGTTGGAGATTTCAACATTCATGTTGATAACAGCAGTGAGTGCCTCAGCAGTGCTTTTGGTGCTCTCCTGGATGGGATCGGTTTTACCCAGAGTGTGAACAAGCCGACTCACTGTCACAATCACACTCTCGATCTCGTCCTAACTTATGGTATTGAGATTAGTGATTTACTTGTAATTCCTCAAACCCTATACTCTCTGACCATTTTTTAATAACCTTTCAATTGTACTAAAAGACTATCCAGCTCAGCAGGAGAAAACTATAATGAAAAGAACAATATCAGAAAAATCGGTAGCCGAGTTCAAAGAAATAATCGAGCCAGTATTAAATGATATGCCATGTGACATTGAGAACAACTTTAATCCAATTATCATGGATCAGTTTGTGGATAGGACAATGCTCACCTTAAAATCTGCTCTCGATGTTGCAGCTCCGCTTAAAACAGAAAAGCATTAAACCAAGACCTCCGGCTCCTTGGTTTACTCCAGAACTGCGATCACTCAAACAACACGTGAGACGACAGAGAAGCTCTGGCGCCGCTCTCGCTCGAGCAGTCTCTGAAGGCATGGAAGCTCTGCCTGCTCTCTTATAAGGCCGCTTGCAAAAGCACAAACCAGATACTATTCAAACCTAATAGAAGTAAACAAAAGCAACCCCCAGATTTCTGTTCAGCACTGTAGCCAGGCTGACAAACTACTGATACTGCCCCTGAGTCTCTTCTCCTTCAAGTTCAGTTGTGATGACTTTCTTGAATTCTTCGATTACAAAAATTATAACCATTAGAGACAAGATCAACGGCCACTCCAAAAATCAGCCCAGAGCAAATTCAGCAAATCCAGTTTGTAACACCAATATCCCACATAAATCCTCTAATAGAATTAGACAAATTTACTCCTGTCGATGAGGCGGAGATTACCTCAGTCATCATGTCGTCCAAACCATCAACTTGTTTGCTCGACCCTATTCCAGTCAAACTCCTCAAAGAAGCTCTCCACTTAATAATAGGTTCCATCCATAACATAATAAATATGTCATTAGAAAATGGCTTTGTTCCTCAGTCCTTTAAATATGCTGTAATTAAACCGCTTTTGAAAAAACCTAGCTTAAATCCTGATGAACTAGCCAACTACAGACCTATCTCGAATCTTCCATTTCTCTCAAAGATTCTGGAACGAGTTGTGGTGAAACAGCTTTGTCACCATCTGCAGGGCAATAATTTATATGAAAATTTCAGTCTGGTTTCAGAGCTCACCACAGCACAGAAACTGCTCTGCTTAAAGTGACAAATGATTTGCTACTAGCTGCTGATAACGGGCTGGTTTCAGTCCTGGTCCTACTGGACCTCAGTGCAATGCTTGACACCATTGATCACAACATTCTACTGCAGAGGTTAGAATGTGACATAGGTGTCAGAGGGACCGTCCTCAAATGGTTTAAATCCTCTCTATCAGATAGGTACCAGTTTGTTAGTGTAAACCAGTGCACCTCTCCCTGCTCTAAAGTAGCTTGTGGTGTTCCACAAGGATCTGTGCTTGTCCAATCCTGTTTACTCTGTATATGTTGCCATTAGGTAACATTATCAGAAAACATGGCATTAATTTCCACTGCTATGCTGATGACACTCAGCTGTACTTATCAATGAAACCTAATCAGACCGATCAAATCGATAAGCTCAGTGCCTGTGTGAAGGACATCAAAACCTGGATGACCCTGAATTACCTCCTTTTAAACCCTGGAAAAACAGAGGTCATTGTTGTCGGTCCTAAAGGTCAGAGAGATTCTCTGTCAGACCAGATAATCTCACTTGACAATGTGAGTATAGCCTCTAGCTCTACTGTAAAAACCTTGAGTCAGTATTTGACCAAAATCTCTCATTCACAGCTCATATAAACCAAGCCTGTAAAACTGCATATTTTCACCTCAAGTAAACATAACTAAAATCAGAAAAATTTTGCCTAAAAATGATGCTGAAAACTTATCCATGCATTTTGTTACATCCAGACTAGATTACTGTAATTCTCTGCTCACCGCCTGCACTAAAGGTACTTTAAGAAGCTTCCAGTTGGTCCAAAATGCAGCTGCCAGAGTCCTAACAGGAACTAAAAGGCGGATCACATCAGTCCTGTGTTAAAATCACTTCACTGGCTTCCTGTCGAGTTTAGAATTAGATTCAAAGTTCTCCTCCTGACATACAAAGCCTTAAACAATATGGCCCCATCATATCTTCAGGATGCCATTGTCCCCTATCAGCCAAATAGAGCACTTCGCTCTCAGAATGCAGGATTATTAGTGGTCTAGAGTGTCTAAAAGTACAGTGGGGGAGAGCCTTCAGTTACCAAGCTCCTGTGTTATGGAATCAACTCCTGTTGATGTTAAACAGGCACCCACAGTCTCTTTATTTAAGACCAGGCTTAAAACCTTCCTCTTCGGAATAGCTTATGACCAGGTTACTTAGTTGATGTCACTAAGATAAGCTGCCGCAGGAGATAACAAGCTGGGGAAGTGTGGCAACCTGAGCACTGTCCTCTGTTTCCTCCTTTTTCTCATCAGCATCACTCACTATGTTCTCATCTGTAGTTTGTTCATTGCTATTCACATGTTGTCCCTGTCCCACTCCCCCTGAGTAGTGGAACTCTTTCAGACGCCTGATGGCAGCTGGACCTCGCTCCTCCTCTTCGCCTGGCTCCTCCTCCTCGCCTGGCTCCTCCTCCTCGCCCGGCTCCTCCTCCTCGCCCTCTTCTCCTCCTCCTCGCCCGGCTCCTTCCCCACCTGGGTAGCTGTGGTCATACTGAACTGGCCCACGGGCCTGGACATCTATAGCCTGTCCGTCCATGGGAGTGGATCCCTCCTTCACTGTAGTTCTCCCTGAGGTTTCTTCTTTTTCCCCAGACCCCTGGGTTTTTGGAGTTTTTCCTTGCTGAGAAGGAGGGTCTAAGGACAGGGGATGACTGGACAATGTTTCATTTGCTGCTTTACATGAATGTTGTTTATTCCTGTTTTGATATGTCTGTGTGTATGTTTTACTCATCCATATCTTGGAACGCCCTTAGAGGCTGCTGTTGTTGCGATTTTGGGCGCTACAAAATAAATTGAATTGAAAATAAATTGAAATTGAATAGTGTACAGAAACATCTGTGCAGAGTACGGGCTGGAAACCCCAGGATCAAGGTGGGAAACACCTCCAAAGGTTGTGGAGAATGAGCCAAGATCCTGTGGGACTTCAGATACAGACTGACTAAATGGTGATGGCGAACCAACCAGACATCGTGGTTCTGGATAAGCGAGAGAACAAAGCCGTGGTGGTGGACATTGCAATACCGAGCGATGGCAATGTCAGGAAAAAGGAACACGAGAAACTAGAGAAATACCAGGGGCTCAAGGAAGAGCTGGAGAGGCCTGGAAGGTGAAGGCATCACTGGTGCCTGTGGTGATCGGAGCACTCGGGGCCGTGACCCCCAAACTGGATGAGTGGTTGCAGCAGATCCCAGGAAGGACAACAGACATCTCAGTCCAGAAAAGTGCAGTACTGGGAACAGCAAAGATACTGTGCAGAACTCTCAAGCTCCCAGGCCTCTGGTAGAGGACCCGAGCTGATGAGGGTGAGAGACCAACCACCGTGGAAGGTGAGAAACACGTTCTCAATATACTAAAATAAATTTGCTTCACTGAAGAAAGATTGATCATTTAATGAACACAGAAAGGTCAGATTTTGGCAGGACAAAAGTCTTGTCTCCTTGTCATATGATGCACCCAGTCCTAGATTCCAGCCTCACCTGTGATCAGTTACTGATCAATCAATTAGTGGGTGTGTATAAAAAGAACCCCAGCACACCAGACCTTCACATCAACTGCAACTTGACCTCTGACAACCTGCCTAAGATCCACCCTGAGACCAAAGCGTTAATTATCAAGAGGCTGAAGACCAGATCCACTGCTGAGGTGGCTGACACCTTCAATGTGTCTCAGCGCCAAGTACAAAGAATAAGAAAAAGATCTGAAGAGACTGGAGATGTTTTTGACAAGCCCAGGTCCGGCAGCCCCCGCAAAACAACTGCTCGGGAGGACCGTTTGGTGATGTGAAAATCCAAGGCCCCTTTTCCACTGCAGCAGAGCTCCACCAGGCCTGGTCACCTCAAGTCCTTGTGTCAACCAGAACAGTTTGTAGAATTCTGTCTGGAAATGGCCTCCATGGTCGAATCAGTGCACAGAAACCAGCACTAAACAAAAGGCAATTAAAAAACCGTGTGGCATTTGCCAAGGCCCACAGCCTGCTAAAAGGATGGACACTGGAAAAGTGGCAGAAGGTGGATTTCTCAGATGAATCCTCGGTTGAATTACATCACAGCAGCCGCAAATATTGCAGGAGACCTATTGGACCCCGCATGAATCCAAGATTCACCCAGAAAACAGTTAAGTTTGGTGGCGGAAAAATCCTGGTCTGGGGTTCCATCCAGTATGGGGGTGTGCGAGACATTTGCAGGGTGGAAGGAAATATCAATATCCTAAAATATCAAGAAGTATTAGCACCTCTTACATTCCCAACCATAAAAGGGGTCACATTTTGCAGCAGGATGGTGCTCCATCACAAACTTCTATCTCTACATCAAAGTTCCTCAAGGTGAAGAAGATCAAGGTGCTCCAGGACTGGCCCAGTCACCAGACATGAACATCACTGAGCATGTCTGGGGTAGAATGAAAGAGGAAGCATGGAAGGAACAACCAAAGAATCCTGATGAACTCTGGAGGCATGTAAGACGCTTTCTTTGCTATTCCCGATGACTTCATCAACAAACTGTATGAATCATTGTCGAACTGCATGGATGAAGTCCTTCAAGCTCATGGAAGTCATACAAGATATTAAATATGGAGCTCACAGCACCACTACTTAATTCACTGATGTTATGCAACATATTTTTGTATTTGAAGTAAATTATTTGTTAAATTTTCTGTAGGCGACAAAACTTTTGTCTTGCCAAAATCTGACCTTTCTGTGTTCATTAAATGATCAATGTTTCTTCAGTGAAGCAAATTATATTGAGCATAATTTGGGAGGGTTTTAGCTTTCATATAAGACATTTCTAAAACCAATCGATTAATTTAAAGTCAGGTTATAAGCTTTTGTTTCTACAAAATGGATAAGCGACAAGGCTTTTGTCAGGGACTGTATATATACTGTGAGGTCTCATACAGACGCATGACATTCGGACAAACTGTGCTCTCAGTCAGATGCACTAAGTTCTGGAACAGTCTCCCATTATGAGTAAGAGACACTCCAACATTGGCCTCTTTCAAATCACACTTGAAACAGTGGCTACAGGAAAACCAGCCTTGTGGACACTTTTAGTGTATAACTGTCGTTAATGTTTTTATTTTGCTGTTAAATCTGTGATGTCACCTGTCGAGGGACTACAGATGGAAATGAGCATTTTTGCATATAACATTTTTGTTGTTTTTGTTTTGTAATGAAATGCATGTAATGTGCAATTATAGCTCACTGTTCTGTCCACAGTAAAAGCTGTGTTCAGTAAAAGGTTATAAAGATTCATAATATTTCAGTACAGGTTCATAATAATTTAGTAATAAATATGTCATAATTCATCTGTTATTTTTTCATGCAAAGAAAAACGTCATTGTGCTTAGTTTTGGTTTACTTTCATCTTATTTTGAAGGGCCCAGGAAGTGGTCACAATGCATTATGGGTAACAGAAGCAGTATTCAGTCAGAGGAAAAATGTGTTAGCGTTAACCTGCTTGTTCATGTCCAAATCGTTCATCCTGTGTGTAAAATCTTATCTACACCTACGAAAGCAATGGCTGTGAGTACAATATACGTTTGGTGATTTAAAGAAGTTTTATAAGCTCTGTTGTAGAGATCGTTGTTGCACATGTTATTACTAGGAATTAGACCTAGCCCATGATCTTGCTAGCTCAGTAGCACTGTGTATTAGCATAGTAATACCTCTATCCATGTGAATTAACAACCTAATGAGCATATGAAAAGATCGCAGAAATGTAAAGACTTGTTAAAGTAGCAGTTTGTGGTGCTAGTTATTTTCTGAAGCTGCTCTGTTTTGTATTATAAAGCTGATGTACATTTTATTTATGTTTGTTTTCCAGTTTCACTCGAGCTTTTCACGCCACAATTGTAAAGAATTGTAAGCTGTCTTGAAGACCGTATTAAAGGAGTAAGACGCTCAGTCTCCTGGCTCGTGAAAACCGAGTTTGGCTTGCTGTGGATCTGCGTTCACATACAGAGTGTATCTAACACGTAGTGATAACGGTACACTTACAATGTACAGGAAATAGGAAGTCTATATGTTCTTGGTTAATTTGGGACAGTGGAAAAAAGGGGTGGGGTTAAATAACTATTTACTTCCTCCCACTCCTTTTTGGACATTGGTAAACTCTGCGTGACATTTATTTTAGTTTATTGTTACAGTTAAGAAGCATTTCTTTTTTCTATCATATCTATGTATTCACATTATAAGTATGCATGTTCTATGCATTGTTGTCTTTTAAAAGTTACTCCAGTAAATGTATCTGAGCACCACCTGCCTCTGATGCCTGTTCGAAGCATAGACTGCATTGGTTTGTGTGTCCATGGATGGTTGCACCTCAGACACATGAACACAGTGTGGCGTAGACTCAGGCCCACGAGACCCCACACCCCCACACACACACTCATACCCCCACACATGTGCGCACGTCTGGGCTCCCTGCTTCTGTTCCACTGCCCCTCTGACCCAGGGACCACCATGTGAGGGCTCACCGGGGCTGGTGCTGGGCATGAGGAGCTTTGGATGTGGGTATTTGTATACAGATGTGTCCTAGTCCAGATATATGTCCTGTGCATTTGACCCATTCTTCAAAGGGCAGTTGGGGAGCCAGGATCTTGGTCAGGATTACCAGGATTAGTATACTGTGTATTTGGTTGGTGGGAGACAGTATGGGACTTGGGTGACCATCTGTCCCTTTTTTGGTTGTCCTGCAGAGCCATTTAGACCCTGTCTTTTGTCCCAATAAGACAATGTCCCACTTTCATTGATGCCAAATGAACTATACAGAGTGACATTTTGTAACGTATAGACCACTTTATGGGCTTGGCGATATTTGCTTTGTTTAACACTCTACCAACTGAGTAAGTGTCACATGCATTTTGACCACAAAGGAGTAGGTGTGTTCAAATATGGTGGGGAACATTCTCCAGCACAGGGTGATATGCAAACTCTGCTGACAGTGTCTTGTCTCTTACCCTGGGTTGGGTCATGCTTTTCCCAGAAGTGCTCGAGTAAAGTCTCCAGGCTGAGGTCTTTGGGAGAGAAGACCACACGGACCACCTCTGCATGCCCCGTCAGACCTGCACACAGACAGGACCCTGACTGAGAACCAGCTCCTCCAAAATCCTCACCAGACCTTAAATGTAAATCATTTACTCTATGGGATGCACCATCAGTTTGTCTCCATGGAGATGTTACTGCTGACTTAAACATTTCAGCATTATACTTTCTTGAACAATGCAGTATAGAACTTTCTGACAGTGGCACATCATCTGCATGTTTCCACAGAAAGTTAAATGCTCAGTTGGGAGAAACACATTTTATGTCATACTGTGGAGGCATGAGGCGGCCCTACACCAAGCCAAATAAGAGTCAGGTTTGTGGAGATGCAAGCTTGTTCATAGAGCAATAAACAACCAAAATGTGGAGAAAAAATATAGCATACTGTGACTTTATAGAAACAAGCAAATGAAACCACCAGACCAAGTTACAGGTCACATCTGTGGAAAGGCTTTTTTCAAGCTTTTCCTGCAAATCAATATCTCCATGGCAGTGGCAGATTCCCCCACTACAAACATTACAGTGCACCTTTAATTCAAAGGATCAGTCCTGTTTCCTTACATTTCTACCCATTCAACATTTCAACTGTTTTAATTTGAATAGTCAATAGTCACTGCCTCAACAGATTTTCAGCCATTGTCTCACAGAACACAATAGTACTTTCTCCACACCCTCAGTGTGAAACAGCTGTGTGTGAAACAGGAGTCCATTGTGCTTGAATTCAGGGACTCTTTGGCTTTACTGCACAGAGATTCTTTTTGGATGAAGGATTCAGAGGAAGAGGGAGGTAAGAGCGTGTGTGTGTGTGTGTGTGTGTGTGTGTGTGTGTGTGTGTGTGTGTGTGTGTGTGAGTGTGTGAGTGAGTGGGGGATCAGCAGGTTTGGAACGCTGCATGGAAGATGCCAAAAGAATTTAGCAGCTGCCAGGAACCATCTCCTCTCCAGGTGAAACCCACAAAGACAGTGGGGTGTGGGCCTCTCCAGCACAGCGCACATGAATGGATCATGCATGGATCATGTATGGATCATGTATGGATCATGTATGGATGAGAACAGAGGTGCTACTATCATGGCTGCTGCAGACTGCACGCTCCTGTTCAGGCCTCGCCAAAACGCACCTATATGAACTGTTTATAGCCGGCGTAATGAACGAGGTGCGGCGTGGATTTGGTTGGAAACTACACAAAAGTGAATAGCGTTAGCATGTCTCAGGATTTTGCTGTCATATGCAAGTCCAAATATTGTTGGCACCAAGATAATTACTCACAGACTATTTCTGCATGTATGGAGAGCCTGTTATTACAACTTCTACAGAGTTCATTTTGACAACAAAGTTAATTTCAGTTAAAGATCATGACACAGATTTTTTGTTTTAGAAAATGCTTTATCTGTGTTCTGTGGAATTAAAATTAAAACACCTATTTCAAGGTTAGAATACCGCAACATACTGCATTTGGCTAAAGTCACAGCGTGTAACTTATTACGCAAAAATAGACTAAAACAAAAGCAGTTTTTTGAGAGGGGGGTTCTGTTTATTGTGCTGAAATAGGTGGAAAAAACGGCAGCTTTACTGCCAAAATTTAAGATATAAACACTTAAATCTATCAGCAAATTATTTAAAAGTAGCGAAATGATCTGTCCATGCGGTTACCTTAAAATAAAGGACCTCTAGACTAGAATGAAGCAGTCACAAGATGAATAATCTGGTATAAATTTGAAAATCCTGGCCAAGATTTTCCACCAGTGTGGAAGCTTGGATCTACACAAAGCTGACTTCTTTGCTTCTCCTGCTCATTTCCATGGAAATGACTCTGACTATAATCATCTGCTGTGTGGCATAAAAGGTGCCTAATAAATAAAATGTATTATGATTATGATTATTATGATTATTATTATTATTATTATTATGTTTTTTTATTATTATTATTATTATTATTATTATTATTATTACTATTATTATTATTATTATTCCTATTACCATTACTACTACTACTATTAGAGGGAGCTGTTCGCATGTGCGAAAAATTGAAAATCAACGCTGCTTCACTTTGTGGTGAGTATAGCAGTTCCTCATGTCTGACAACCACTCACCATGAATGAGCTGTTGCTTATGACAGCCGCTGTATTAGCAAACTTTTACTGGTAATGCATATAAACGTAGTATCTGCTTTTCGGGTGATGTAGGGAAACCCTGGAGAACAACATGAAGACTCTACACAGAAGAGCCCCACAAGTTTGGACCTTAAAAAGCTTTTGAATGAATCTGCGTATTAGCAGAAATAATAGATCACTGTTGGTCCCCATGTTTAACCTTTTATTATTTCTCCTGTGTAGACAACAGGCTTCATCCAAACACCAAACTACTCCTCTTCTTTCTGTCCTTTAGTTCATCCTCCTGTTCATCTGTCCATCAACACGTTCCCCATCATCTGTCCATCTTCACTCACCACCCTCTCGACCCCCACCCTCTTCTCTCTCTCTCCTCAGCTCTATCACCTTCTCTCCTCTCTTCCTCACTCTTTGGTTTTCCTTGCGTCAACCCTCTTACTCTTCTCTCTCCTTCTCCTATCCATCCATCCGTCTCACCCTGACTTGCCTGTTGACAGCTCTTGGCTTTCTCGCAGCCTCTCTTCTCCTCCGTCATGGCCAGTGGAGCGACGCCTGCTGTCTGTGCACAGTGGACAGGATACCAGCCCCCCTCCTCCTCTCGCCTCCTCTCTCTACCCCTCTCCCTCACCTCACATTTGAGATTCTCTTAAACCATGTCCTCTCATCCATCTCCTGTGTTCGGACCACACAGATGCCGGGTGTGCTGACTGACAGGGTTCATATATTTTGGTGTTTAAGAAAAGTTTGGGTTATGACACGCAGTGGCCTCCATTTATATTGGCACATCTCACAGTTAGTCCAGAATATCTGTAACAATTTAAAAGTGTCATCAGAGTAGAAAGGTAAAGATTTGTGGAGTTCCTACGGTTTTTAGTTCAATAAACACAACCAAAATAAAAAAGGCTTTTATTTTAGTCTATTTTTGGCTACAGCCATGGCTTTAATAAGACGATTCCTAGGATGTGACCTTCTACACTCAGTGGTATGCAGTGTAAATAAATGTGAGGAGATAACACACCCCTGCGGGCCCCGTTTATGAGCACATGTTGCCAGTGTTAGAATGAGAAAAAATATTTTCAAATAAAAGGATGTACATTTAAATCAAGTCACTATTGGATAATCAGATATGGTCAGACAGTGTTTAAAGTAGAGCAGTGAAAAGAACTGTGGCATATGCATGAGGATGCTCCGGGTATTTGTTCATCCAATGTGATGGGCTCCAAACTGTCAGTAACCTCCAAAAACTTTCATTTTGTTTTCTTATGTACATTAACTTCATGGGTTCTTTTTAAAGACAACACTGTAGGTGTATTTATCTTGATTGTCTTTAAAAGAAGACGTTAATGTCAGTAACCTGATTTGAGCCGGTATCAATACTAAGTCCTATTCACAGAAGACAGAAATGAACCTTTCCTGAATAGCTTTAAAATGATCTGTATCTGAACTGTATAAGAGCATACAGTCGTATACTCATGGACCACGATAGAACATGAACGTCTGAGGGATTACACAGATATAAGACCACATGGTAATATAAAACAGTAGCACTAACATTTATTTATTATTTATCGTTATTGAAAAAGGATTCTATTATCCAAAGTTTTTTATTATCATTTAGGTATCAGAATTGGTCATGAGTATCAAGTCTTCTCCTTTGTATCAAAATTGAGTTTGAAATGTTAGTATTTTAGTCCACTCAGACTTAAGCATATGAGGCACAGTTCTTTGAAGCTTTAACAATTCAAGTACCGCTGTGGCACAAATGATGACTAAAAGTGTATAGATTTGTGGGGATGCAACTGGGAGTGTGTGCAACAAACGCAGCATGGCTAACAGGGTTGTTAGTCAGACTGTACCAGACAGGCCCCTCCACCTGGTTCATCTCCCCCCACTGCATCAGCTGTGTCTGCTCAAGTGCACTGTGGTGGATGGAGAAAATAAAACTATGCACCAACTCAGAGAGCCCAAAAAATCCCTAAGTCCCCTAGAGTGCAGTGTCCTGATTTAGTTCTGGTTTACTCTTGATTAAGTGCTAATTTAGTTCTAGTTTACTGTTACCTTAGTCCTGATTTAGTCCTGTTTTTGGTCCTGGTTAAGTCATGCTTAGGGTGACCAGAAGTCCCTATTGACCCGGGACAGTCCCAGTTTTGAGCCCTGTGTCCCCTGTCCCAGAACATTTGTCCAAAACCAGTGATATGTCCCAGTTTTATACAAGAAATGTCCCAGGTGTCCTTATTTTTAACCAATCTGAGCCCTGCCAGTAGTAAAGAGAGACATAAATGATCATTTCTTTGGGTAAAATACAGAAAATACTGCTTAAAAATCCCCAATACGCAAAGAAAACATGACTGTACTGACTTATGTTGGTCATGAATGGGCCGAGTGCAGAACAGTTTTCATTAATTACGCACTCGTTTCACAATTTTATAATTACCAACCACCACAAACCGGGGTGTCCCAGTTTTTTATTTTGAAAATCTGGTCACCTTAGTCATGCTTTAGTCTTGTTGTCTTTAGTCCTTGTTTAATCCTAGTTTAGTCCTGCTGATTAAATTCCTGGTTTAGCTCCAGTCCAGTCTTAGTTTAGATCTATCTTAGTCTTGGTTTAGACCTTAGAGAATCCTGGATTAGTTCTGTTTAATTTATTATTCTGATTAATCCTTTTTTAGTCTTTCATTTGTCTTGATTAAGCCCTTTGTTACATCTCGGTTAGTCTACATTTAGTCTGCGCTTGGGTCATGTTTAGTCCTGGTTGTCTTCTGGAATTGACCTGGTTTGTTACTAGTTTTCTTAGCTTTGTTTAATTTAGATTATTTTTAGTCCTGGTTTGTTCCTTAGATACATCTCGTTTAAACATGCTAAGGTGTGCAATGGTGCGTGATCCAGATTTGCCTTCCATGTCCTAGACTCAAGGAACGAAGCCAGTTTCATAACCATCCGAACCAAAAACGAGAGAAAATCTCTACATCCAGAGCAGTACAGAGCCCAATCCTCACAAGTAGGTCATGGGGGGTGGGGAGGCCCATCTGGAGCCAGCATTCCGAACAGTCGACTGCAGATGAAGGCAGCAAGGAGATGAGGGAGACTCACTAAAAAAATAAAACTGCATTCCAATATGATTTCTCCCTTTCCCCCCTAAGCTTTTTTAACTCTTTATATATTTTTATATTTGAATCAAAATTTGGCAGACGTTGAACTTGAATTCCCCTCGCCAGGTTGAGCAGGGATTGGTGCATGCAGATATCAAAGCTTGGTGAGAAATCAGAGCAGTTACTAAGAGTGTTACCGCTGCCTTCGTGTTGGTGGACTGGTTTTGTTATCTTTTATGGATAGAGGGTTCAAGAGACAAGATCCTACTTCCAAATTTGAAATGGATTTGAGTCCCTCACCAGATCAGACCCTCACTCAACAATCAAGGAAACAGTTTGGTGCTTCTCTGTGAGAGAGTGGGTTCATTAAGTAGAATGAGACATGATGTAAACATGTAATGTAGACAAAGCTGCAAACACCTGCATATTAACTGTCAATCTGTAACACCACCAATAGTTTTACATAGCTTACATGTTGGTTGCATGCATTATGTTTTAAAACTAAATGTCAACAAGAGGGACTGAATGTTCGTATGCATTGGGCTACTTACTGACAGAATTGGGGCTATTGCTCACCATGTTCCTTCTCCCTCACAAGCCGTCGTCGCACTATCCATGTTTGATGTGTTAAAGTCTATTATATTTCCACATTTTAACAATACATTTTTCATAGTCCATCATGAGCCATTCTCAGAGGACCTGAGTCCTCTGTAGTGTAGAACTGTAGTGTCTCATTTTGAAAGGCCATCTTAAGTTTATTTTGACAGCATATACCTCCCGGAGATAAGCCCGGAGATGCTCCATTAATGCTGAAATATTAGAAGTCAAACCTCAGACCTCACAATCGAGCAATGCTTGTTGGACGCACATTGCTGATGTATATTGTCCGACCAATTCTGTCATGTCTCTTTGAAAATCATGGAACATATGAAGCATGTAAACTTTTGCTACTGTGGTGAATAAGCCCGACCTCGTCCTGAACATGTAGATGTGTTGGTTAGTCCTGATTTATTTAGGAGACCAATAACTGCCGTGCAGTCTAAGGGCAAAATTGGAGCATCATCTTACATTACTGTCAATTTTATTTAAATGATTTGTTAATGTAAAAAAAAAAAAAAAAAAAGTAAAAAAGTCCAGATCCCAACAAATGCAGAGACTACTAGATGCATAAAGTATAGTCTGATGTTTGGTATGGTGGACACAGCCCTGCAATAGAGAAGATATTAGATGAAATGTTAGTTTAGTTTTAGGCCAAGTCAGTCCAGACTGACCTGTGCAGACCTCTTCATAGGACGGGTTGGGGGTGTACCCTCCAGCGTAGCCCACCTGGGTGGAGAAAACCCCGGGCAGGCGCCAGAACAGACGCTCCGCTCCCCAGAAGCAGCCCATGCCTGGAAGCAAAGCCCACACAGACAGACTGGTATACAACGATGTACACACAACTGGTTCATTTAAGGGTTTGTTTGGGGTCATGGGTTAGATCCAGTTTAGTGGGTTTAGACTTAGTTTAGTGCTGGTTTAGTCTGGTTTATAAGTATGTAACTTGGTCTTAGTTCTGCTTTATTCCAGGTTAAGCAGCAATGACATACGGGCCAAATGCAAAAGACAAATTTCCCTAGGGTTACAATAAAGAGTACCTTAATCATAACTTGCAAAAATGGGGCTCATCCATTCATCAGTTGCTTTCTCTGGGTTAAAACTGGTTTAGTTTGGGTTTAGTGCTGGTTAAGCCTGGTTTAGTTAACAGACCACTACCAAAAGCTAAAGTCTGATTTCATAGTTTTGTACGTGGTAATAAGGCTGTAGACCAGAAGCCCAAACATGGAGCTGCCCCATGGCGGACAACGCCTTAAGTTCTCCTCCTTAAAGCTTTGCTCATCTTTTTGACATGTTTTTACAGCTGTAGCTCAATCTGACCATTTTTCAAAAATCTACACATCTGCATTTTATAGTCAGTGCATTTTTGACTAATTGCCTTATTCCGACAGTGCTACTCAGACCTAACAGACACTAAGAAAGTGCCCCCGCTCCTCTTTCGAGGATACAGCGTTCTTCAGACTGTCTGGTTCTGTGACCTCCGTCTCAAAAAGTTTGATTCTTCAGATTCAACAGCCTGAGGTCTTCGAACTACAGCGAAACCGCCCGAAGGACCACACCGAACGGACATCTCCACTCTACTGGTCGTATGCACATTGTCACAGAAAAGGCTTATCAATGCAAACCCAACACATAACTTCAGATCATTCTGAAGACCTTTGTACAATTCTTTTGTCCACATCAGCCTCATTTTACTCATTCTAAACTCATTTGCATAATTTAATATTTAAATGCTGTTTAACTTGGTCAATAAATAATCATAACCCACAGTTTTACTCGATCAATGTGATGTTTTTACTTCAGATTCTGATCCCTGTCATGTCAAAGAACTTAACGAACCTTCAGATTAAAATGTTTAATTAATTAATTAATTAATTAATTAACATAAATAATTGATTATATTGTTGGTAATATTTTCTCAACATTAGTTGAGTGTCGCCCCAAACTCTTAATTCTAGTAAAGTCAGAACCACAAAGGCCACGTGGAGCTGCTGAGCTCAGAATAATCAAATTCCAATCAATCCAACTCAGTTACCACATTAAGTATAGGAACCATCCAATACTCAAAGAACAACCCAAATTCTCTTAACTATTTTAATGCCCCTGCGTGAAAACACTACACAAACAACACACTAACAACATGCAAACAACACACCAACAACACACCAACAACACACTAACAACATGCAAACAACACACCAACAACACACAAAGAACACATAAACAAAACACCACCACACCAACACACAAACGACATGCAAACAACACACTAACAACATGCAAACAACACACAAAGAACACATAAACAAAACAACACCCCACCAACACAAACGACATGCAAACAAACCACAAACAACACAACACTAACAACGCACAAACTACACACATACAACACACTAACAACGCACAAACACACACAAACACCACACCAACAACACACAAACACAACACCGCACAAACAACACAACACCGCACAAACAACACACAAACAACACACTAACGCACAAACTACACACATACAACACACTAACAACACACAAAGAACACATAAACAAAACAACACCCCACCAACACACAAACGACATGCAAACAAACCACAAACACAACACTAACAACGCACAAACTACACACAAACAACACAACACTAACAACATGCAAACACTACACAAACAACACACTAACAACACACTAACAACATGCCAAACAACACCCCACCAACACACAAACGACATGCAAACAAACCACAAACAACAACACTAACAACGCACAAACTACACACAAACAACACACTAACAACGCACAAACTACACACAAACAACACAACACTAACAACATGCAAACACTACACAAACAACACACTAACAACACACTAACAACATGCAAACACTACACAAACAACACACTAACAACATGCAAACAACACCCCACCAACACACAAACGACATGCAAACAAACCACAAACACAACACTAACAACGCACAAACTACACACAAACAACACACTAACGCACAAACTACACACATACAACACACTAACAACGCACAAACACACACAAACACCACACCAACACACCATCAACACAACAACACATCAACAACACACCAACAACACACAAACACAACACCGCAGAAACAACACAACAACAACACACAAACTACACACATACAACACACCAACACATCAACAACACACCAACAACACACAAACGACATGCAAACAAACCACAAACAACACAACACTAACAACGCACAAACTACACACAAACAACACACTAACGCACAAACTACACACATACAACACACTAACAACGCACAAACACACACAAACACCACACCAACACACCATCAACAACACACCAACAACACACAAACACAACACCGCAGAAACAACACAACAACAACACACAAACTACACACATACAACACACCAACACATCAACAACACACCAACAACACACAAACGACATGCAAACAAACCACAAACAACACAACACTAACAACGCACAAACTACACACAAACAACACACTAACAACGCACAAACACACACAAACACCACACCAACACACCATCAACACAACAACACATCAACAACACACCAACAACACACAAACACAACACCGCAGAAACAACACAACAACAACACACAAACGACATGCAAACAAACCACAAACAACACAACACTAACACTGCACCAACACCACACTAACACCACACAAACACCACACCATTGTGTGTTGTGAAGTGCAGACTGAAGTGTGTGATCTGCTCTCACCAAACATGATGGTGTGCAGGCCTGGAGGGAAGGGCTCCACTGTGGGGTTCCCGTTGACCACATGTTTGTCTGTGGAGAGAAGTTGCTGTCAGATACTGTAAGAGACAGAATCGGCTCCAGGGGCCCATTGTAGGGACCAGTATTTAGCTCCAATACCATTTATTTGGGATCTAACAGCGATACTTGGCCTCAGTGTACCTCAGTGTACAGTGTAATTATACCGAAACCAGTCCGATACCAGATAGTGTGAACTGTGAAGTAGTAGAATAAGGGCGACTCAATCTTGTTACAGTACGAGAACAAAGGCCGCGTTAGTACTAAATGTAGTGAGTGGCTTGGAGCAGACAGGTACAGTAAGACCATATATATGTATAAATAATAATACAAAATGAATAACAAAGATCCAAAAATGCGGCATGGTGGCCGAGTGGCTAATGCTTATGTCTCACAGCAAGAAGGTTGTGGGTTCGATGCCCGGGTCGCCCGGGCCTTTTTGTGTGGAGTTTGCATGTTCTCCCCATGTCTGGATGGACTCAAAACATGCAACACCCCTATGAACTAACATCAAGGACCATGATTAATTTAACAAATGTAATATAGTTAAGATTGCAATGTAACTCAGCAGTAATACCATAATCTGGAAGAGTCCAAGAACAGCAAAAAATAACTTCATGAGACAAGCAGACTGGCAGGAAGTTCTGCAGAGGTGTTTTTGAGGAGACAGCAGCATTATAACATGGCCTAACGCTCACTTACATTTTACATACTATACCTTTAATGAGAATAGATTTGAAAATAATCAGGCTAAACATTTACTCTATATTGTTTTGGTGTGTGTGTGTGTGTGTGTGTGTGTGCTTGTGTGTGTGTGTGCTCGTGTGTGTGTGTGTGTGTGTGTGTGTGTGTGTGTGTGTGTGTGTGTGTGTGTGTGTGTGTGTGTGTGTGTGTGTGTGTGTGTGTGTGTGTGTGTGCGTGTGTGTGTGTGTGTGTGTGTGTTGCATCATCTACCACAGATGTGAGGAGGGATTAGGCCTTAAGAGGACTGAGGGGACTTAGGGTGCAAATCTGTGCTAAACATTGCAAAGGCTTTGTACACGATGACCACTAATGTGCAGTGTGGAAGTGTGTCCAAGAGCCCTACAGCAGCAGAGAGACGAGGGCCCTGGCCATGAGAGTCTGGAGCAGTCAGCTACAGTCTGTGGGATTCCTGCATTCAGTAGGACTGTGATTTACTGTAGTTAAAGAAGGGGTATTTTACTTCTCTGGGGTATTACCTGCACATATAACACATTTACATTACTATGTTAGCTTTTATTGTTTTGAAAATGCTACTAGTATGTTTACTGAAAACATATTAACATATTTTTTAAGTTTCAGTTTAATTTTTGATCCTGTAAGGCTCACCTCTCTGTGCTCCAGTGCTAAATCACTCCCCCTTCAGAGAGCTATCGCAACACAATCAGCATGCATCCCGCTAATGGGACTACTGCACTTCGGGTCAGGTTTGTCAAGTTACTGTGTACAGTTTTGCATATTTAGGGATAATTGTGGTGTGGTAACATGGGTGAGGAGGACTTATGGGCACAGCTTTAGACTGAACACAGAAGTGCAGGTGTGTGAGTATGAAAAGCACAGTCCTCCTTCAGTGTGCCACTGATACAAAAACTCAAGAGCAGATTTAAACCACAAAAACTTCTAAATCTACATTATTAAAAAAAATATGAGCTGCAAAATATAAACAGCCGAGTGAAACACTTTAGAACTTAGTTTAAATCTGCATTGAGTCATAGAAGTTATTAATTTCTTTTACAGCTCAAATCTTATCACATAGCCAAAAAATTACCAAAAATGCCTCAGAAGTGCAAGGAAAAAGTACTCATGATAAATACTGACCCTACAAATATTGTTCCAGCTTTCATATATTGAACACATAGACCAAATATATGAGTGGACTAAGTGAGTGTGTTTAGCGCTGCTCAAATGAGGCTCGCGATGCCACGGTTACAGGAGTGAATCTGGAGCGAGGCTCCATGTTATGAATAGCATTTTTTTTCATTCAAAATAGCAGAAAAAAAAAATTCAGGATAATGTAGGATTCATCCGAACTTTTTAAGACCAAAATGACGAGGCCACAGCAGCAGGTACAGACAGAGGGATGATAAGATCTCACTGTAAGTCAGTGGGAAAAAGGGAGAGGAGGAGCCGGAAGAGCCTCCTGGAGCACTTCCTGTTTGGCAGGCAGCGGCTAAAAGGTTAGCTATGCCCACTCGTGCCAACTTCAGTGTGGTCTCGTAGTGCACCCCCACCCCATTAAGGGTGACAAAAAGTCACCCTAAATAGGCCTACTACTTATTACATACTACTACCGGTACTACTACTACTACCGGTACTACTACCGGTACTACTACTACTACTACCGGTACTACTACCGGTACTACTACTACTACTACCGGTACTACTACTACTACTACCGGTACTACTACCGGTACTACTACTACTACCGGTACTACTACTACTACTACTACTACTACTACTACTACTACTACTACTACTACCACTACTACTACATACTATTAATACTACTACTTCTACTACATATTGACCATTTAGAATGAAATAATTGTGTGCATTACTTAGCTCAGTAGCTGAGTTTGCCTCCATGAAATGAGCGACCTGTACTGTAAAAGTAACGGGCTGGTGTCTGCGAGCTCTGCTGTCTGATTATTTAGGCTAAACGTGGCAGAAACTGAACCTGGATTTACCATATTTTTCGGACTATAGAGCGCACCGGTAAATAAGCCGCATCCACTATTTTTAAGCATGAGCATTAACATCCGAGATAAGACTGAAAATGAAACTAATCCAAGAATCCCTCACTGCATTTCAGCGCATGTTTGTAGCAGTCTGCACAGGTTTTACACAGAACCCATGCATACAGAGGGGCAGAGGGCCTTACATTACCTACAGCTGCAATGTGATGAAAGATTCACACTGGTACAGACCTCATACATGTTGTATGGGCCTGGCCTGCTGCCTCTGCATGACCCGCATCTGCTCCTCTCATCTGCAGCTTTTCACTTTGCACCAGCCCTCCACACGCATGTACTGTGTACTGTCATTAACACTACAACAGCTGACATAGCGTTTGATCACAAACTAGAATTGATTGTTGCTTCAATACATTTTAAGTGGTGTCGACAGAATGAGTTTGGAAAAGCCTCTCTGCACAAAAAGAAAATACTGCATAGAAAAGCCATAAATGTATACTAGTATATGTGTCACTTAAAGCCCTGCAAGTGTACTTCTTTTGGCTGTTCTCTTCCATGGTGTGGCAGAAAACGTATCTTCATGGAGAATATACTGCATGGTTTGAACTTTCTGTTTCCCGGGAATCATGCATTTGTATTTATTTATTTATTTTAAAAGTGTGGTTATTTGTACAACAGTTTTTTATTTGTCATTTTAGCTGCAAAGTTTACTAGTCACTTCTAAAAGCCTTGTAGTCCCCGTTCGTACCTATTCCATTCTTTGACCTGCAGGTTTTGGGGCAAAAATGATTTAAATGTGGCAGTTAAACTTAAGTGTGCTCGGATTTTCCTGTGCTTAGTAAATGCATGTAAACGAAGTGACAGAGAGGTCCCTGTCACAGCCTCCACCACACGCACTATCCAACCAGCAGAGTGACCAACCAGCTCCCTCCCATCTGCCATCTGTACTCACTCACTTTATCTGCTACAAACGTGTGAACAGAAAGAGGAGAGGGGCCTAAACACACTAACAGAAGAAGGGCCGCAGTGAAAAGAAACAGATGACTAAGGGAGGAGTGGGCCACAGAAGCAGGTCTGCGTGGAGGCTTTCAGAACAAGGTGCCTTCAGGCGGTGGAGGAGAAAAGAGCACTCTGAGCACTCAGACCAGAGCACAGACTCACTTCAAAGGCTCAAGCACTTTCAACTCACACCAACTGTGAACACACAAGCACAAGTCAGGGCCATATTAGGACATGTCAAGAACAAAATGTGGTATTCACTTTATAATAACACCACCATATACACATAAGCCTTAATGAAGCATGAAGAAAGACTTAACTGTTAAAGAGGGGGTACAACACTGCTAACACATAATACATTTAGATCACCATGTTACCGTGTCATCACAATGTGATATTCACCAAAAACAATGTACCAACATGTTGAATATGTTTGTGGGCTGAGTTTTAAACAGGTTTGTACTGCTAGCTGTAAAAAAGATTTCAATAGGGCCCAGGAGAGATCGCTAGATTACTCAAACATGCATGGACGACATCTAAAACCTCATTTTTGATGAGGGAACAACAATATAACATGGCAGAAAGCTAGAAAAAGGTTGTTTTTGCACAATACCCCCTCTTGAATAATTGGTCATGGTTTAGTCAATAATTAAAGCAAGACTATGCAACTTTTTGGAGGTGGTACTTCGGAGTATTCTCCATGGAAATTTAGATGTTTCAAGCCATACTGTGAAAGATTATAGTCAAGGAACAGCATGTGCATGGAACAGGCCAAGAGTCAGGTTTGTGGCAATACAAACTCACTCACACTGAGCCAATCCAAATGAACCAAATCTTTCACAGTTCACATCCCAGTTAAGAGCTGAGCTGAAGTGACCGGGTTGTACTTTCAGATTTTCAGACACAGTCCAGTCTGTAGGGGCTTTTGTCTCTAAGACCCGGCTCTCCAGTCTTCCCCGTACATCTGAACATTTGGGCCTGTATCTTCTTAACTTCTTAGTTAATAGGATTTCCATTTTGAGGGGATGTGGCTGAGAAGTGGAACCTGCCGCAGAATGACAGTAACTGCAGATTTGCACATTGTTCTAGTCTTTAGCACAGACGCTAATTACACAAAACCTAATCAGGTTTCCATAAGGTTAAGCTGGAAGCTTTCTGCAGATTTGGCTCACTATGCAATTGCAGTCCTTGGTTCTCCAAATTTAAAAGATGTTCTATGAATAATAATAATGCATCAGTTTTATACAGCGCTTTTCAGGACACTCAAAGACGCTTTACAGAGCATTATTCATTCACCCCAGACCCGGTGGTGGTAAACTACTATTGTAGCCACAGCTGCCCTGGGGCAGACTGACGGAAGCGAGGCTGCCAATCTGCGCCATCGGCCCCTCCGACCACCATCAACACTCACACACACACCACTTTTATACTAGGCAATGTGGGTGAAGTGTCTTGCCTAAGGACACTACGACTGTTTTTGCCACTGGCCCCACTGTGGCACCTGGAATTCCCAGTGGTCTCCCATCCAAGTACTAACCAGGCCCTGCTGAGCTTCTGAGATCTGATGGGATCAGGCTTTGACGAACCGGTATGAATGTTGTGTGTGTAAGTGTTGGTGGTGGTTGGAGGGTCCGATGGTGCAGATTGACAGCGTCACTTCCATCAGTCTGCCCCAGGGCAGCTGTGGCTACAGTAGTAGTTTACCACTATGCACTAAGCCCTTTGGGTGTCTTGAAAGGTCCTGTATAAACCCACACATTTGAGCGATTTTTTTACCCCACAAATATTGATATTTTATAACAAGCTTTTATGGTAGAAATGTTATTCTAAGCATAACAGGGACTGCTCTGCCCTCTGAAAGTTCTCATCATAGGGAATAATAATTCATAATTAGGATGCTCATAATGCATTGGTAAGTGATGAATAAACCATTTCAAACGAACTAGTTATGTTTTTCACATTTTTAAAAATCAGCTTCAGCTCCGTTTAGTTTTCTCGATCAGTTTTTTCGTTTACAAAAGTATACCCTAACATCCCTTAGTAACTCCCTTCTGCTGACCTCAGTTACTGTAGATGCCTGCACCGCTGCCCCCAGACCAGGGCTCTACAGTGCGCCCATTTCACTCGCATTTGCGAGTAAATATTTCGTCGTGCGAACGAGGAAAATAAAACAGTCGCACCAGTGCGAGTGCTTCTGCAGCCACAATAAGGAGAGCTGTGCACAGACGTAACGTGACAAGTTAAACGTTCTAAATGTGTCAAACATTAGGGGCGCAGTCACAGTAGGACTTTAGAATCGTGCCCAAGCCTGGATCGCCCCTAAAGCGCCTCACGCTTGCCCAGCGCGATCGCAACCGAACCATGCCCGGGCACGACACCTCCGACCGCACACGACTCCAGCATACGAGCTCCACGTGTGCGCCGATATCACTCATACGAACAAACTCCGCTTCAAAACACCCACGCCCCCTTAAACGAGGAGCGCCCCGCAGCAGGACCCACACCTGTTCCAGCATTCAGTAGATTCCCCTGTGCCGCTGGACTTCCAGCTCCGCTAAAGCGAGAGTTTTGTCTTGGTCTTGTCTCGGACTCAAGGTCTGAATAATGAGTGCGGTCATTTTTCATTATGGCCGCTGCGATCGGCAATAAACTTGTACCTTGTGCGGGACCGGTGAGCTGGAGCCCGCGGACACGCGTGCGGCACCGCCAGCGCGCGGCTTGTACATAGCGCGCACCCTCATGTACCAGTGTGTATCACAGGGCAGGTGAAACATCCCACCTGTCCATCCGCCTCGTCAAATACGCCAATACTAATTTTATGTCCGTGTCCGCACAGAGCAGAGCTACAGCACAGAGCAGGTGATATGTGGGCAGAAGTTTGCCTAAGAAAATGCCAAATAAATCTGTTTGTCACAATGTACGTTTTGTTTGGTAAATGTGCAGAGGCTAAAAAACACTTTAAAACCAGTAAGAGAATGTAACTCCAGTTATGAATTTGAAAATGCAGGTTTAAAAATTCTACACACTTTGAAGCAGTTTTGTGCCAGTGGAAGTTTTCTTAAAGAAGAGGTTCTTAAACTGTGGGGGAAGGTCCAAAAAGGGCCACAGAGTGTTCAAGTGCAGTACAGTTTGGTTTATTTTAAGTCTAAATAATAATCAGATAAAATGAAGATATATTTATAAAAACATTGCGATCATGCAGGAAAAGTACAGTCATAATGCTTTTGTTTTTTGTATTAAATTTATTCAGTGTTGGTGTTGGTGTGTGCAAGTTCTGCACTGTAATAATCGTTCAAAACGAAAACCTATTTGTGCCCCCATATTTTTTTCTGTGCTCCTAAAATTTTTAACTTAGGGGCACGTGTGCTCCTGAAAAAAAAAGTTAGCGTAGAGCCCTGCCCCAGACCCACCTCAGCTGTGGGCTGTCTGCCATGCACGCCTGGCACCGATCCAGACAGTGCCAGGCTGCTTCTTTTCAGCATGTCCACCCCCTGCCAGCCCTGCGCCCACCCAACCCACACACTCAACACTGAATACCCACACTCCACAGTCCAACACCAGACTACAAAACACCAAGGAGCCTCTGCCTACAAAGAGACTGACGGGGACACATTTCTGAAAAGGTCTCCGCTCCGTCTTGGAACAGATATGGGCGTGATTTCAGCGTGCCGCCATTGTTTTTGAAGGATATCTGAAAACCGCAATGCTGCTATAGATCTCAATAGGACCGCTGTGGAATACTTTGGTCATTTTTCGCATTGGACTGGACTAGAACCAAAAGATGGGACTGCGCTATATGGCGAACTACTTTAGCTTTGTTGTTTTGTTTGCTAGCCCGTGGAGCATTGGTGCCCACTCACAGGTTTAGCAGGAGGTTGTATTGCCGGATGCTCAAGCCTGAAACGTGTCCAAAAATGCAGTGTTTACCTCTTCTCCCTGGCTCCTCCCGCGTGTTAGCCCGAGTTAGCTTCACACAAGTTGGCAGCGCGTCAGGCACGAGGCAGAGGAGGCTGGTGCTTTATACTGGTGCCAGCTTCGCTTTGCTGCCGAGAGGACGGGGGGAGGAGGGGCAGGGGCCCTCGGATGGGCTAAACATGGAGAGATAGGGAGTTTGAGGGGTAAAGAAAAGGGTCCAGTTTTAAAGGGCCTATAGTGCACAAAACTGACTCTTGTTAGCTTGAAGCCATGTAAGAATGATGTTACCACCTCAGAAAAAGACCTGGAGTTGTGTTTGGTCGCATTCACACGTTTGAGTAACCTGTCTTCATCTCCAAATCTTAAAATGCTCTGTACCACCATATGATGTCATGAAATGGGAGTTTTCAAGTGAACAGCTCCCTTTACTTTTAGTTCAGTTGAGATTGCCAATTCCAGGGCTGAAATCAAATGATTGTAGAGAAGGTGTGTGGAGTTTAAACACAGTGGAGTACTTCTTATGACATCACAAGGTGGAGCAGAGTGTTTCCTGTTGGAGAGACAAGCTCAGTCTTCATATGCAGGATTTGTATTGTTAGAGATGATCATAAAATAATGTAATTTGTGTGTGTTTTAAATGTATCTAGTATGAAGAATGTAACTCTGTGAGTCAAAATTATAGCTGCACAATCAGGGCTCTACAGTGCGCCCATTTCACTCGCATTTGCGAGTAAATATTTCGTCGTGCGAACGAGGAAAATAAAACAGTCGCACCAGTGCGAGTGCTTCTGCAGCCACAGTAAGGAGAACTGCGCACAGACGTAACGTGACAAGTTAAATGTTCTAAATGTATCAAACATTAGGGGCAAACTCACACTAGGACTTCAGAATCGTGCCCAAGCCTGGATCGCCCCTAAAGCGCCAAGACGCTTCCCAGCGCAGCGCTGACCCCAGCGTCTGAGCTCCGCATGTGGCCGATATCACTCATACGAACAAACTCCGCTTCAAAACACATCCACGCCCCTTCAACGAGGCACCCGCAGCAGGACCCCCACCTGTCCCACCACTCAGTAAACACCCCCACGCCGCTGGACTTCCTTCTCAGCTAAAGCGAGAGCTTTGTCTTGGTCTTGTCTCGAGCGCATTTGGACTCGGTCTTATCACGGACTCAAGGTCTGAATACTGAGTGTGATCATATTTCATTACGGCCGCTGCAATAAACTTGTACCGGTGTGCGTGACCACGCGGGACGTCTCTCTGCGGCCTGTGCACTGGAGCCCGCAGACACTGTGCGGCCCGTCAGCACAGACTCCGCAGCGGAAGCATCCACAGCGCACCCTTGTGTACCAACGTGCGTCACAGGGCAGATATCCCTACCTGTCCTTCCGCCTCACGTCAAATGCGCCAATACTAATTTTCTGTCAGTGTCCGCACAGAGCAGACCCACAGCACAGAGCAGGTGATATGTGGGCTGAAGTTTGCCTAATGTGCGTTTAGTTTGGTAAATGTGCAGAGGCTAAAAACCACTGTAAAACCAGTAAGAGAAAGTAACTTCACCTAGGAATTTGAAAATACAGGTTTAAAAATCTTACCTATGTTTTTCACTTTGAAGCAGTTTTGTGTAGGGTAAATTCAGGTTGAGTGGGACATCAGGTTGAGTGGGACACTTAAGATTATCAGTCATTTAAAGGGTTAATTTTTTTTGGCCAATCACAGCTGTTGTTACTGGGTTATAGCTTAATGTCCAGTGGACATGAAACAAGCATTTTGATTGGTCTGACATTAAAGGGGCGGTCCTTTTGTTATTATTTGAAATGTGAGACCTTTGAAACCTCATGGTAAGACACTGTACATTTCTATATGTGTTTCAAACTACTAAGGTTGATAGCTCTGTCCTTTATGATGTAACAATACATGTTTTGGCTTTTGATGCACCATAGTGTCAGTGTGCTTACAAATTACTATGAATTTGAGTGAAACTGAATGTAATATTTATGAAAATTACAATTTTAGCACTGTCCCACTCAACCTGACAGGGTTAGATAGAGTGGGACAGGGTGTTTCAGGTTGAGTGGGACAGTGCTACTCTTCATGTTAGTATGTACAAAAGAGCAAATTTCCCCCAAAATATGAAAACTATGACATTTATTAATAAATATAACAACATTTTTTGTGAGTCTTTATTGTGGTGAGTAAAGAATAATGGGCCTAAATGTGAAATTTACAGAATTTACAGTAAGGGACATCAATCAAAATGGTTAAGAGAAGAGACAGGCTGTCAGAGAGAGGAGAGGAGAAGAGAAAGAAGAGAGGGAAAAAGCATTCTAGGAAGGGAAGGAAGTTAAATCAATGGAAAGAAGACAGGATGGCAGGGGCAATTGATGAGTACAACAGGCAGGTGGCTGAGGGAAAAGAACCAATGCTGAGGTTCCTAGCAAGGGCATGGAATGTCCCAAAATCGACCTTACAACGGCGAGTGAAAGGGATGGTGAAAGGTGCCAGCCATTTGTCAGGTAAAGCCCCCTTGCTCTCAAAAGAGGCAGAGAGTGAGTTGGCGAGTCTAGTACAGCTGCTGGCTGAAAGGGGGTTCCCGCTAGAGGCCGGAGACATACGCCGAATTGCTTTTCAATATGCAAAATTGAATGGCATCGTAGGCTTTTCGGAGGAGAAGCAGAAGGCGGGGCATTATTGGTTTGAGGGATTTCTGAAAAGAAATCCCTTGATCAGCCTCCGAAAACCAGAGGCCCTGTCTGCTGCCAGTCAGCCACCCACCTCCACCATCATCCCAAGGCCATCCACAGCTCTCTTGCCTGGGCCATCCACATCCACCTTCATGCCAAAGCCACCCCCTGCCTTCATACCAGGCACAGCCACCTCCACCATCATCCCAAGGCCATCCACAGCTCTCATGCCTGGGCCATCCACATCCACCTTCATGCCAAAGCCACCCCCTGCCTTCATACCAGGCACAGCCACCTCCACCATCTTCCACAGGCCATCCACTCCATCGACTGCCTGCATACCTGGGCCATTAACCTCCACCTTCATACCCAGGCTATCCACGCTATCCACTGCCAGAAAGCCTGGGCCATCCACATCCACCATCATATCCCCGCCAGCTGATGATCTCATGCCTGGGCCATCCACCTCTGCTTCCGGCTGGCCACCCAGTCTCATATCCGGGCCATCTGCATCTGCTGTGAAGTTTGCAGATATAATCAATCTCCCCACAAGGGAACGGGGAAAAAAGAGGAAGGTGGCGAGGCCACCCACATTCCACCTAACAAGCCCTCAACACTTTGATTTTATTGAGGCCAAAGACAAGAAGAAGAAAAAAAAGCCCCAAAATGTGCGTCAGAAAAAAGGTCGCACCCCTCTTTTGCAGAGAGTACAGGAAAGTGGCTCCTGTACTGTCTGCAAGGGGGTGTATGGAGATGCAGGGGACCAGAAAGCAATGGAGGAATGGGTGGCCTGCTGTAAATGTGTGAGGTGGTTTCATGAATCATGCGCTGAAATGGATGGAGTGCTTGATGATGATGAATTTTTGTGCCGTGAATGTGTGTGAGTGTTTGACTTTGTGTGTGTGTGTGTGTGTGTGTGTGTGTGTGTGTGTGTGTAGTGGGGGGGGGTAATACTATGTTCCTTGTTTTATGTTTGCAGCATTTGTGTTAATGTTTGTTGTTTTTTCAATTGTTCTGGTTTACACTCCGTTTACGTTCTTATTTCAGAGCCCTCAATATAAATTTGCTGTTTGTTTGTTAAATGTTTGTTTGACCACAGTTTCTTGTTAATAAATGTTCTTGTGATTTAAACATGAAGAAATGCATGTCTCCTTGATATGTAGTCATCACATACAGTAGGCCTACTGTCCCACTTAACCTAACAAAGTGTCCCACTCAACCTGAATAATTCAGATTCGCTGAAGGGTTGGCTGCTTGTGTTTAAAGATGTGTCAGATTCTTAAACAATTATTAACTAAATTAATTTACCAATAGATATCTTCATTACAACCTATTTGAAGAAGATATACACTCATTTGAATCATTGTTATGGATTATGGTAGTGTAATCAGCATTTTATTAAAAAGTGTCCCACTTTACCTGAATTTACCCTAAAGTGCCAGTGGAAGTTCTCTTAAAGAAGAGGTTCTTAAACTGTGGGTGAAGGTCCAAAAAGGGCCACAGAGTGTTTCAGTGCAGTACAGTTTGTTTGGCTTATTTTAAGTCTAAATATTAATCAGATAAAATGAAGATATATTTATAAAACACTGCGATCATGCAGGAAAAGTACAGTCATAATAATTCTTTTGTTTTTTGTATTAAATTAATTCAAATAAGTTGGTGTGCGCAAGTTCTGCACTGTAATAATCGTTGGAAATGAAAACCTATTTGTGCCCCCATTTTTTTTTCTGTGCTCCTAAAATTTTTAACTTAGGGGCACATGTGCTCCTGAAAAAAAAAGTTAGCGTAGAGCCCTGTGCACAATATTGGATCATTTTCTGTCATGCTCTATGGCTGTTAAGAACTGTGATATTGATATTATTGTGATATTTGAATATACTTTTTAACTCAATAATTTCAGTTATAATAAAACAAAAAAGACATACTTTAATTTAGCAGTGAAAGTCTGTCAACATAAAAACAGACATTCAGGGCTAAATCAAAGCAAATTTTGGACTAATTCATAAAAAATTATATTTAAAAACCCTGGTGTTATTGCAATTCGTTCAGTACTTTGGGATATTGATTATTGCAGCATATACAGAGCCTGTATAAAAAAGTGGACTAAGCGAGTGTGACATCACCCACGGCGTTCAGCGCCGCTCAAATGAGGCTTGTGATGCTCACGGTTACATTTACATATATATATATATATATATATATATATATATATATATATATATATTAGCTGGCTGGAGAGGGCTGGTCTGAAGGACACACAGAGGCTCATCCTGGAGCACAGGAGCCTTGAGCACCCGAGCAATAGAGGCCCAGATCTACCACACCAGACAAGACCCAAGGTCTAGGTTGTACAAAGAAGTGCCTGAGACAGTCCAGCACATAACTGCAGGGTGTAAGATGCTGCAGGGAAAGCGTACATGGAGCGACATAACCAAGTAGCGGGCATAGTGTACAGAAACATCTGTGCAGAGTACGGGCTGGAAACCCCAGGATCAAGGTGGGAAACACCTCCAAAGGTTGTGGAGAATGAGCCAAGATCCTGTGGGACTTCCAAATACAGACTGACAGAATGGTGATGGCGAACCAACCAGACATCGTGGTTCTGGATAAGTGAGAGAACAAAGCCGTGGTGGTGGACATTGCAATACCGAGCGATGGCAATGTCAGGAAAAAGGAACACGAGAAACTAGAGAACTGTTAGATGAACTAACATCAAGGACCATGTTGTCCACCCTCCTGTGGGCTCACCACCTGCAGAGGGGTTCATAGGGGGGGTCAGGTGCTATGAGTATTGGGCAGCACGCTGCCCCCGCGACCCAGCCAGATTAAGCGGTATGTATGTATGTATGTATGTATGTGTGTATATATATATATATATATATATATATATATATATATATATATACATATATACAAGAATCAATACTTCCAAAAAATGACTAAATGGACTTACAATTTTCAAACAAACAGCCAAAACTCAGCAGAGAGGCAGCATCAAGTGATCTGTGAGAATACAACAGGGTCGGAAGCGGCCATCCCAAACTGGGTTTAAAACATACTTCAACAGCTTTTGAACTGTACCAGTCCAGAGTGTGCAGTACCAGTCCAGAGTGTGCAGTACCAGTCCAGAGTGTGCAGTACCAGTCCAGAGTGTGCAGTACCAGTCCAGAGTGTGCAGTATCAGTCCAGAGTGCGCAGTATCAGTCCAGAGTGTGCAGTATTAGTCCAGAGTGTGCAGTATTAGTCCAGAGTGTGCAGTACCAGAGTGTGCAGTATTAGTCCAGAGTGTGCAGTACCAGAGTGTGCAGTACCAGTCCAGAGTGTGCAGTACCAGTCCAGAGTGTGCAGTACCAGTCCAGAGTGTGCAGTATTAGTCCAGAGTGTGCAGTATTAGTCCAGAGTGTGCAGTACCAGTCCAGAGTGCGCAGTATCAGTCCAGAGTGTGCAGTACCAGTCCAGAGTGCGCAGTACCGGTCCAGAGTGTGCAGTATTAGTCCAGAGTGTGCAGTACCAGTCCAGAGTGCGCAGTACCGGTCCAGAGTGTGCAGTATTAGTCCAGAGTGTGCAGTACCAGTCCAGAGTGTGCAGTACCAGTCCAGAGTGTGCAGTATCGGTCCAGAGTGTGCAGTACCAGTCCAGAGTGTGCAGTACCAGTCCAGAGTGTGCAGTACCAGTCCAGAGTGTGCAGTATCGGTCCAGAGTGTGCAGTATCAGTCCAGAGTGTGCAGTATCAGTCCAGAGTGTGCAGTATCGGTCCAGAGTGTGCAGTACCAGTCCAGAGTGCGCAGTATCAGTCCAGAGTGTGCAGTATCGGTCCAGAGTGTGCAGTACCAGTCCAGAGTGTGCAGTACCAGTCCAGAGTGTGCAGTATTAGTCCAGAGTGTGCAGTATTAGTCCAGAGAGTGCAGTACCAGTCCAGAGTGCGCAGTACCAGTCCAGAGTGTGCAGTATCAGTCCAGAGTGTGCAGTATCAGTCCAGAGTGTGCAGTACCAGTCCAGAGAGTGCAGTACCAGTCCAGAGTGTGCAGTACCAGTCCAGAGTGTGCAGTACCGGTCCAGAGTGTGCAGTACCAGTCCAAGCCCTGACCTGAGGAGAGAACATCAGGTTCACACTATACCACACACGACCATCAGCATGCTGCCCATGTCCAGGAGCCGGAGGATGTCTGGACTCCAGAGGACAACTTTGAAGGCATCCATGCATACATTCTATACATACTGTCTCATAGCAACAGAAACGGTTGCTATGGCGAGGGCTACCTAAAAGCACCAGCTCAATTATGCTCCTGGCCAAAATGGAGGCCCATCCTGTCGAGGCTTGTAGAAATGTGCTTGCAGAGAGCACTTGCAGAGAGGAGACTAGATGAAAAGCCATTCTGTAAAGGTGACTTCATTACAGACGTCTACAGCACGGACCTTTCAAAAGGATTTTTCACACAACCTTTGGATACTTACAACAATAGAACTATTAAACTTGAAACTTTACATCTTTACGAAGCTTTATGAAATAAGAAGGATGCACCGATACATACAGTATACAAATACAGTATATCGGCCAAACTATATAGCGGCCTATCACTAATTAAGTAGTTAAAAGATCTAGTCAAGTCAGTTTTGCAGGACAGGCCTCCTTTAATATGAATGTGCAGTTGTCTTTTACCTATAATGGAGCTGTGCACAATAAACGTTCATTTGATTCAGGCTTCACATAGACTGCACAGCTCCTAATTCTCAGAAGAGGTTTCTCCAATAGCATGCACACTCACCGGCCCCGACTGCACACACCCCGGCCCCGACTGCACACACACCGGCCCTCACTGCACACACCCCGGCCGAGGGTATGTGGAGAGGACTCACATGACAAGAGCCCCAAATGCAACGATGAAGCCAGGAATCTGCCCCCTCTATGAACCTGTTTACTAGAGTTACGGCAGTGCGGAGCAGAGATTGATTTTGGTCAGCTGACCTCTCCCATCCAGGTGGGAAGAATTATTGGCAGTCTATCCAGCACTGAGTCAAAATAATAGCTGGTGTGCCCCTACCATGTAGCAATCTGCCAGTGATCAGCTCGCCAAGGTCAGAGCACACAGCATGAGGAGCTAAACAAAGGCCGGGTCTGCCCTGACTGTGAGAATATCACCAGGATTTTCACACATCTTATGTCATTGGTATTCACTGAAAGAGGGAGTATTACACTTCTATTTTAACACATAACATATTCAGATCACTATGCTGCAGTTTGTTTGGAAAATTCTATATTTGTCAAAAACAACATGCTTGAGTAGAGTTTTGCTCTCTACCCTTCAGAGCCCTATCAACACAATCAAGTTGCATCCTGCTGTACTGCACATCACATCAGGTTTGTGACATTGTAGTGTATAGTTTTGTATCACATTTCTGTACAGTTATGGAAAAGGCTGAATAGGAGGTGTGGGCGGGGAAAGCATCACGCTGCATTCAACAGGTAAGAGGAAATCATGATAGGGCGATTTTATCCAAACTTAACATTGCTGCACCAAGAAGATCACAATGTGATTTTTATCACCATATTGCCCAGCAATAGAAGGAGGGGCCTATGCCACACAGCGAGGTGGGAGGGGCCTGTCTCACACAGCGAGGAGGGAAGGGCCTGTCTCACACAGCAAGGAGGGAGGGGCCTATGCCACACAGCGAGGAGGGAGGGGCCTATGCCACACAGCGAGGAGGGAGGGGCCTATGCCACACAGCGAGGAGGGAGGGGCCTATGCCACACAGCGAGGAGGGAGGGGCCTATGCCACACAGCGAGGTGGGAGGGGCCTGTCTCACACAGCGAGGAGGGAAGGGCCTGTCTCACACAGCAAGGAGGGAGGGGCCTATGCCACACAGAGAGGAGGGAGGGGCCTATGCCACACAGCGAGGAGGGAAGGGCCTATGCCACACAGCGAGGAGGGAGGGGCCTGTCTCACACAGCAAGGAGGGAGGGGCCTATGCCATGCGGTGAGTGCGAGCTGCTCAAACAGACGGGCATACCTTACACTGGGGTGGAGCTCTCATGCGCATAATGCCCAGATGGAGCTGATCTGCAACAGATCTACAACACTGACACACACTCAATATGAGCCTCATCCTGCATAGGCCAAAGGGATAGGCCAGTGGGACAGGCCAAAGGGACAGGCCAAAGGGATAGGCCAAAGGGATAGGCCAGTGGGACAGGCCAGTGGGACAGGCCAGTGGGACAGGCCAATAGGACTATTGTGCTTGAGCCTGCTACGTACACTGCAAGTGAATATTTTGACCATATGATGTTTATCCATATTCTCCAACTCCAAGCTGTATAAGCTTGAATTCTTATTGGATTTAAGCGTATCAGGTGATGTGTATTTGATCAGTGCTTTTCAGTGCACTTTAAAGGCAGGTTTACCTCCACATGAAGTGAGCTAAACAGATGGAATGTAGGTTCAAATATTGACTTAAAATATTTATTCTGTCATTTTCATAAACCATATGTTTGGCCATACTAAAATCAAATCTTGGGGAAAATATGACCATATCAACCAATCCCAGCAGTTCAAATAAGCTTATAAAAAAAAAAACCTTGACTACAACTAGTATGCAGAAGATGCTCCAAGCTGAGCACGGGGCTCACGGTGTGAGAGACAGGACTGATGTCTTACAGTAGTTGACAGTAGTTGACAGTAGTTAGTAAGTAAGGATGCTGCTTATTTGGAGAAGACAGTTAAACTTTGACTTTAGTGTGTCGCTCCAGTCCGCGTATAGTGGCAGAGACACTGAGCAGAACCAATCAAAAGCGTCATTTGGACTCTAAGCTATTTATAGAAGAGGAAAACTTCTCCACTTGTTCCTCGCTCTCATTCGTGCGTGGCACCGTCTCGTGTGTTACCTGCCACCACCAGGCTCTGGTCTCTCCCCTTCAGAGCGCGCTCTGGGGCGGGCAGCTCGGACATGGACCCGGTCAGAGGTGGAGTGCTCTGCTCCGCTCCGCTCCGCTCTGCGCCCTTGTGCGCCGCCATGCTGTCACGTGGCTGCGTGGTGCGTCCGTGCGTCAGAAGCAGGGGAGGAGGGGCGGGAACACCACATTAATATGAATATTCATCGTGCGTGGGCAGCGCCGTGTACCGCATATTAACCAGTCGCGGGGTTAATATGACTTTGCCACAAAAGCCTACCGTGCGCCGTGTGCGGGAGAGAAATTAAATTTAAGCACTACCACGCGCTGGGCGGCATGTAAATGAGCAGGAGGGACCCGGATGTATGTGCTTTCACTTTCAAATGTGAGACAGGGGCGATCTGGCTCACGTGAGCAGTGGAGACACTTACTACGCTTTGGTGACCACCACAGAACAAAACATTATAGGAGGAACATGTCCGAGGCCCATTTACACGCGGTGTATAGTAACTGTAGTGACCAGATCGGATATCAAGTACTAGAGAGAGCCGGTACCAATACAATACAATTGTTTTCCATTCAAATGCTAGAAACTCCTTTACTATAGAAAGTGTCATTATCTAAAAATAAAAATAAAAAAGTAAATAAATAAATCCTTTGCTTGCCTGGGATCCAGAATACACACATCAGTACGTCAGTTGTCGTGATTGACAGGGGGATTAGCCAATCAGAAACACACATGGTCCGTCCATGTCAAAATAAATAAATAAAGGAAATGAAATCACAGGACTGAAAAACATGGCAGATTTCTGCAGTATCAGTGAGCAAAGCACTAAACTGTTCATCTGAGGTGAGATAAAATAGCTTCTGTTTGTAAATGATAAGTGACCATTGAGCTCCTTGGTTGTGTCACTGAAATAAACAGATTGGATCGATTGGATGACTTGAGACGTGGCGAAGGGCGTTCAGACTGATTTCCCTCTGTATAATAGTCTATGTGCAAGCAAAAATATGTTTTAATAATCTGGAAGTGCACATTAGCATGCTTGTTATGGTTCCGTTGGAATACACAAGATAATTGCAGAATAACATTCAGCAGATGGAAACTAGTCTGTGGCTATAATCTGACATATTCACATATGACACGTGTGCTCATTAATATGTACTGTCTCTTTGCCAAATAATGCATTACACAATGCACAAATGCATTCAAAAATAATAAATAAGTAAAAGGTTTTTAAAGAGGCAGGATTATTATTACACTGCTTTGGGGTATCAGTTGTTAACACATAATATGTGTTACCTTTAGTTTTGAAAATGTAATATTCCCCCAAAACAACACATTCACATGTTTAATCAGTTTGCCTTTTTGACACTGCAAGGCCCCTCCCTTTGCTCCCCTTCAGGGTGCTATCACAACACAGCGTTCATCCTAATGAAACTACTGCACATCGAATCAGGTTTTGTGGCCATACCGGCAAAGCCTGATCCCGTTAGATCGCAGAAGCTCATCAGAGGCCGGGCCTGGTCAGTACCGCTGGGAATTCCAGGTGCCACAGTGGGGCCAGTGACAAACACTGTCGTAGTGTCCTTAGGCAAGTCACTTCACCCACATTGCCTAGTATGAAAGTGGTGTGTGTGTGAGTGATGGTGCTGGTGGAGGGGCCGATGGTGCAGACTGGAGCCTCACTTCTGTCAGTCTGTCCCAGGGCAGCTGTGGCTACAGGAGTATCTTACACCACTGAGTGTGGAGTGAATGAAGAATGAACTGTGAAGTGTTTGAAAAGAGCTATATAAAACTATATAAAATTATGATTATTATTAGTATTATTAGTAGTATTATTATTATTATTATTATTATTTATCTTGAAGTTGTAGTGTATTGTTCTGTATTGTGCTTGTGTATATTTATATATATTTATGAAAAATGCTGTGCGGGAGCATGGATGTGAGGTGTGTTCTCTACTTTTGTTTTATCTCTCTTTCTAGGATGCCTTTTGTACATCTGCATAGACCGTATATATGAGTGGACTAAGCTAACCCGTTAGCCGCCGTGTGCCAAACAGGAAGTGCTCCAGGAGGCTCTTCCGGCTCCTTCTCTCCCTTTTTCCCATTGACTTATATTGAGATCTGATCACTCCTCTCTCTGTACCTGTTGCCGTGAGCCTCGTCATTTTGGTCTTAAAATGTTCGTATGAACCCGCAAAACATGATCCTGAATTTTTTTTTCCGCTATTTTGTCTGTCAGAAAAAAATCCTATTCATAACATAGAGCCTGGCTCCAGATTTGCCCCTGTAGCCGTTAGCATCACGAGCCTCATTTGCGCGGCGCTAAACGCTGTGGGTCAATGAGAGCTACGAAACTGCGCTACCACATTTCTACTTCTACTACACCTGTGAATGAGAGTTTTACCCCACAGAAGTGGAGTGAGAGTTTTGCTTTCAGTCCCATACCACCTCTCCTCTTTCCTCTTCTCTCCACCATTCCCTGCACTCCTCTCTCTCGTCTCTCATCTGTCACTTCCTCCTTCACCTCCCCTCACCTCTCCTCCCTGCTCCCATTCTCCTCTCACTCCTCTCCTCTCACTCCTCACTCATCTCTCTCTGCATCCCCTCCTCCTCTCTTCTGTTCCCATCTTCTCTCCCCCCTCTTTCCTCGCCCTCTTCTCTCTCCTGCAGTCTCTCCCATCTCTTCGCTCTCTATCCTCCTCTCCATTGCTCCACTCACATTTTTATTCACCCTCCTATTCTTGTCTCTCCTCTTCCTCTCCTCTTCTCTCTCTCTTCCTCTTGTATGAAGGGCAGTGAGGTTGGAGCAGTGGGGACCTGGTGGACTCTTCTATGCAGACACAGGTAATGACAACCCAAACCCGAGAGAAACAGAGCAGAGAGAGACGTGGACAGATCATGAGAGTACGCTGATGGATGGATGTAAAGAAGAGAGGGAAGATGGATGGAAATGTAGTACATACAGATACAATGTTGTTTTAAAGAGGGGATGTTACATTTCTATAGGGTGTTAACTGCAAACACATTTAGATCACCATATTACCTAATGCTAGATTGACAGAAAACAATGTATGAACATGTTTTATCAGTTTCACTTTCATCTTTAAGGCTCTGAGTCCCTCCTCCCTATGCTCCCTACGCTAAGTCATTCCCCCTTCAGAGCATTATCACATCACAGCAGGTTTGGGAAGATGCAGTGTGTTGTCCTGCATCCTGCTTTTGTATATTTATGAAGTTTCATTTTAATATGTTATAATAAAAAGGTGACATGATCAACTAAATATGTTATGTGTTAATAATTAACACCCCATCTTAAGAGCCAGTACTGGTGTGGATGAGTGGATGTGATTGGCTGGTCAGCAGAGTGAGTTGATTGGTCCTTTAACACACATGTCTGTAGTATCCTGTGCAGTGATTGGATGTGGATTCCTGCTGTTTGTTGCTGCGTTCCAGTGGACATTCGAAAGAACATCGTGTGTATATGCTAGTGTAATCTCGGGAGTGTGTGTGTGTGTGTATGTGTGTGTGTGTGTGTGTGTGTGAGTGTGCATATGGGGGTGTCTGAAATGTGTATGTGTGTGCATGCGTGTGTGTGAGACATGTAAGTGTGTGAGGTGTGTGTGTGTGTGTGTGTGAGTGTGCATATGGGGGTGTCTGAAATGTGTATGTGTGTGCATGCGTGTGTGTGAGACATGTAAGTGTGTGAGGTGTGGGTGTGTATGTGTGTGTGCCCGATCGATGCCTCTGACACTGGCCTGTCACATGTCCTCGTCTGCTTCACTGACCACACTCTCTGTATTTAGAATGGACACTGGTCTCTGGCTCAGACACAGTTTGGACTTGGGCTGCATAGGCCTGGTTTGGTTCCGGTTTAGTCCACATGTTAGTGTCCTGTTGGTGAAGACACAGCACAGTGAATCTTAAAAGAACTATTCCAGCCTCTACCATTTCACTTTCATGTTTGAAACATTCTAATAATCTGCTCATCAGATAATGTTCAAATGTTTGATGTGCAGGTGAACAGAGCCGGAGTAGAAGGTCCTCAGGAGTGGGCCTGTCACTATCATTCATTCTGAAGTAAATAATAAACAATAACGATAACTAATGTATGTCACTGACATAAAAACCCAAGAGCAGATTTCTACAGTGTTGGGCATGTTGACTTTGAGTGTATTTGTTTGGAGGATAAGCCCCTAGAAATGTCTCACCGTCTTGTTTCTCAGGGAGTCCTCACTGATTTGAAAAAGCTATTTGTTATAGTTACTAGTTACTTCTCCCAAGCTGCCACTGTTCACACCTGCACAACCGAACCAGGCCACAGCCCAATGCCGTGATCACACAGCACTGTTTATTTACATGAAGCAAATCTAATGTTTAAGCGGAGAAAGAAGTCCAGGGGCATGAGAGATCTAGTAAATAGTGAGGCAGATGAGTCCTGCTGTGATGTGTGATTCTCCATGAGTTTATGGATAGAAAAACAATCAAAACACCATTTGTGCCATGCTTTGGCTTTGGCCCTGCTCCAACCAGGCCAAAGTCCCAATCGTGTAACTGCACTGACAATGGACAAACGTACTGCACTTTAGAAGCGCTTTAAAGATCTTCTCCTCTCACCAAAGGGAACAAAAAACACATTTGCAGCTCCTGTATCTGAGCCAAGTCGCATGACAGCTTCAGTGAGTAGCTTCAGTAATGCACAGTAACAACAGCAAAGGTCATTTGTTAGATTAAAAAAGTAATGCCGTTTATTTTATTCCCATCACTGCATTTCAACCACACAAACTATTCAATGTACAATATTGTTAAAAAATCATGTGTTGCAACAAACAAATAGCACAAAAAAAAACTTTAGTACTTAGTTTGCATCTGTAATGAGTCATAGAAGCTATTAATCCTTTTACGTCTTAAATCTTATTTTATAGCCACATAATAATCAAGTAGTGTAAAGGAAGGTGAGAAACACGTTATATATATATATATATAAAACGTGTTTCTCACCTTCCACGGTGGTTGGTCTCTCACCCTCATCAGCTCGGGTCCTCTACCAGAGGCCTGGGAGCTTGAGAGTTCTGCACAGTATCTTTGCTGTTCCCAGTACTGCACTTTTCTGGACTGAGATGTCTGTTGTCCTTCCTGGGATCTGCTGCAACCACTCATCCAGTTTGGGGGTCACGGCCCCGAGTGCTCCGATCACCACAGGCACCACTGATGCTTTCACCTTCAGTCCTCTCCAGCTCTTCTTTGAGCCCCTGGTATTTCTCTAGTTTCTCGTGTTCCTTTTTCCTGACATTACCATCGCTCGGTATTGCAATGTCCACCACCACGGCTTTGTTCGCTTATCCAGAACCACTATGTCTGGTTGGTTCATCACTGTTCTGTCAGTCTGTATTTGGAAGTCTCACAGGATCTTGGCTCATTCTCCACAACCTTTGGAGGCGTTTCCCACCTTGATCCTGGGGTTTCCAGCCCGTACTCTGCACAGATGTTTCTGTACACTATGCCCACTACTTGGTTATGTCGCTCCATGTCGCTTTCCCTGCAGCATCTTACACCTGCAGTTATGTGCTGGACTGTCTCAGGCACTTCTTTGCACAGCCTACACCTTGGGTCTTGTCTGGTGTGGTAGATCTGGGCCTCTATTGCTCGGATGCTCAAGGCTCCTGTGCAGCCAGGATGAGCCTCTGTGTGTCCTTCAGAGATATTGATATTGATATTGATATTAATATTGATCCAAAAAATATTGTTTCATCTTTCTTATACTGAACAATAAGTCGACTTAGATTTCTTGACATGCCTATTTCAAGAGTGGCCCTCACAGAGGTAGAAGGTCTTCAGGAGAGGCCCTCAAGCTCTTTAGGAGGTGGAGCTGCTCTCGTTCTTCTATACACTGCATCTGTTTGCTGTTCAAATTAATTCACAGGTCCTGATATAAGTCCTTTGTGTCCCTTCAGCATTTCTCCCCTTATTAACCCTGCACTTGTGTTTGGCCCATGTCTTCTAGAGTCTGTGATTGTCCATTCATCCATCCATGCATTTTCTTCCCCTTCATCCAGGGCCGGGTCACGGGGACAGTAGTCTGAGCAGGGAGACCCAGGCTTCCCTCTCCACATACACTTTCTCCAGCTCTTCCAGGAGGATCCTAAGGAGCAACAACTCTACTCCGAGCTCCTCCCGTGTGACCGAGCTCCTCACCCTATCTCTAAGGGAGCGCCCAGCTCTGCAGAGGAAACTCATTTGGGCCGCTTGTGTCTGCAATTTCATCGCTCCATAGGTGAGGGGAAGAACGTAGACTGAGGTAAATACAGAGCTTTGCCTTTCAGCTCAGCTCCTTTTTCACCACAACAGTCCGATACAATGACCACATTACTGCTGACGCTGCACCGATCCACCTGTCAATCTCACGCTCTGTCATCCCCTCACTCATGAACAAGACTCCAAGATACTCCTCCACTTGAGGTAGGGACACTCCACCTGCCTGGAGAGGGCACCACCTTTTTCTGGTCAAGAACCATTGTCTTGGATTTGGAGGAGCTGATCCACATCCCGGCAGCTTCACACTCGGCCACAAACCGCCCCAGTGCTCCAGGTCTTGATTTGATGAAGCCATCAGGACAACATCATCCACAAACAGCAGACATGAGATCCTGTGGTCCCCAAACCGGACCCCCTCCGGCCCCTGGCTGCGCCTAGAAATTCTGTCCATATAAACAATGATTGTGATCGTCTGTAGTTCATATAAAAGCTTCTCATCAAAATTGTTTCAGCTGTTCAGTCCCAGGGCAAGAGCACAAAAGAGAACAAGTCTGTTGGATTGTAAAATGTCCTCAAAATGTAAGAGAAAAAAATGCCTGAAAAGATTTTAGAGGTGTCATAAGGTGCATCTGACACAGTGATGTAGGAGGATGGAAGGGCATCTGACACAGTGATGTAGGAGGATGGGAGGGCATCTGACACAGTGATATAGGAGGATGGGAGGGCATCTGACACAGTGATGTAGGAGGATGGGAGGGCATCTGACACAGTGATGTAGGAGGATGGGAGGGCATCTGACACAGTGATGTAGGAGGATGGAAGGGCATCTGACACAGTGATGTAGGAGGATGGAAGGGCATCTGACACAGTAATATAGGAGGATGGGAGGGCATCTGACACAGTGATGTAGGAGGATGGGAGGGCATCTGACACAGTGATGTAGGAGGATGGGAGGGCATCTGACACAGTGATGTAGGAGGATGGGAGGGCATCTGACACAGTGATGTAGGAGGATGGGAGGGCATCTGACACAGTGATGTAGGAGGATGGGAGGGCATCTGACACAGTGATGTAGGAGGATGGGAGGGCATCTGACACAGTGATGTAGGAGGATGGGAGGGCATCTGACACACAGGGATGAAGGAAGAAGGGAAAACAATAGGTTACAATGCAGATTTGAGCATTTCCCATCTTAGTTAAACACTATAGGAGGATGGGAGGGCATCTGACACAGTAATATAGGAGTATGGGAGGGCATCTGACACAGTGATATAGGAGGATGGGAGGGCATCTGACACACAGTGATATAAGAGTAATGCAAAACTAAACACACTTTTCCTGCTAAAAAGTCATAATTAATAATTGATTTCTGGGTGCAGTTTGCTGGCTGTTGGTACACACTCGTCTCCTCTGCTCCCCAAAAACCTCCCCCTCCCCAGACGCTTCCTCCCCCTCTCCCTCCCTCCCCCGCCCCTTGGCCCCTCCCCCACTGCTTTTTTGTCAAATAAATTGCTACGTGACCTACTTCTTATTTTGCACCATTCTCTCATGTGCGGATATGATTGTTTGAACGTTTCGCTTTAGGCGAACAGTAGCCAAGAAAGCAGAATACGAAGCACACAAATGTAGGCCACACTGTACCCAAATATAAAAACACAAAAAAGCTTTTATAATTATGGCTTCGAAGACGTTCAGTGTTTAGCATCGTGCCAAAAAAAGAAAGAAAAAAAAGTACAGATTTTTACCATTTGTTTGGACATTTTCTGATTAGAAATAAGCCAGTAAAAATAAACGCTCTGGTAAAATGGGCTGAGAGAAGAGAGCAGCCTGGTTAAGCAGAAAGCCCAGTGTGATTGGGAGTAATAAGCGTGGCTAATGCTAACCTAGTTCAGTGTGAGTCAGGGCCGTACGCATGGACTCTGCACTCATATATGCAGTACTCACATACAAATACAGTGATGAAAATCAAGCAGCGAATATTATATTTACATCTTTTATTCTTTTTTTATGGAAACAGTTGAATTACATTTTTAAAGCTACAGTATGTAACATTTTAGCTAACAATAGACCCGTATAATAGCACTGAAAACATGCATGCTCACTGTGAACGGGCTCGCGTCTCCACAGACCTGATTCTCTTTAGTCCTGGTTTGATTGTGTTTGGACAACACAGCCCAGATGTACGTTTGGTTTGACACTGTTCTCGTCCCGGTTTAGTCCCAGTTTAGTCCCAGTTTAGTCCCAGTTTACTCCTCTTCATGTCCTGCAAGAACCATTATAAATGTGTTTCTGGGTATTTTTTTTTACTCCAAAAAATCAAATAAAAATAAAAACAGAGGTGTGACAGACGCATGAGCTGCAGAGTAGTGTGTGTTGCATAAGCACAAAGTAACTCCTGATGTGGTTATGAAACAGGCTGCGGGGCCCCTCTGTGTGTGTGTGTGTGTGTGTGTGTGTGTGTGTGTGTGTGTGTGTGTGTGTGTGTGTGCGTGTGTGTGTGTGTGTGTGTGTGTGTGTGTGTGTGTGTGTGTGTGTGTGTGTGTGTGTGCGTGTGTGTGTGTGTGTGTGTGTGTGTGTGTGTGTGTGTGTGTGTGTGTGTGTGTGTGTGTGTGTGTGCGTGTGTGTGTGTGTGTGTGTGTGTGTGTTAGATTCTCCTTCACCTCCTGTCGTATACACTCAAATCACATGTGGAGAATGTGTTGAGAATTTTGGATTTGTTTCATGAATTTAATTTTATTTAATTTGATGTATATTCTGCTAATCTGCTTAAAATAAAAAAGAAAATCTACTGTGTCATATTTAGGTCAAGCTAAGAGCCTTTAGCACCTCTGAAAACAACATTTCATCAGCAGCAAACAAAACAATTCATTATTAAACACTCGTTAAGACTGAGTCGTAAATACAAAGTTTCAAATTCATCATTATCTTCTAAAAATACTCAAATTCAAATGTGTTGTTCTCAGTATCCTCTAAAATGAACAATTATCAAATTTATCAGTATTATTTTCCTCTAAAATACAACTGAATAAATGTGGAGCATGTTTTTGCAACTGAAGAGTCGGGGTGGAAATATTCCACAGGACTGTGATCAGAGAGGCCAGTGTCCCCGGATGTGAGACCAGATCTGCCTTTTCCTCTGTCGCTGGGAGTCACTGGAACTCTTTCCCAGCAGATTCTGACCTGCACATGTTTTCAAATGTTTGCAGCACTGGCAAAGATTTGGCTGATCTCTAAACAAGTTTGTACATATGAGGGATGAGCTATGAATCTGTAGTAGAAGGTAAAGTGTGTGTGTGCTCAGGGATTACAGCTGTAAATACACGTTCACGCTATAACCTGGCACCAGCATCGTTCCTCTGACTTTTGTCTTGGTTAATATTGTGCACTTATACTAATAAAAATCACACCAAACCAACTGACTGTTTTTAAGTTGATAAATTTTTTTGTGCCAATAAAAATGGCACATACGGTTTCTTTAATGATGCAGAATGATTTATTATTTTACACTGTGAAATTGAAATGATGTGAGGAACACACACGGCGGCCATTTTGAACAAAGCTTTTGATCTTATTCCTGGAGCATCTAAATGTGTTCACTGGCACAGCGGCAGAGTGGTTAACGTTAGCGCTTCAGGATCAGTCATGTCATGTCCTGTCTGTGTCTCACAGCTAAAAGATGAACTGTTGTCTGCCTGTAAAAATGTATTAATTTGTATATTTGAAATGTGTGTTTTACAAATGAAACAGCACGTTTAACGAGTATTGTCTTTTCCCACTGATGAGTGTGTGTCTCTCCTCCAGATACTAAAGTACAACCGAGTAGAATGTGCTCACCCTTTTATACAGGAGACATATTCTGCTAAATGGACTTTTCAGAGCTTTTGTTGTAGTAGTTTCTTCTCATTGACCCTCTGAAGTTATATTTGGAGTAATTCGGGCATGTCTGAGTAATCTTTATTCTCGTGGATTCAAAATGTTCCTGTTTTTCACCTCCACTGGTACATACCCACTCTTCAGTTTTATTTTCTTCAGCATCAGTGATACACGTAGGACAAGGACAGTATGTCTGCTTTAAAGAGGGGGTATTTTACTTCTGTTAACTCATAAGAATGTTTTTCTAATCACTAAGAACAATGTATTAACACATTTCACTTTGGTTTTTGCTTTGAGTCCCTTCCTTTGCTCCCCGTTCAGAGCACCATCACAACACAATGTGCATTCTGCCAGTGAAACTACTGCACATAGCATCACATTTATGAAGTAGCTGTGTACAGTTTTGTATCATGTTTTCGTATATTTCTGGAGAACTGTTGTGTGGGTGGAGCTTTAGACAGAATCGTACAGTAACTGTCAAGAGGGTTTGAACAGGGCCCAGGAGACGATGCTAAAATACTCAAACATGGACCACATCTAAAACCTGTTCAGCCATGATTTTGATGAGGGAACAATGTTAAAAATGGTAGAAAGCTCCAAAAGTGTTTCATTTTAAATTTAAAAGCTCTTGGTTTTGCATAATACTACTTAGTTTATGCTTTTTGTGTTAAATGTGTTTTAATTCGTGAGAAATCCATTTAAACATAGCAAAACACT